>CAWUFW010002724.1:1112500-1492500 GCA_963921515.1 Calotriton arnoldi | reverse complement strand
TTTACTACCACTGGTGCCTGGTCTCCTTCAACCAGTCATGGACATTTTTCTTACCCCAGTATCTATAAAGACAGCTCATGCGAGAATTCTAAAAAAATACAAACCAGCGGAGCAGGATCCCTTATTCCTAAGGTCAGACCCTCCACCGGATTCGGTGATTATCGCAGCAGCGAAGAAAACACATGCGGTCTCCTCTTCTTCGTCAGTTCCTCCGGACAAGGAGAGTAGAGCCCAGGATTCTTGGGGTAGAAAAGCATGCGGTTCTGCAGCGGCTTCTTTAAAAGTGTCTAGTGCTGCAGCTCTGTTGTGCCGCTATGACAGATCATTGTGGGACTCACTAGAACATTTTAAAGAGAAACTACCAAAAGAGGATCGTCAGGACTTTGCAGAGATTCTCCAAGAAGGGGCACTAGTGGCTAATCAAATGATCAGCGCAGCAGCTGATGGGGCTTCTCTAGCTGCGCATTCATATTCGCATGGGATATGCGCAAGGAGATCTTCCTGGTTACGTCTTACGGCTTTAAAACTGGAAGCCCAGCAACGCATAATGAATCTGCCTTTCTCTGGTAATTCTCTTTTCGGCTCCCACACCGACGAGGAGATGGCCAGGATGCAGACTGAGCTAGACACGCTTAAAGCCGTAGGCTTGGAGAAGAAGAAAGAGTCCAAGCGTCGGTTCAGGCCTTACAATCGTAAAGCCTACCATCAGAGGGTTCAAACCCCTGAATGGTCCCAGAGGCAGTACCACCAATCCAAATCCCATTATCAAGGACGTAGACCCTCCAGAGGTAGAGGAGCACAACAATCCTCTACAACAGCCAAAAACACCGGCAAACAATGAGTTTCCGCTTCCTCTGACGCCGTTGCCCACTCCAGTGGGAGGAAGTATCTCCGGATATGTAGAAGAGTGGCGCAACATAACCAAAGATCAGTGGGTGCTAAATATACTAAAGAATGGGTATGCACTACGTTTCCGTGCACCCCCAGAGAACATTCCTCCAGTAAAGACAAATCTTCGCCAACTAAAATTGTTGCGTCGGGAGGTTTCTTTCCTTCTACAGAAATTGGCCATAGAAGAGGTTCCTCCATCACAACGAGGAAAAGGGGTATACTCCAGATACTTCCTAGTTCCAAAGAAGGATCAAAAGCAAAGTTTCAGGCCTATTCTGGATCTTCGCTCACTGAACAAGGTCATCCAGAAGGAAAAATTTTGTATGTTGGCGCTTCATCAAATATACCCACATCTTCAGAAAGGGGATTGGATGTGTTCGATAGACCTCCAAGATGCGTACTTCCACGTCCCGATTGCACCTCGACACCGGAAGTTCCTGCGCTTCATGGTGGGCTCCAAACATTATCAGTACAGAGTCCTGGCGTTCGGCCTGAAATCTGCACCGCGAGTATTCACGAAATGCATGGCAGTGGTAGCCGCAGCTTTACAGCGCCAAGGCCTGTTCGTATATCCATATCTGGACGACTGGCTGCTAAAAGGTTCGTCTCCCCAAATGGTGAAGAACCACTACTGGATCTGCCTGAACTTACTACGTCGCTTGGGCCTTCAGGTAAATATGGAGAAATCGGTCCATCAGCCCACTCAAAGAATTCTTTACCTAGGGGCTACCCTTGACTCCAGCGCAGGAAAAGTGTTTCCTTCGGAGGAGAGACTGTTATCAATCAAACGGAAATGCAATCTCCTCCTTCAAGTGCATCAACCATCGGTTCGACAAGTGGCATCACTTCTAGGGTCGATGGCATCTTGCATTTTTCTCGTCCCCAACTCCAGGTTGAGAATGAGACCTCTACAGCAGGATTTGGAGGACAAATGGGACCAATCCTCAGGACATTGGGAGGATCGGATTCTTCTTTCCCAATCAGAGAGAACGTCCATTCTCTGGTGGACTCGTCCGAAAAATCTCCTAGTGGGAGTCCCTTTCCATCAACCTCTTCCAACACAATCCTTGATCACGGATGCCTCGCTTCAAGGATAGGGGGCACACATGGGTTGTCTACAGACTCTGGGCAAGTGGTTGAGCAAAGAACAAACCTATCATATAAACATGCTGGAACTGCGGGCAGTTCATCTAGCTCTCAAAGCGTTCCATCCATCGATTCAGTCCAAGTCGATATTAAAACAAACGGATAACACGACCACCATGTATTACCTAAACAAACAGGGTGGAACACACTCTCGCCCACTGCCCCTGGAGTCTCAGGCGATTTGGCACTGGCTTCTGGCCAGACATCTCTCAATCACAGCAGTCCATCTGCCGTGAGAACAGAACTTGCAGGCGGACGCTCTAAGTCGACACTTCGAAGAGCAGCAAGACTGGGTGCTAAACGACGAAGTGGTGGCGGACATTTTTCATCCATCCATCGACCTCTTTGCAGACGAACTAAACAAAAAATGCCACGCCTTCGCGTCAAGATTTTACCGACCAGGATCGAGAGGGAATGCCCTTTTAATAGACTGGTCCGGAACATTTGCGTACGCTTTTCCGCCCCTTCCTCTCATTCCGAAGGTGGTAACCAAGCTCATTCGCTCCAGGATGAAAATGATCCTAATAGCACCGGACTGGCCACGTCAATGGTGGTATCCGGACCTGTTGCAGCTTTCAATGTGTCCACACAGGAAGCTTCCGTGCAGACTGGACCCTCAGACCAAAATGAACGGGAAGATCCTTCATCCCAACCTTCCCTCACTGATCTTGGCAGCATGGCTCCTGAGGTCCTGCAATACGGCCACCTGAATCTCCCTCAGGACTGTATGAACATTTTGGGGGAGTCAAAAAGACCGTCCACAAGAAACTCTTAAATGGAAGAGATTTTACTTGTGGTGTATGCGTAATGGTTTTCACCCTACTAATGGGCAAGAGGAGGTAATCTTGCCTTATCTTCTACATTTGGCCAAGTCAGGTTTAAAGTATACCTCCATAAAAGTTCACTTGGCGGCCATTTTACAGCCTACAGAAAGTCACCTGACCAACCTTCTTTCTTTCAGCTCCAGGTGGTCAAGGATTTCCTTCAGGGTTTGAAGAAAGTTTCCTCCCCGTCCGACCTCCTTCCCCTCCTTGGGAGTTGAATCTGGTTCTGTCAAAACTGATGGGTCCTCCTTTTGAACCCATTCATAAGGCCACATTGCAGCATCTTACATGGAAAGTCGCTTTTTTGTGGCTATTACGTCAGCACGTAGGGTAAGCAAAATCCAAGCACTCTGTTCCAAAGAGCCGTACACCGTTTTCCACCACAACAGAGTGGTTTTGAGGACTCACCCCACTTTCCTTCCAAAGGTGGTGGTCTGACTTCCATGTCAATCAAACAATTTCTCTACCCTCTTTCTTTCCCAATCCTGCTACGCCAGCAGAGAGGTCTCTTCATTCCCTAGACCTTAAAAGGGTTCTCAAATTCTATTTAGATAAAACAAAGTCCATCAGAAAGTCTGATCAATTGTTTCTAAACTATGGTGCCATCAGGACAGGTTTCCCAGCCTCCAAGCGTTCCATTTCCAGATGGATAGTGTCCTGCATTAAGCTGGCGTATCAATTGGCAAACAAACCCCTATTGGTTTCTCCCAAAGCTCACTCCACTAGGGGAAAAGCAGCTACGATAGCTTTTCTACATAATGTACCGATGGCCGAGATTTGCAAGGCAGCAACTTGGAAATCAGTACACAGGTTCACAAGACACTATTGTCTCGATTCGGACTCCAGAGCAGATACTCAAGTAGGCCAAGCCTCCTTGAAAAATGTATTCCAATGCCAAGTTTGTTGGAATTGGTATTTTTGGATGTGTTCTGCATATTTTATGATTCTCATTTGCCCGCAGGATGAAGGGATGGGCTTGCTACTCAATTCAAGTGCTTATGACTATTGATGAGGATCCCCTGGAAGAGAAGGATAAGTTACTTACCTGTAATCCTAGTTCTCTTCCAGGGGTATCCTCATCAAAGTCATAAGCAACCCTCCCGCCTCCCCGGGCAAATGATCAAAAAAGTGTCACCTCTTTGTGCCCTGACCTCCGGGTCTCCGCAAAGAACAACTGACCTAACTGTCACCCCTGAGGCATGATGGGAAGCTAGGGGTCATGGCTGCCTTAAAGGCACGGTGCCAGTTTCTTTGTGTTTCTCTGGGTTAGCTTTTCAGCTTTCAATACTATTGGAATTACAATGCAGCCTATGAGCTGACAATGCCTGCTTTTCTCTTTGCAGGGTTATGATTTCTACTGTGCATTAAAAGCAGTTCAAATGTCCTTTGTTTTTCCTGCTTTGTTTTTGTATGTGTGCAAAGAAAATTTTTACAGCATTGCTCAGCCTGTGGTGTATGAAAGGCTGCATTGATTGTTTTAAATAAAAAAATTTTTTTAAAAATGTTCTATGTATATATATATATATATATATATATATATATATATATATATATATATATATATATATATATATATATATAGCTACATATATGTTTTCACATATATTTTCCGGGGTCCCCGCGCCTGGGCGGGAATATTCAAGTGCTTATGACTTTGATGAGGATCCCCTGGAAGAGATATATATATATATATATATATATATAGCAGAAAACTCTGGGTAGCCCCCAAGTTATCTCAATTTATTTTCCATTTCTTACTGGTTAGAACAGCTCAATCAGAGATCGAGCCTTCAAAATTTGAGTGAAACTCTTAAATGTTCCTCTCCACGGAAATCTTTAGTAAAAGGCAAAAGATTTATTCGGTTTGAAGAGAAACCAGAGTATAGGGTAGCCCCAAAGTTTAGGTGAAGGGCAGCTCCTATATAGAGCCCTCTGCAACACCAGTGACACTAAAACCTGCTCACCTCAAATGTCTGGTTTTCTAACAAAGTTTGTAAGCATAGGATTCGCACTGTGCCATCCACGCTGAGCTATATATCACTTTATTGTAAATTTTTGCACAGCACTTCCCTTCGCCAGATTGATACAGACCGCAGGTATGATGCTCCAACAAAAAAGTTTATTCAAAAGATGTGCCCGCCATTCTATGGATTACATGAATTAAATTTGTTTGAAGTACACTGTTGGAGTGAGCATCTTCTCAGGGGGAGGGTTTTGCTGTGTGTGTGTGTGTATATATATATAAATATATATATATACACACACAAATATATATATATATATATAATATATAGATACACATACACACACACACATAATGGCAGTCCCCACTTTGCAATCAAAATATATTATTTTGGTTTGCCTTTAATTTTGGGTCATGTTGACGGATCTGCAACAAATCTGGCTGACGCTGAGCTAAATTTCATGCAGTTCCTTGCAGGGGGACCAAAGTTACACGGGGTTGGGAGAAATATTTTCCCATTTTAGCTTCTATTTGTGCTTCCAGCTACAGCCAAAACAGCTGTTTGGATTAAAGCTAAAATTGGCAAACAAATAGAAATTTACTAAAAAAATTTTTTTTTAAAAAGCATGCTTTTGTTGGCTTGGTGTAAATCTGTTCCAGTAGGTTTTGACAAATTAATGTTAAAACAAGGTGCCAGGTGCTTTAAAGGGTTAACATTTTTGTGCATCTTGGCCGTTTTAGTCCTTTGAGTTTCAACCATTAACTAAGCAGCTGTCTATTGACTAACAATTTGAAAAATAAAGGCCGAATATAGGACGAGGTAGCTTTTTGTTTTCTCCTACAATTTTGAGTAAACAAACCAACTGGCCAAGAATATGAAGGCTCCGATTGGCTGGCAGCAAGACAAACACTTCTCTTGCAGCCTCCATTACAGTATATGGGGCATAATCTGTGTCCACAGAAAAAAGGAAAAAAATGCCATATAAGAGGGCAGGATAAGCACACCCTGACGCCAGGCATTAGTGGGCTGCACCTTCAAGGCCCCCACCAAAAGAAAAAAAAAAAAAATGAGGTCATGTGCTCTAGTTTACAAACTACTTCCTGGTGCTGCGGAGACGTGGACATGTGTACATGCACCTAAAATGGAAACAAGAGCTATAGCGTGCATTGTATACCATAATTTCAGAGGTTTTCTTTCCCATTTGCACCAAAGACATAACTCAGTTTTTAACAGTTTTTTTCCACTGTATCTATATCTATCTATATATATATATATATCTATATATATATATATATATATATATATATATATATATATATATATGTATGTATCTAGGTAGGTAGTTATAGTTAGGACCAGAGTTTCCAGTAGGAAAAGCGTTTTTTGTTTTGCCAATTACTTTGGCGCCGCTTGATGAATTGTGGTAGAGAAAGGGGCGTGGCCACTGAAAATCTCTCAGCAAACCCACTGTCTGGCCTGTGACTTACTGGAGGTAACGGACTAATGACTTACCTTCGGTAACGCCTTATCTGTTAGAGACATGATTTAGCCGCAGATTACTTACCTTTGTCAGGCTGGATCCGGAAGATTTTTCTTAGCAGTACCTCTGCTCGCCGGTCGACTCTGCGTCACGTCGTCGTGTTTGTCGTCGAGACGTCAGTACTTTTCACGACTTTCTACGCCAGAAGCGCGAAGCCATGAAGTGACTGACCCTGGTGTGTTAAAAATGAACAGCTAGGGTCCTGAAGGGGAACATGCCTGACACTAAAAACAATTCCGCAGTGCGGGGAGGATGGGTGCGTCGGTAAGGAATCTGCGGCTAGATCATGTCTCTACCAATTAAGGCGTTACCGAAGGTCAGTAACTTGTCCATCTGATAGAGACATCTAGCCGCAGATTCCTTACCTTTGAACAGATACCCAAGCAATACCATCCCCGGAGGGACTGCGGAAAGGTTTAGACTGGAAAATCCTGCAAAACAGAGCGACCAAACAGGCCTTCTCTGCGAACCTGGGAATCCAGGCTGCAGTGTCTGGCGAACGTGTGCAGCAATGCCCACGTGGCTGCTTGAGAGATATCAGAAACAGGGACACCATGCTGGAGAGCCGTGGTGGCCGCTTTTGCCCCGGTGGAATGGGCCCTACGCCCTCAGGGGGATCTTTCTTCACTAAGGCATAGCAAATTTTTATACAAAGGATAACCCAGTGGGATACAGTCCTCTTTTGGACAGCACGCCCTTTATTTGCACCCACGTACCCTATAAAGAGCTGGTCATCCACCCGGAACTCTTTAGTTCGATCGAGATAGAACGATAACGCTCTTTTTGGGTCCAGACAATGGACACACTTCTGTTCCTTGTAAGGGTGCGGTGGTGCATAGAAGGTGGGAGGAGTAACCAAATGTCCCATGTGAAAGGATGTCATCACCTTAGGGAGAAAAGATGCCCTTGTACGGAGCACCACTTTGTCTGGGAAGACTGTCAGGTAAGGAGGCTGTGATGACAGTCCCTGCAGCTCACTCAACCTCCTGGCAGATGTCATTGCCACTAAGAAGGCTGTTTTGATGGTGAGCAGCCGTAGAGGGCAATTGTGCAGCAGCTCAAATGGTGCGCACATCAGAAAGGTAAGAAACAAATTAAGGTCCCACTGAGGCATAATAAAGGGTGAAAGGGAAACAAGTGTGTTAACCCCTTCAAGAATCTCTGCGCCAGAGGAGATTTGAAAAGAGAAGTCTGATTAGGCAGCCGAAGAAAAGAGGAAAGGGCAAAAAGATAGCCTTTTGAAGTGCCCAGAGCAGAGCCCTGACAGGCCAAGTAAAGTATAAACAGGAAGACATCAGATAAAGATGCAGATAGAGGGTCAACAGACCGGCATGTACATTATTTACAAAATTTGTTCCATCGGCATGCATATTCTGATTTTGTGGAGGGATGCCTGGCTGCCAAAATAACCCCACAGACTTTGGAGGGCGGTTGAAAACTGTCAACTGTCGCAGCTCAATCTCCACGTAAGGAGGCGGAGAGTGGACAGGTTCAGGTGGAGGACCCTCTCCTACTGCTGCAACAGAAGATCCTCCCAAAGGGGCAACCTGACTGGAGGATCGATGCTCAGGTCTAGAAGCTCGGGATACCAAACTTTCCGTGCCCAGTCCGGTGCCACAAGAATAACTTGTGCCCAGTCGCTCCTGATCTTCTTGAGCACTCTGGGCAGGAGTGGTATGGGCGGAAAGGCGTATAGAAAGGCCTGAGCTCTACTCGCGACGAAAAGCGTCGCCGAGCGAGAGCAGTGTAAACTTCAATGTGCAAAACTGCTGACGTTGCGCGTTCTCTTCTGAGGCGAACAGATCTAACCAAGGTTCTCCCCACTACTGGAAGAGACCTTGTGCCACCTCCGGATGGAGACGCCACTTGTGATCTGCAAGGCACCTTCGGCTGAGCTCGTCCGCCCTGGCGTTTAGAGAACTGGCCAGGTGTTGAACCACCAGGGAGATGCCCTGTTGTTCCAGCCAGGTCCAGAGACACAGGGCCTCTTGACAGAGTCCACGACCCCACTCCACCCTGTTTGTTGCAGTACCACATGGCGGTAGTGTAGTCCGTGAAAACCTGCACAAGCCTTCCCTTTACCAACGGCAAAAAGGCTTTCAGTGCCAGTCGGATCACCCAAAGCTCCAATAGGTTGATATGGACCAGAGTCCTCTGATCTTCACCTCCCCCAGATGGCCACCCCATCCCCGAAGGGACGCATCCATCACTACTGTGAGATCTGGGTGGGGAAGGGAGAGGGGTCTGCCCTTGAACCAACCGCGGTCTGTTAGCCACCACTGCAGGTCTCTCACAGTGCCCTCTGAAATCTGAACCAGGTCAGTGAGATTTCCTCGATGCTGTGCCCATTGGAACTTCAGGTCCCACTGCGGAGCCTGCATGTTCCACCGTGCATGGGTCACTAGCAGGATGCAGGAGGCCATGAGGCCCAACAGCCTCAGAGTCATTCTCACCAAAATCCAGGATAGAGGCCAAAACATCGATATCGTAGCCTGAATATCCTGGACTTGCCGTTCAAGAGGATAGGCCCGAAACTGCACAGTGTCCAGAACCGCTCCAATGAAAGGGAGCGTCTGAGAGGGGGTGAGGTGTGACTTTGGCACGTTGATAGTGAACCCCAGGGAATGCAGGAGGTTCGCCGTAGTCTGGAGTCGGGAGACAACTGTTTGGGGCGAGCCCGCCTTCAACAACCAGTCGTCGGGATAGGGGAAGCCTGGAACCCCTGATGTCTGCAGATGGGCTGCAACCACCGCCATCACCTTTGTGAACACCCGAGGGGCGCTAGTGAGGGAGAAGAGAAGCACTGCAAATTGAAAGAGCTCATGGCCCACCGTAAACCGCAGGTAGTAACGATGGGCAGGCAGGATGGGGATATGAAAGTAGGCATCCTGCAAGTTCAGCGCTACCATCCAGTCTTCCGGGTCCAGGGCAAGGGTGAGCATCTTGAACTTCTCCTTTTTGAGGAAGTAAATGAGGGCGCTGAGGTCAAGAATAGGACGAAGGCCTCCGTCCTTCTTTGGGACCTGAAAGAAGCGGGAATAACAACCACTGCCTACTTCTGGCCCGGGAACCCTCTCTATAGCTCCCTTGGCCAAGAGGGTCTTGACTTCCTCGCTGAGTAAGGCAAGGTAATCCTCCGTCAGCAGATCATACAGTGGAGGCATAGATGGAGGGATAGTCTCGAAGGGGAGGGAATATCCACTTCGGACTATTTGCAAAACCCATTTGTCCGATGTGATGTTTCGCCAGTGGTGGAGATGATGGCTGAGAGTGATCCTGGGGGATCGGACTAGGAAGGTTTTGCGGTGGAGGATGGGATCGTGGCTTGGCTCGACTTCTGGTTTCCCGCCACATGGGGCTGGGGTGAACCGCGTACATGGCCCCGCAGAGGTTGCTGAAATTGCGGGGCCCACTGGCCGGCGTAGGGTTGGCGCGGTTGATAGCCCCTTCCATAGCCACAAAAGGAGCGAAAAGCGGATGAGGCCCTAGGGATTGTGGTGAGGCCCAAAGACTTGCCTGTTGCCCGCGAGTCTTTGAAACGCTCAAGGGCAGTATCCGCTTTGTCTCTGAAGAGACGGGAGCCATCAAAGGGCATGAGGTTCGTCTAGACATCCCCCGAAAAACCAGATGTTCTCAGCCAGGCATGGCGACGAACGGCCACCGTCGTGGAAACTGCTCTGCCCAGCGAGTCCGTAGTGTCAAAGCCACATCTGATGGCGAACTTAGCTGCGTCACTCCCGTCTGAAATAGCTTGGAGAGTAGAGCCCGGTCCCCCTCCGAGACTCTGGGCAACACTTGCGCAACCGTGTCCCATATTGAATGGGAATAGCGGCCCAAAAGGCATGCAGTGTTCACCGACTGCAATGCCAGATTGGCGGAAGAAAAATATTTTCTTTCCAGAACTCTCTAGTCTCTTGGATTCCCTGTCCGGAGGTAGGGAAGGGGTCGCGCCACGGGAAGTGGAAGCCTGGACCATCAAGCTTTGTGGGGTGGAGTGGGTGGTGAGGAAAAGTGGGTCGCCCGGTGCAGGGCGATGGCTGCGGGTGATCGTCCTAATCACAGGAGCCCGTGCTGGGTTTGGACCGCGTACCCAGAAGGACGTCTGTCAAGGACTCATTAAAGGGCAGTAGGGGTTCAGAGCTAGAGCCGAAGACCCCAGGCTGCAGGACCTCTTTCAAAACATTAGTCTTGACTGCCACTGTAGGAGGCTGCAGGTCCAGGACCTCGGCAGCCCTACGAACCACCATGGCAAATGATGCTCCCTCCTCCATAGCCAGGGTAGGAGGGAAAAGCATGCCAGAGTCTGGGGAGGTGTCCAAACCACTGGCATCACTTAACTCCTCGTACCAATCCACATTTTGTTGGTGTGGGATTTCTAAGGGATCTTGCTCCCCTCCCAATCCTCCTCCGCCATCCCTAACCCTTCATAATAGGGCATGGTGAAAGGCATGGAGCCGTACGGCTCGGTCGGCGCCAGTCTCGGCATGAGGGATGCTCGGCCGGCTCCGTGTCATCAGGAATGCGGATCGGGGAGGTGCCGCCAGTTGGCGCTGGCAATGCAGAGGACCTCGGCGTCAGGCACGATGCCGGGGAAGGTTGTTGTGAAGGTATGACTGGCGTAGGTCCGGACCCAGGAATAGGTCCAATCGGAGGCCGTGGCACCGGGGCCAGAGCAGCAGGTGTGGGAACCATGGGGGCCCCTCCCTCCTCTGAGCCTGCGGGGCCCAAAGGCGTGCCGGCAGTCAGGCCACCCAAATATGTTTACATGGCGTCATAGATCTCCTTCAGCTGGGAAAGGCAGAGTAAAGCGGAGTCGACCCAAACACCCGCTTCACGGAGCGGGCCTTGAACGCTGAGGTTCCTCCACCGCGTTATGAGACGGGCAGGGCAAAGTCAAAGCGCGCTTTGACTTCTTGTGCTTTTTGTGGTGCCTTTTACTTGACTTCGACGAAGAGGACTTCAATTCACCGGAGCGGTGCTCGGACCTTCCTCTCGACCGAGACCTGGACCGGGATCGAGACCGACGAGGCGACCTCTGCAATGCCGGATGCCGGTCCGCGAGTAGCTTTAGGGACCGCTCCCTCAAAGCCTTCGGGCGCAATGGCCCGGCAGTCGGAGCATGACTTTGAGTTGTGGTCGTGCTCCAGGCACCTGAGACACACTAAATGAGGGTCCATGACCGACATGGCACTATGACAGGCGCCACACGGCTTGAACCCCGAAGTCTTCTTCCTCGACATGCCTAAGCACACCAACGAAGTCGACAAAAGGGTCGAAAAAAGTCTGTAAAAAATTGACAGGAGGTAGCTCTCTTCAACGGATCGGCGCTGGCTGGTGGGGAAAGAAAAGAACTGACGTCAGTGCGCCAGAGTGGCGGTTATATTGACGACGAGCACATCACGACAACGATAAACACGACACCATCAACGTCACGCGAAGTCGACCGACGCCACCTACCGACGCGCAGGGTTACTGCTAAGAAAATTCTTCCAGATCCAGCCTGACGCCTGAAAGTTCAAAGGTAAGGAATCTGCAGCTGGATGTCTCTATCAGATAGATGGGGTAGTTGGCCCCCAAGGGCCCTTAATAGCCAAGGAGAGTTCATTACCTTAGTAGTAGTGAGCCAGGAGGTGCATTTGTAGAGTGGTGGAGAAAGGGGGCATGGCCCCCAACAACCTCTCAGCAATCCTGCTGTGTGGGAGACTTACTGGAGGTAACAGGAGGGGTAATTGGCCCCCAAGGACGTCCTTGGGGGCCAACTACCCCTCCTGTTATCTCCATTAAGTCTCCCACAGTGGGATTGCTAAGAGGTCTTTAGAGCCCATGCCCCCTTTCTCCACCACTCTGCAAACGCGCCTCCTGGTGTACTACTGGATGGGGGATGAAGTCCACTTTACTCCTTTTACCGAGTTAAAGGGACGTTATAATTAGGCTCAGGTTTCACTCATACAAAACCAGTGAAATTCAGCTGTTATAGTTAGTGAGCTAACTTCAACTCGTGCCCCTGCAAATCAATGCTTATGACCTCACATATTACATCACTCATGACATGGCCAGTGACATCACTCATGACATCTCAAATGACATCACCGATGACATCATCCACAGAATCTGACGCACCCACTCACACCCCCATATAACCTTTCATACACCCACTCCAACTTCCAGACTACCATTCTCAAACCCATTCACCCACCCATACCAGTACTTACACAGCCACTCACTGATTCATAGAGGAACACTCACATCCACTCACTCACCCATACAGCCACTCATACACCCACTCACTAATACAGCCACTGCCATATCTACTCATACACCCATATGGACACTCACACACTGAGTCACTCACCCATAGAGTTACTCATCACATACTCACCCAATCACACAGCCACTTTCTCACCCATACAGTTACATACACTCACTTACCCATACAGATACTAACACATACTCATTCACCTATACAGTCATTGACACAAGCACACACTCATCCATACAGCCACTCTCACAGTCACTCACCCAAACAGTAACTCACATACCCCATCACTCACCTATGCTGCCTTTCACATACCCAGTTACTCACCCATATACCACTGACACATGCACTCACTCACCGACACAGCAATACACACACTCACTCACTCACCCATACAACCCCTCACAAATGCACTCACTAACCCATACAACCACTGACTCACCCACTCACTCATCCATAGAGGCAGTCACAAACCCACAGAGGTACTCAGACAACCAATCACTCACCCATACAGAAACTCACGTACCCACTCACACACCCCACCCCACACAAGCCACTTACACAACTGACAGACATACAGACATTCACACAACCAACCACTCACCCATACATTCACTGACACCTAATCACTCAATTATACAGTCATTCAAGCGGGTGCACTGAATCATCCAAACAGGCACTCATACACCCACTGATTCACCAATACACCTTGGTATATACATATATACTTAACACTCAAACTTTTTTAAAACACTCGCAGTCACTGGATGATGTCCTCAGTTATGTCATTTGAGATGTCCTCAGTGAAGTCATGAGTGAAATCACTGATCATGTCATGAGTGATGTAATATGTGAGGTCAAACGCAGTGCATTGCGGGGGCGTGAGTTATAGTTAGCTCACTAACTATAACAGCTGAATGTCACTGGTTTTGACGAGTGAAACCTGAGCCTAACTATAATGTCCCTGCAACCTCTGAAAAAACCATAGGTTTCAGGGACGTTATGGTTAGAAATTAGCATTTAAAAAACCTTAGAAATTCACTGAAAAAATCACAGGTTTCAGGGACGTTATAGTTAGTTGGACATTTCACTCGTACAAAACCAGAGAAATTCGGCTGTTATAGTTAGTTGAGCTAACTATAACTCGCGCCCCCGCAATGCACTGCTGATGACGTCACATATTACATCATTCATGACATGGTCATTGACATCACTGATGACATCACTGATGACATCATCCAGTGGCTGTGTGTTTCTGTAAAGTTTAAATATGATATATATATATATATATATATATATATATATACCAAGGTGTATTGAAGAATGAGTGGGTGTATAAGTGTCTGTAGACCAAGTTACTTACCTTCGGTAACGATATGTCTGTAAGAAACATGGGTTAGTTATAGATTCCTTACCTTAGAATCTCCCCCAAGCATCAGACTGAATCCGGAAAGTTTTTCGTCAGCAGTACCCCTGCGCGTCTGAAGGTGGCGTTGGTCGACTCCGCGTCCGTCGTCGGCGTCGTGGTCACCGGGATGAAGTCGCGGAAGTTACTTAGACGCCGCCCTCGCGCGCTGACGTCAGTTCTGTACACGACTTTCCACGCCAGAAACTCATAGCCATGTAAGACACTGACCACTGGTGCACAAAACTAGGGCCCTTAAAGGATGTCCTTAACCTTAGAAGTCAGTTCGCAGAACGGGGAGGATGGGTGGGGCGGTAAGGAATCTATAACTAACCCATGTTTCTTACAGACATATCGTTACCGAAGGTAAGTAACTTGTTCATCTGAAAGAAACAGTTAGTTATAGATTCCTTACCTTAGAATAGATACCCCAGCAATACCAACCCCGGAGGAGGGTCTGCAAACCAAGTTCACACCAGAAAGTCCTGGAGATCAGAACGGCCAAAGAAGCCGTCTCTCCGGACTAGATTGTCCAGGCAGTAGTGTCTCGTAAACGTGTGCAACGATGCCCACGTAGCTGCCTGACAGATGTCATTCATGGGGACTCCTCGTCCAAAAGCAGTAGTAGCTGCCGTCGCCCTGGTGGAATGGGCACGCAGCCCCACTGGAGGATCTTTCTTAGCCAAAGAATAGCAGGCTTTGATGCACAGAACGACCCACCTGGAGATGGTCCGTTTGTGCATGGCACGACCTTTCTTAGCGCCCACGTACCCAAGAAAGAGCTGGCCATCCACCCGGAATTGTTTTGTGCGATCCAAGTAGAAAGAAAGCGCACGTTTTGGATCCAGACGGTGGAGCCTCTCTTCCTCTTTTGAAGGATGCGGAGGCGGAAAGAAGGTGGGCAAAGTGATGGTTTGGTCAATGTGGAACGAAGTAACCACCTTGGGAAGGAAGGTCGGTCTAGTTCTCAGGACGACCTTGCCCAGATGGATAGCCAGAAAAGAAGGCTTAGAAGAAAGAGCTTGGAACTCACTCACCCTGCGAGCAGAGGTGATGGCTACCAGAAAGGTAGTTTTCAGAGTTAAAAGCCTGAGAGGGCAATTATGAAGCAGCTCAAAGGGAGCACACATAAGAAATGTAAGAACCAAGTTCAAGTCCCACTGGGGCATTACGAAGGGAACAGGAGGAAAAGGATGAGTAATGCCCTTAAGAAATCTATTTACAACAGGGGACTTGAAAAGAGAAGGCTGATCAGGAAGCCTAAGAAAGGCTGAAATGGCCGAGAGGTAGCCCTTAATAGTGCCCAGAGCAGAGCCCTGCTGGGCTAAAGAGAGGAGGAACAAGAGAACCTCAGAAAGAGGGCAGAAAGGGGATCGACAGCATTTGCTGTGCACCATGCCACAAATTTATTCCATCTGCAGGCATATACCGTCTTAGGTGAGGGACGCCTGGCTGCCAAGATTACATCACAGACTTCCGGAGGCAGGTCAAACGACGTCAACTGCCGCCGCTCAATCTCCACGCAAGGAGGTGGAGGCTGGACAGGTTCGTGTGGAGGACCGTCCCTTGTTGCTGCTTCAGAAGATCCTCCCGAAGAGGCAGTCTGATCGGAGGATCGATGGCCATGTTGAGCAGCTCGGGATACCAGACTCTTCATGCCCAATCCGGAGCCACAAGAATGACTTGGGCCTGGTCATGCTTGATCTTCTTCAGCATTCTGGGCAGAAGTGGTATAGGCGGAAAGGCGTATAGAAGACCGCAACTCCACTCGCGAAGAAAAGCGTCGCCTAGCGAGTGCCGCCTTGGAAATTCCAACGCGCAGAACTGCTGACATTGCGCGTTCTCTTCGGTGGCGAATAGATCTAACCAAGGCTCTCCCCACTGCTGAAAGAGACCTTGCACCACCTCCGAGTGAAGATGCCATTCGTGATCCATCATGTACCTGCGGCTAAGTTTGTCCGCCCTGGCGTTCAGTGAACCTGCCAGGTGTTGAACCACCAGAAATATTCCCTGATGTTCCAGCCATGTCCAGAGGCGGAGGGCCTCCTGACATAGGGTCCACGACCCCCCCGCCTTGTTTGTTGCAGTACCACATGGCAGTGGTGTTGTCCGTGAACACCTGCACTACTCTTCCCCGTAGAGAGGGAAGGAATGCCTTGAGTGCAAGACGGATCGCCCAAAGCTCTAGAAGGTTGATGTGGAGCCCGGACTCCGCCGGAGACCAGAGGCCTCTGAACTCCGCCTCTCCCATGTGGCCGACCCATCCCAGAAGGGATGAGTCTGTCACCACTGTATGATCTGGTTGGGGAAGGGAGAGGGATCTGCCGTTGACCCAATCCTGGTTCGTGAGCCACCACTGCAATTGTCGTGCAGTGCCCTCCGAGATCTGGACGTAATCGGACAGATTCCCCTGATGCTGCGCCCACTGGAACTTCAGGTCCCACTGCAGAGCCCGCATATGCCACCTGGCATGATCGACCAGCAGGATGCAGGAGGCCCAGCAGCCTCAGGGTCAGTCTGACCGAAACCCGGGATAGGGGCTGAAAGATCGGAATCATAGCCCGAATATCCCGGACTTGCTGTTCGGGAGGATAAACCCGAAACCGCGTTGTGTCCAGAACCGCTCCGATGAAGAGGAGCTTCTGAGAGGGAATCAGGTGTGACTTCGGCACATTGATGGAGAACCCCAGCGAATGCAAGAGGTCAGCCGTAGTCTGGAGGTGGGAGACGACAGCCTGGGGCGAGCCCGCCTTCAACAGCCAGTCGTCGAGATAGGGGAAGACTGGAACCCCTGATCTGCGCAGATGAGCTGCGACCACCGCCATCACTTTCGTGAACACCCAAGGTGGGCGCTGGTAAGGCCAAAGGGGAGCACGGTAAACTGAAAGTGCTCGTGGCCTACCGTGAACCGCAGGTAACGCCGGTGGGCCGGCAGGACGGGGATGTGAAAGTTATGTTATGTTATGTTATTTAAGCTTATAACGCACACAGCTACTCTGAGGAGTGTGCCGGCGCGAGCCAAGAGAGGGGAAGCGGGCCAAAATATGTCTTCAGTTTAAAAAAAAAAAAAAAGACAGAAGTCTCGAATACTGCGAAGAGCCAGAGGAAGCGAGTTCCAAGCCGTGGCAGCTCTGACAGCAAGAAAACTGCCTCCCACTCTCGTCAACCGGAAGCGAGGGACCTGGGCCAGAAGCTGAGATGATGAACGGAGGTGTCTGGCAGGGGTGTAGAACAGGAAACGCTTCCTTAAATAAGTGGGGCCGTAGGCATGCAGAGCACGATGGGCCAGGGTCAGGGCTTTAAACTTAACTCGTTCAACGACAGGTAGCCAATGAAGAGAAAGCAGATGCTGTCTAACGCTGTTTCTCATCGGGATGTTAAAAAGAAGTCTCGCTGCAGCATTTTGGACAACCTGCAGTTTGTTTACAAGGTAACCCGGAAGGCCGACATACAAGGCGTTCGCGTAGTCGATCCGGGAGAGTATCAGGGCCCGGGTCACCGTTTCCTTAGCTGCCCTAGGGAGAAGCTGGAGGAATTTCCTAAGGGTTTTAAGTATCCGAAAGCAGTTCCCCGCTAGCTTCTTAATCTGGGTAGAAAAAGAGAGATTCTCTTCGAACCAGACTCCAAGATTCATAGCGGGTTGCCCCGTCGAGGCTGGCATGGGGAATTTGGCTTGCCATAATGCTTCCCTGAACTGGGGGGGAAAGGTCCCGTATATAAGAATTTCTGATTTATCCTCGTTACATTTAAGCTGTGCCGAGGAAAGCCATTGAAAAACTGCTGACAGACAATTTCTGGCCAGGGACGTGGAACACTCTGATTTTCCCCAGGTAAACAGAAGCTTAGTATCATCGGCGTAAGCTATAATTTTGGCTCCCAACTCTTCAGCCAAATAAATCAGAGGGGTGACATAAATTAAAAAGAAGGGGGCTCAGAGAAGACCCCTGAGGCACCCCAGTAGTCACCTCCTGAGGTGAGGAGGAGAACGGAGGGAGCCAGACCTTCCACCAGGGCCGACTCAGTACTATAAGAGGCTCTGAACCCGGATTGAGCCGGGTGAAGTAAGCCAGAGCCCTCGACAAAGTCGGTGAGTTGTTTGTTGACCACTTTTTCGCAGACTTTTGCCAAACTTGGGAGAAGAGAAATAGGGCGATAGCTGGCTGGGTTCGGCGGATCCAGTGCCATTTTTTTTAAAAGTGGCAAAATCTTGGCCTGTTTCCATGCTAAAGGAACATGGGCCTTCTGGAGGGAGAGATTAATGAGTCTGTTAACTTCAGGGTTCACTATCTCAGCGACCGAGGCCAGAAGCCTGGCTGCACAGGGATCAGACGGGGAGCCTGATTTCAAGGTCTTAAGGACCCTCAGAGACTCAGGTAAATCAATAGGTGAGAAAACCATCAGGGAGGGAGATTCAACATGTGGCACCTCCGGGGGCAAGGGCCTGACCGTAGAGTGGTTGCCTAGGGTAAAAGACGTCGCCTAGGGTAAAAGACGTCTGGATAGAGTGAATTCTATCAATAAAAAAATTAGAGAGTTCCTCGCACCAGGAGTTAGACAAAGGTAGGTTAATGGATTCAGCTCTGGGGGCCATAAAGCTCTGGACAATGGAAAACATTTCTTTGGAATTGTTCCTGGCTAGATCGATGCGATCTGCATAGTAAAGACTTTTGGCCTGAGCTATGGAGGTATAATACAACTTCTGGGCGTTCCCAAGAGTCAGCTTCGCCGAGGGGCAATATTCCAGCCACCAGAGACATTCTAATTTTTTGCAGTGTTGCTTCTGTATTTTGAGCTCAGTCGAAAACAACGGTTCAGAAGGAGAATCCCTGGACCGTTTGAGGAGGGAGGTAGGAGAAAGGAGATCCACCGCCCTCTTGATCCAGCTAGCTAAGCATTCAAGAGCACCCTCCAAGTTGTCAGAGGGGGCTGGTCTTGACTCAGCCAGGGCACAGCTAAAAGTCATCGGGTCGATTTTGGCAAAGGCCGGGCCTTGACCGGCATGGCCTGGAGGAATGTAGTCTTCCGGGACCCAAGAAAAGTATGACAAAAAATGATCGGACCATGACATTGGAAGAGGATCCTCCACCTTAATAGGGAAGTTGAAACAGATAGGATCGAGGATATGGCCACCTGAGTGAGTCGGTGCTCTTACCCATTGAGTAAGCTGGGCAAGGTTTAAAGAGTCTAAAACTCCCTGGTAACCCCTACATCTTCTTGGTCCAAATGAATATTAAGATCCCCCAGAAAGAGATAGTGCGTAAAACGTAAAGCACAGGGAATAATAACATCCGCCACATTTTTGAGCAAAGGCCCAGCAGGCCCAGGGGGCCTATAAACCAATGTACCACCCAGCGAGGCGTGTGGAGAAAGAGTGATACTGAAATCAAGAACTTCACCCTCTCCTAACTGTAAAGACTCCCCGCAGCGGAAGGCCCACTCTTCCCTGTATATAACCGCAACACCCCCACCCCTGCCGACTTTGCGGTCTGCCCGGGAAATCTTATATCCAACGGGTATCGCCATCTCAATAATGGGATTTGAAGATTCATTGAGCCAGTAAGCGTCCTGCAAGTCCAACGCTACCATCCAGTCTCCAGGGTCGAGGGCAGACAAGACCTGAGCGAGCGTCAACATTTTGAACTTCTCCTTCCGGAGGAAGCGGTTGACGTTCCTGAGATCCAAGATAGGACGCAGGCCTTTGTCCTTCTTGGGCACCAGAAAGTAGTGGGAATAGCAACCACGACCTACTTCTGGGACAGGAACGCGCTCAATGGCACCCTTGGCCAAGAGTGCCGAAACTTCCTGTTGGAGAAGAGCCAGGTGATTCTCCGACATGCGATGGTACTGAGGTGCCATGGAAGGAGGGGTAGTCTCGAAGGGGAGGGAGTAACCCCTTCGGACTATTTGCAAAACCCACCTGTCCGCCATGATGGTGCGCCAGTGGGGGAGGTGATGGCGGATCCTGCCGCCCACTGGCATTTGGTGGCCCTGAAATGTCGGACTAGGAAGGTTTGTTGGCTGCTGCAGAGGGGGCAGCGGTGGACTGGCCCGCTCGCTGGCCCACAGAACCACGCCGGTGGTTTCCACGCCCCCGGCCGCGCTGAGACTGTACAGCTTGCGCCGGCCTGTGGCTCTGGGCGGGACGTAGTGGGGCACCCCTTCCGTAGCCACGAAAGGGGCGAAAAGCAGACTGCGCAGGGCGTGTGGTGGAGAGGCCGAAGGACCTGGCCGTAGCCCGTTAGTCCTTAAAGCGCTCCAGCGCGTTGTCTGCTTTGTCGCCGAAAAGGCGACAGTTATCAAAGGGCATGTCCATAAGGGTGGATTGGACATCCCCTGAAAAACCAGTCGAACGCAACCTGGCGTAGCGTCGAAGGGCTACTGACGTTGAAATCGTCCTGCCAAGTGCGTCGGCGGTATCCAGCCCAAAGCGGATGGTAAACTTCGCTGCATCTCTCCCCTCGGCAACAGCACGGGAGAGCGTGGCCCGGGCCTCCTCCGGGCACTGAGGCAGCACCTGCGCCACCGTATCCCACACAGAGTGGGCATAACGGCCCAACAGACATGCGGTGTTTAACGACCGCAGTCCCAAGCTGGCGGAAGAAAACATTTTCTTTCCAAGGTGGTCCAGCTTTTTGGATTCCCTTTCCGGAGGTGCGGTAGGGAAGGTGCCCTTGGACGTGGAGGCTTGGACTACCAAGCTCTCTGGGGTGGGGTGTTGGGAGGGGAAAGTGGGGTCGCCCGGGGCCGGGCGGTGGCGCGGGCAATCATCCTGTCCACAGGAGCCCCTGTGTTGGGCCTGGACCACGTGCCCAAAAGGATGTCCGTAAGGGCTTCATTGAACGGGAGCAGGGGCTCCGAAGAGCTCGCTGCAGGCTGAAGCACCTCTGTCAGGAGGCTAGTCCTGACTGCCACATTAGGAAGCTCGAGGTTGAGAGCCTCGGCTGCCCTACGCAACACCACTGCGTACGACGCTCCCTCCTCCGTAGCCACGGTAGGAGACAACATGCCTAGGTCTGGGGAGGTATCCAGACCACTGGCCTCCCCCAGTTCCTCTCTCCAGTCCGGATTGTAGTCTAACTGGTCAGTCAAAGGGTCACCAGACCCCTCCCAGTCTTCCTCACCCTCTTCTGGCTGCCAATCTGGTTGAAAAAAGCCATGGTGGAACACAGGGACAAAAGTACCCATCGGCGTCGGCCGACGCCGGTCCGACTCCGTGTCCACGTCGAGGTGGGAGCCGGGGTCGACACCGGCTGGGGGTCTAGCCGGCGTCGGCTGTGAACGTGGTGCCTGTGGAGTCGGCGCCGGTGTAATGAGGTCGACCTGCGCCCATCCGGATCCAGGCCTGGATCCAAGGGGGCCCTGCGGTGCCGAGGCCGAAGCCGCCGGCGTCAAAGGCCTAGGGCCCCCAGCCGAGTCCGCGGGGCCCGAAGGCGCACCGGCGGAGTCCGGTTGCCCAAAGATGGCTTGAATTGCTTCGTAAAATTGACAAAGCTGGGCAGGGGTCGCTCCCGGTCCCGGGAAGGCCGGAGTCGACCCTGAAGGCTCCGCATGCGGAGCCGCAGGAGTGGCACCACCCGCACACTGCGTCGCGTTGGCCGACGGACAAGGGGAAGTCAAAGAGCGACGATGCTTCTTCGACTTCTTCTTGTGCTTCAACTTACCTGACCACGAGTGCAAAGACTTAGAAGAGGAGTGATGATGACTCCGCGATCGGACCCTCGACCTCCCACGCGACCGTTCCTTGTGCGACGCGGAGCCGACTGCCGGGCCTCAAGGAGCTTTCGGGACCGCTCCCGCAAAGACTTCGGGGCCATGGTTCGACAGTTGGAGCACGACTTGGAGTCATGGTCGCGCTCCAGGCAGAAGAGGCACACGTGGTGCGGATCCGTCACCGACATTATTCGGGAACAGGAACCGCAGGCCTTGAAACCGAGCATGCCTCGTGCACCAGGAGTCGGATAAAGCCTCGAAAACGAAGTCGACAAAAGTCGCAAAAAACTCAGTCAAAAAGTGACTGGGGGTACCCAGTTCCCGGATCTGCGCTTGCTGGCGTGGAAAAAGAAAGAACTGACGTCAGCGCGGGAGGGCGGCGTCTAAGTAACTTCCGCGACGTCATCCAGGCGACCACGACGCCAGACGCGGAGTCGACCGACGCCACCACGCGCAGGGGTACTGCTGACGAAAAACTTTCCAGATCCAGTCTGACGCCTGGGGGAGATTCTAAGGTAAGGAATCTATAACTAAGTGTTTCTTTCAGATTGGATGATTTAGTAGGTGCGTGACTGACTGTATAAGTGAGTGATTAAACGTGTCTTACTGAATGCATGGGTTAGTGACTAAACTGTGTGAATGTCTGTATTAGTCTGTCAGTTGGTGTGTAAGCGGCTGCAGGGGTTGGTGAGTAGCTACATGAGTGTCTATATGGGTTATTGATTGGTTGTCTGAGTATCTGTATGGGTGCATGAGTGTCTGTGTGGGTGGGGGGTGTGTGACTGTGCATAGATGTGCGAGTGGGTGATTCACTGGGTGTATGGGTTCAAGAGTGCATCTGTGAAGGGCTGTATGGGTGGGTGAGTGTGTGTATGGGTGTGTTGGTGAGTGAATGGATGTCTCAGTGGTACATGTGTGAGTAACTAAATATGTAAAAGGCAGTATATGTGAGTGTTGGAGTATATAAATGACTATGTGAGAGTGAGTGATTGTGAGTGGCTGTATGGATGAGTGTGTGCTTGTATTAGTGATTGTATAAGAGATTAAGTATGTGTTAGTATCTGTATGAATAAGTGAGGTGGTGTGTGTGTATAACTGTACAGGTGAGTAAATGGGAGTGTGATTGATTCTTTGCATGACTGTCTAGGTGTGTGATTAACTCTGGATGAGTGGCGGTGTTTGAGTGTCTGTATAGGTGTATGAGTGCATATGATAGTGCTGTATTGATGAGTGACTGCATGTATGAGTGACTGTATGGGTGAATGAGTGGATGTGTGTGTAGACCTATAAATCAGTGAGTGGGTGTGTAGTAACTGGTATTGGTGTGTCTAAGGTTTCGAAAATGGTAGTCTGTATTTTAGAGTGGGTGTATCAAAGGTTATATTAGGGTGTGAGGAGGTGCATCAGATTATCACGTGGATGATGTCATCAGTGATGTCACTGACCATGTCATGAATGATGTAATATTTCACATCATCAGCAGTGCATTGCGGGCGCGAGTTATAGTTAGCTCAACTAACTATAACGGCCAAATTTCTCTGGTTTTGTACGAGTGAAATGTCCAACTAACTATAACGTCCCAGAAACCTGTGGTTTTTTTCAGTGAATTTCAAAGGTTTTTTAAATGCTAATTTCTAACTATAACGTCCCTGAAACCTATGGTTTTTTCAGTGAATTTCTAAGGTTTTTTAAATGAAAATTTCTAACTATAACATCCCTGAAACCTGTGGTTTTTTCAGTGAATTTCTAAGGTTTTTGAAATGCTAATTTCTAACTATGCCTACAGAGGTAGGACATGTGCAGAAAGAGGAAGAAAGGCGCAGAAAGAAGCAAGAGAAATGCAGAAAGAGGCAACAGAAGTCCAGAAAGAGGAAGTAAGGTGCAGAAAGAAGCAAAAGATATGCAGAAAGAACCAACAGAGGTGCAGAAAGAGGCTTTGTTGCAAAGTCATCCTGTGCCCTGGGCACACCCCAACTTTTTGCAGACTGGTACTGGTGGTAACTGACTCTGACTGACCCTGGGCTCTGCTTAACCAGGCCCGGAGCCAGTGCTATGCTGAAAGACACTTAGAATACAGTGAAAACCCCTACATACACTAGGGTACACTATGGGTTGGAGTACCCCTGTGATTGGCATGACCTCCACTGTAAGCCCTTGTACATAATAGGGCTGGGGGATTAAAACTACCTCTAAGTCCCTAGCATATAATAGGGCATTGCAGTTTAGAGGCCAGCAGCCCTTTTCTGCACTTGCATGTGTACACTGCTGAGCCTGAGGTCAGTTTAGAAGTAGCCCTGTGTGTGCAGAAAGAGGCAACAGAGGTACAGAAAGAGGCAAGAGGAGTACAGAAAGAAGCAACAGAGGTGCAGAAAGAGGGAAGAGGGGTGCAGAAAGAGGCAAGAGAAGTACAGAAAGAGGCAGCAAAGGTGCAGAAAGAGGCAAGAGAAGTACAGAAAGAGGCAGCAGAGGTGCAGAAACAGGCAGAAGAGGTGCGGAAAGAGGGAACAGGGGTGCAGAAAGAGAGAAGAGGGGTGCCGAAAGAGGCAAGAGAGGTGCAGAAAGAGGCAAGAGAGGTGCACAAAGAGGGAAGAAGGGTGCAGAAAGAGGCAAGTGGGGTGCAGAAAGAAGCAAGAGAGGTGTAGAAAGAAGCAAGAGCAGTACAGAAAGAAACAACAGAGGTGCAGAAAGAAGCAAGAGGGGTGCAGAAAGAGGCAAGAGGGGTGCAGAAAGAGGCAAGAGAAGTGCAGAAAGAAGCAAAAGAGGTGCAGAGAAAGGCAAGAGAAGTTCAGAAAGAGGCAGCAGACGTTCAGAAACATGCAGAAGATGTGCAGAAAGAGGGAACAGGGGTGCAGAAAGAGAGAAGAGGGGTGCCGAAAGAGGCAAGAGAGGTGCAGAAGGAGGCAAGAGGGGTACAGAAAGAGGCAAAAGAAGAGCAGAAACAAGCAAAAGAGATGCGGAAAGAGGCTAGAGGGGTGCAGAAAGAGGCAAGAGAGGTGCAGAAAGCAAGAGAGGTGCACAAAGAGGCAAGTGGGGTGCAGAAAGAAGCAAGAGAGGTGTAGAAAGAAGCAAGAGCAGTGCAGAAAGAACCAACAGAGGTGCAGAAAGAGGCAAGAGGGGTACAGAACCAAGAGACGTGCATGAAAAGGGAAGAAGGGTACAGAAAGAGGCACGAGGGGTACAGAAACAAGGAAGAGAAGTACAGAAAGAAGGACGAGAAGTGCAGAAAGAAGCAACAGAGGTGCTGAGAGAGGTACGAAGGGTGCAGAAAGAAGCAACAGAGGAACAGAAAGCGGCAAGAGTGGTGAAGAAAGGTGTAGAAAGAGGCAAGAAAGTTGCACAAAGAGGGAAGAGGGGTGAAGAAAGAGGCAAGAGGGGTGCAGAAAGAAGCAAGTGAGGTGCAGAAAGAGGCAAGAGGTGCAGAAAGAGGCAAGAGAGGTGCAGAAAGAGGCAAGAGAGGTGCAGAAACAGGCAAGAGAAGTGCAGAAAGAGGCAAGAGAATTGCTGAAAGAAGCAACAGAGGTGGAGAAAGCAAGAGAAGTGCAGAAAGAGGCAAGTGAGATGCAGAAAGAGGCAAGAGAGGTGTAGAAAGAGGGAAGACTAGTGCAAAAAGAGACAACAGGGGTGCAGAAAGAAGCATGGGAAATGCAGAATGAAGCAACAGGGATGCAGAAAGAGGCAAGAGAAGTGCAGAAAGAAGCAACAGAGGTGCAGAAGGAGGCAAGAGAACTGCAGAAAGAGGCAAGAGAGTTGCAGAAACAGGCAAAAGAGGTACAGAAAGAGGGAACAGGGGTGCAGACAGAGGTAAGAGGTGCAGAAACAGGTAAGAGGGGTGCAGAAAGAGGCAAGAGGGGTGCAGAAAGAGGCAAGAGAGGTACAGAAAGAAGCAAGAGCAGTGCAAAAGAACCAAGAGGTGCAAAAAAAGGCAAGTGAGGTGCAGAAGGAGGCAAGAGAACTGCAGAAAGAGGCAAGAGAGTTGCAGAAACAGGCAAAAGCGGTGTAGAAAGAGGAAACAGGTGGGCAGACTGAGGCAAGAGAGGTACAGAAAGAGGGAAGAGGGGTGCAGAAAAAGGCAAGAGGGATGCAGAAATTTGGAACAAAGGTACAGAAAGAAGCAAGAGCAGTGCAGAAAGAACCAACAGAGGTGCAGAAAGAGGCAAGAGGGGAACAGAAAGAGACAAGTGAAGTGCAGAACGAAGCAAAAGAGGTGCAGAAAGAACCAACAGAGGTGCAAAAAGAGGCAAGAGGGGTGCAGAAAGTGTTAGGAGAGGTGCACAAAGAGGCAAAAGGGGTACAGAAAGAGGCAGGAAGGGTGCAGAAAGAAGGAAGAGAACTGCAGAAAGAAGCAACAGAGGTGCTGAAAGAGCCACGAAGGGTGCAGAAAGATAAGAGAGGTGCAGAAAGAAGCAACAGAGGTACAGAAAGAGGCAAGAGTGGTGCAGAAAGAGAAAAGAGAGGTGTAGAAAGAGGCAAGAGAGTTGCACAAAGAGGGAAGAGGGGTGCAGAAACAGGCAAAAGGGATGCAGAAAGAAGCAAGTGAGGTACAGAAAGAGGCAAGAGAGGTACAAAAAGAGGCAAGAGGTGCAGAAACAGGCAAGAGAAGTGTTGAAAGAGGCTAGAGAGGTGCAGAAGGAGGCAAGAGAGGTGCAGAAGGAGGCAAGAGTTGCAGAAAGAAGCAAGTGAGGTGCAGAAGGAAGCAAGAGAGGTGCAGAAGGAGGCAAGAGAACTGCAGAAAGAGCCAAGAGAGTTGCAAAAAAAGGGGTGCAGAAAGAGGGAACAGGTGGGCAGACTGATGCAAGAGAGGTGCAGAAAGAGGGAAGAGGGTTGCAGAAAGAGGCAAGGGGGTGCAGAAAGAAGCAACAGAGGTGCAGAAAGAGGCAAGAGGGGGGCAGAAAGAAGCAACAGAGGTGCAGAAAGAAGCAAGAGAAGTGCAGAAAGAAGCAACAGAGGTGCAGAAAGAGGCAAGAGGGGTGCAGAAAGAGGCAAGAGGGGTGCAGAAAGAGGCAAGAGAAGTGCAGAAAGAAACAACAGAGGTGCAGAAAGAGGCAAGAGAAGTGCAGAAAAAGGCAAGAGAGGTACAGAAACAGGCAGGTGAGGTGCAGAAAGAGGGAACAGGGGTGCAGAAAGAGGCAAGAGGGGTACAGGAAGAAGCAAGTGAGGTGCAGAAAGAGGCAAGAGAGGTGCAGAAAGAGGCAAGAGAGGTGCAGAAAGAGGCAAGAGAGGTGCAGAAAGAGGCAAGAGAGGTACAGAAAGTGGAAGAGATGAGCAGAAAGAGGAAAAAGAAGAGCAGAAAAAGAAAGTTGCAGAAAGAAGCAACAGAAATGCAGAAAGTGGCAAGAGAGGCGCAGAAAGAAGCAAGAGTGATTTGCACACCATTAGTACCAATTTAACACCCAGATTTAGCAATAAGTAACAGGTGACCATTCTAGGTTTGTAAAGGGCCTTCCACCACGCTGTAACACTTGACCCTGCATTTTTGGTAACGTTTGAGCTAGAAACAAGGCTTTTTTTTTTCAAATCTGCAGATTAGGCAGCAGATGATGGATTATGTGGCTAATGCAGAAAATGTATAATTGTGTGAAAGTCGGTGCAGCCAAACATTCATATAATTCCGGTGGTTCTGCTCATACC
The DNA here is from genome assembly GCA_963921515.1 of Calotriton arnoldi. Taxonomy (NCBI): domain Eukaryota; kingdom Metazoa; phylum Chordata; class Amphibia; order Caudata; family Salamandridae; genus Calotriton; species Calotriton arnoldi. The sequence continues at coordinate 1,465,136 of CAWUFW010002724.1, read as the reverse complement.
TCTGACTAGGTCCAGAAGTGCTCCTCTGTGATTCCTTCTTTTATTTTTGTCTCATTGAGTTCATAATTTAGCTTCTATGGAAACGAGGAAGACTAAACCTGAGGTTACCACTCCACAACACAGACTACCATACCACATAATTACTCTCCATAACACATAATCCCACTCTACATAATTCCTATACACTAAATACCACATACTTTCTATCCACATAATTTCACTGCACAACATACCACATAATTTCACTACACACAAAGTACATCCACTCCAGTACAAAAACATTAGTAAAAAACTTTTAGATTTACAACGCCAATAGCTCTAACTCTTGCAAATGCGAGACCTACTACATTACAAATGCTTCTTTAAATGGTAGTCATGTTTGCAGAGTGGTGGAGAAAGGGGGCTGGGCCTCCAACCAGCGCTCAGGGATTCCGCTGCAAAGGACTTACAGGAGGTACCAGGAGGGCTTCTTGGCCCCCAAAGTCCCTCAGGAGTAAAGTGAACTTCATCCCCCAACCAGTACTGTGTCAGGAGGCGCGTTTGCAGAGTGGTGGAGAAAGGGGGCGGCGTGGCCTCCGAAGACCTCTTAGCAATCCACTGTGTGGGACTTAGTGGAGGTAACAGGAGAGGTAGTTGGTCCCCAAGGACAACCTTGGGGGCCAACTACCAGTCCTATTACCTCCAGTAATTCCCACACAGCAGCATTGCTGAGTTCTCATAGCAGGCCATGCCCCCTTTCCCCACCACTCTACAAACACGCTCCCTGGCGCGCTCTTGCATGGGGATTAAAGTCCACTTCGGCTGCTGGGGGTCCTTAGGGCCCAACTAGCCTATCTGTTACCTTCCAGTAAGCCTCCACACAGTGGGATTGCTGAGAGGTGGACACAGGCCATGCCCCCTTTGTCCACCACTCTGCAAACGCGCCTCCTGGCGCGCTCTTGGTTGGGGGGTGAAGTCACCTTGCCTCCTGAGGGTCCCTGGGGGCCAACTAGCCCTCCTATTACCTCCAGTAAGCCCCACACAGCTGGATTGCTGAGAGTGGTCCGAGGCCACGCCCCCTTTTTACACCACTCTGCAAACGCACCGCCTGGCGCACTGCTGATCGGAGGATGAAGTCCACTTCAGTCCAAAGGTCCTCATGACACAAGGGGATCTCATCACCCCACCAGCAGTGCGCCACGAGGAGCATTTGCCGAGTGGTGTAAAAAGGGGCCTGGCCTCCTACCACCTCTCAGCAATCCCACTGTGTGGGGCTTACTGGAGGTTCCTGGTGGCCTAGTTGGCCCCCAGGGACCCTCACTAGCAATGGGGACTTAATCCCCCAACGCAGAGCGCGCCAGGAGGCGCGTTTGCAGAGTCATGCAGGGAGGGGGTGGGGCCTCCGGCGAGTTGCCGGTTTCTTTTTTTTTTCTTTTCTATTTTATGGGAGGGGGGCTGCACGGAGGTGGGCAGGGAAACAGATGAAAACATTGCTCCCACACGACGTAAGCAGCATTTTTAGTTTGCCGCTGAGGCGGGAGCAATGCCGGCTCATGCTGGAGCCAGCTGGAGCAACAGAGGCATTGCACCCCAACATTTATGCAGTGGGTGCCCTGGGTGGGCTCCAGGGCACCCATCCTTTATTTGCCAGGCCGCAGGGAATATGGTCCCCGGGGCCAAAATCAGCCCAGGGTAAGGGGCCATGGGGTCCCCCTCCCCCAATTTTAATTGGCTAGGCCTCGGAGGATAGGGTCCCCGAGATCGATATTGGTCTGGGTAGGGGGATTGCGTGCCCCCTCCATATTTGAATAGGTGTAAAGTTTGAGGGCCCCAGGCGATGGGGTCCCCGGGGCCAAATTGGCCCAGGAAGAGGACTGCGTGCCCCTCTTTGCGTGCCCTCTTCTCCTTTATAATATGGCCGGGCTCTGGGAGATGTGGTCCCTGGGTCCAGAAATCAGCCCGGGAAGGGGAGCTTTGTGCCCATCCCTCCCATTTACAATATGGCTCGGCCCCATGAGATGGAGTCTCCAGGACTGAAATTGGTCTTGGGAGGGGGACTGCGTGCTCCTCTCCCACATAAATCCAGCAGTGAGCCCCGGTTGATGGGGTCCTGGGGGCCAAAAACAGCCCGGGGTAGGGGCCACCTGCCCCCGCCCCAAACAAAATGTGGCAGGCCCCAGGGGATAGGATCCTGGGGCAAATATCAGTCTGGGGAGGGAGCTGCGTGCTCCCCTACTGGGTTGGATAGCTTTGGGGGGTTGGCCACAGGGCTTGCCGCTCTGTATGGGGCGGCCCTGCGGCCAACCCCACCATGCACGGGCCGAAGGTGGTGGTTTGATTAACGTATGGTAATTAAATATTACTTTTCTTTAAAATAAAGAAGCTAGAAATTCACAAAAAAAACATGTTACAGGGACGTTATGGTTAGGAAATGAAATTACAATATATATATAATACTGTGACAGGAGTGGTGAAACGCTTTTATCATTTTACAGCTCAGCGGTGATGGCACTGTGCTAATCTTATGCTTAACGACTTTGCTGTACAAATGGCAAAGGACTTTAGGGCTGATTACGATGGACCACCGAACCCGTGATGGTGGTGCATCCGCTGTATTTTGATTACGGCGGTGGGAGCGCCACAGGCCCGTCGCAACCACCAGGTGATCAAGGATCAGCGGCAGTGAACCGGCAGTTAGAGGCCCCAATATGCTGGTGGTGCCGCTGCTGCACCGCGAAGCATATCAGGCGTTTCCTCACCGCCACAGTTTTCATTGCGGTCAGGCTGCCATGAAAACTGTGGCGGTGAGTAAACTTTTTTCCCCAGGGCCATGGGGTGCCTGTAGGGGGGCACAACAGGCATTCACCCCAATTCCTGCACAGTCAATGACGTGCAGGAACGGCCTTTGGCGTTCCCACTGAGGTACCTTTTCAATGAGCACCGCAGTGGGACCATAAAAGCACCGCCTGCCAGACACGAGGAAACTCATAATCTGGCGGGTGGAACCAGTACAGCTTTGCTGGTGTGGGAGCGGGGTGCTGGCGTGACGGCCCGCTACCACACCGCCCAAGTGGTAATTAGGCCCTTTGTATCTTTATATCTGGGTGTGGATGGCACTCTGATAATCCTATGCTTAAAAACTTTGATAGAAAAGCAGACATTTGAGGTGAGCAAATTCAGAGTGTCGCTGGTGTTGTAGGGTGCTCTATACAGCAGATGTTCTCCACCTAAACTTGGCAACTATCCAGAGTTCTCTTCTTCTTATTTGAATGATGTATGCAGCACTCTATGCCTGAAAGGGTATTATTTTGACATATACTGGGTGCTCCCTTGTGTCTGGACAAAGCTAAACCTCTCTGAAGAGCTATAATGATAGTGAAATACGTGTCAAGGGTTGCTTTTATTCATTCCAGATTGGCTTGGATAGTATTTTAGCAATCCAGAGCTGTAATACTGTGCCTGGAATGGTGAAAGGCTTTTGTCATTTTACAGCTCGACATGGCATAGCACTGTGCTAATCCTATGCTTAAAGATTCTGATATACAAATAGCAAGAGACTTTGTCCATTTCTATCTCGGTGTGATGGCACTGTGCTAAACCTATGCTTAAAAACTTTGACAGAAAAGCAGACATTTGAGGTGAGCAAATTCAAAGTGTCGCTGGAGTTGTTGTGTCCTCTATATAGGAGCTGCCCTCCACCTAACCTTGGCAACTACCAAGAGTTCTCTTCTTTTTGTGTATATATATATATATATATATATATATATATATATATATATATATATATATATATATATAAACCAAAGATTACAGGGACATTATAGTTAGGTTCAGATTTTACACACACAAAAACATAGAAATTCAGCAAGTATAGTTATCTCAAGTAACTATAACTCGCTCCCTTGCCATGCACTGCTAATTACCCCACATTTTACATCAGTTATGATATCTTCTATGACATCATTGATAATATCACTGCAATATTTGCTGTAAAATTATTGATGAGAACACTGTGCACGGTGGGGACGCAAGTTATAGTAACCTTAGGGCACAAATTATAGTTACTTGAGCTAACTATAACTCCTGAATTCCTACGGCTTTGTGTGTGCAAAATCTGAACCTAACTATAACGTCCCTGAAACCTTTGGTTTTTTAGAGTATTTATATATATATATATATATATATATATATATATATATATACATATACATACACATATACATACACACACACATACACACACTTTAAACGTGAGTGTTTGAACAAAGGTCCAGGGCTGCAGACACCTGCGATTATGTTAATATTTCCATCTACATTATGTGTTTAGTGTGTTTACAATTATCTTACATTAGTAATGGATCCAGCCCTCCTACACCTAATACTGCATACACTTGCTTCCAATACCAAAAAAATGAAGTCATGGAAGCCTAGCTTAGTAACTATGAATTCCAACCTCGTTTGTATTGGAAATGTATTTTTGAAGAGTCCTAGACACCCTAAATGATTAGTATTAGATAGCTAAAGCTCTACAAACGCTGCTCGAAAAACACGATGTATGACGTATGATCGGGTTCCTATTTGTAACCTCTAGTTCAAAGTGAAGCACAAGTTCTTTTGTATGCTATAGATAAATAAAGATGGATAGAGATAAATAGCTGGTGATTTATTACACTCTATTCTATTATCTCATGTACAAAGAAGACAACATCTCCCGTGAGTCAGTCATTTGGGCTAAGTTTAAGCAAAATGTCCACCTCTTCAGAAAGAAACATTAAACATGGCCTGGAGTTCTTGCCACTGTTCCCCTTAGTTCAATGAAAAACTACCAAAACGGCACAAATTATGCCTGCGTGGCAGTGGTTAACCTGTATGACTGAAGTACATAGATTTACTCATAGGAAGACAGCCCAACTAAAGACAGTGGCAGTCTCAGCAGTGGTGCAGTGGGGTAAACTGATGGGCGTAGTTTTGCCCCGTGCCCTCTATCCATGAAATGTGCCCTGTAGCGACTCTTTCGTCAATGGTTTTAGAAGCCACTGTATACTATAAGTTCTGTATTTACCGGTCTTGAAGATTGAACTTTGAATGGATGCCAAAGATTTTAGACTGCTTTGATGCCATCTTCATATCGCCTTCGAAAATTTACTAGCTCTTCTAAACTTTCTTGAAGCAAGAAAGAGAAATCTCACTACACACAAAAGTAGTTTTTGACTACTTAGCACATTTTCAACATGTAATTTTCCTTTTCACAATTAGTTTGTGAATTTTAACCTTCACAACAGGGGAAGCCAGATGAACATTGGGACAAATGCTTTCTCGGGCTCATGTTTAAGTTGTGTTTTTTACTTTTCCATTCCTGTAGTGCATAAAACAATGACAGGAAATGGAGGTGTGATTATGAGGCACACATAAAACTGCCACTGGTTACTGGAAGGAAAGACTGTTTGGAATTAAGGAGGAGGACATATCTAAGGCATGCGAACGGGATATAACATTGCAAATGACAATCCCATTAACCCTAATCCACTGGAATGTCACAGCAAAGAGGAAAGGAATGCTGATGCATGAGGCCAAGTTAAAGGCTGACAGAATTTTTTTGTCAATGTAGTTAATGCATTAGACTAGAATGGAACATGCTGTATCAAACAAAGAAAAATGTGTAACACAAGAAACTCCTTGTTCCCTTTCTGAAAAACGGTTGGAGCTGGAGGGTACCCCATGTAAATAAAATGTGGCTTACAAGAGACACTGCGTACATCTTTGGATTCCAGAGGCCGATCAGTTGCTAAAACTCTCAGATTTGGAGTGCGGAATGTATACTGGCCCACAGTCATCCCTACAACTTTACCATGCATATTGATATTGGCATGTGGCATTCTGATTGCATGCAGAGTCAGTCAGGGAGCATTATACTTGGGGATACACACCTAGAGCGAGAGCAGAACCAGAGTGATCACTTTCAGGTTATAGGGGTATGCTGCTGCATTAGGACTTCATCTCTAGTCTAGACACTCCAGCACAGTCACCCTTGGATGGGAAGGAGGGAGACTTGGCAAGTTAATCTGATCCTTACTGTGAAGGATATCGGGCAACGGATGCTGAGGATCTCTTGAAATGCAACTGAGGGTGCATTTCACAATTTGGGTAACCCCAAAACAGATTCATAATAAGTGTCTTTCTTTTATATGACTAGAAGTTTAGTGCCGAGCCCTTAAGAGAGTACATAAGCCTATCTGAAAGTGCAGCAGAAGTTAGTCCTTTTAGCTGAAATACCCTTTTCTTTAACGTCCTTTTTCTTCAATGTATGTGGCAGATGATTTTAGACAACCTTGCAGCACCTGGCAGCGTTATCCTTGATAAATCACAGAAGCTCCCTAGTCTAATCACAGAACCTCTCTGAGTATGATTACTAGCCATCCTCACTGAAAAATGGCACTGGCCCAGATGCACTCCTTGTCATTGACGGAAGGTCTATACACATGCATGCTGGCCATATTCCTTAGAGGAGAGCTAGCCCTACAAGAAAATTTAATTGTTTGCTTTTAAGGACCGAAAAATAGCAATACAAAAGATGCATTCCTCATCTTTTTAAGGTGTTGGGTAACCAGTGATTTAAGGTACTACATACATTCCGAAGAGTGTCCTGGACTTGGAAGTAGCATGCTTGACTATTAATATAGTGAAAGTGTTCCAAGGTCTAATGCCTGCCAGGCCAACCATAACTCCCCAACTACTGTTGCGAGGTAGAGATGCTATTTGGGAGAAGATTGTGGCTATGATACCACCTCAGCTACATACTGTAGTTAATCTCACAAAATGAGCACTGCTGTCTTCTATTTATAGATGTGCATAACTTCTATGTTCTGGAACAGTTTCCCTAATATGTTTCTCACGTCTATCACCCATCCAAGATGCATGGGCATGTTACTCTGCTTTGACTTTTTCAGCAGAACTTGAAAGTGAAACCCATCTGTTGGGAAGCAGAGTCTTTGTATCATGCTAACAATTACTCCCCCGCCCCCATCCAAGACTCCTTAAGAACTGTGTGTGTCATGTTTCCAGAATAGGAGTGGCGAAATCACGGGATGTATACAAGATGGCTCACCTTTCTGAACACACTCAGTATTAAACGTTTCAACATCAGTAAATCCTCCGGTCTTCTTCAAGAGATTCCAGAGTTTTTACAAGGAAAATTTTAGAAGTGTTTGTGTACCCTTATGCAAAGCGATAGACGCACATATACAAAGGTCAACATTCAGGAATCTAAAACCGAGGCACAGAGAAAAGCAAAGAACTTGCATTGAAGCCCACAGTAAACAGACCTGCATAACCATTTCTTTTATATTGCGTCAAGGGTAAAATACACTGCACTCTTTTGGAAACCTGATTTGCCGATTGCTCAAAAGCTAGACATAGCAGAATTGAATCACCCGATTTGCAAAGCGTAGTCAAGTACAAGACAAAATCATAAACGCAGGAATTATAAACACTACTATACTCTTTATCTAGAAACACACTATGAAGAGAAAACTATAAATTAAAAGACTGCAGACAATTCTAATTTTTGAGTCTCAGAAGATGTACAAGTCTTCAGTCGATGTTCTCCTAGTTGGACCAGCCAATCTTCAATGATGGTACATCTGAGGTGGTTGGCCTCGCCGTCATGAAATGAAATCCGAGCTGTTTCCATGAGAACCTCTAGACCTCATTTCAATGTATAAAACATTTAGCTGTGAAGGCAATTCCGAATGGAAAGCCTGCATCTGAAAACAAGCAGCATGGATTATGCCATGAAAAATATACCTCTATTTATTTTGGGGCCGCTCAATGAATAGGCATCCTTCAAAAGAGAGACCACATTACACCTTTTCAGCTTTCTCTTCCCTGGCCTCAGAGGCACATTGAGCAATGTTCAAAGGAACTTGCTTGATTCTTCAGGTAGATTAAGTTAAGGTCCATGGTGAACTATAAGAATAACCCCCATGCAAATATTTTTGTTTTTCCTTGGGGTCATTCATACATAAAGATGGATTGAGCACAATGGATGGAGAGGGCCTTGCCATCCATTGCAGTACAATCAGACATGATGGAGGGGGAAGCATTGATATCAAAAGCAGACTGAACAAATCCAGGAATGCCTTCAGGATGCTGACCAATGTGTGGAGGTCATCTCAGTACAGCACCAACACCAAGCTGAGGGTTTACTAGAGCTGCATTCTGTCCACACTCTTGTATGGATCAGAATGCTGGTGGACGACAAAAGGCAACATCACCATACTGTTAGCTATCCACACCAGTAACCTGAGAAGAATCTTGTGCATCTTCTGGCCGTGAACCACCTCCAACCAGGAATTGCTCATCAGATGCAAGCAATCATTATGAGAAAAATATGGAGATGGATAGGGCACATCATCAAAGAGAACAAGACTCCATTACAAGAACAGCTCTTCACTGGAACCCAGAAGGCAAACGGAGGAGAGACAGATCAAAGAACACCTGGAGGCGAACTGTGGAAACAAAAACGAAGATTCTGAATCACACCTAGGGCTCTGCAAAGAAACATGTCCAAAACAGACAGAAGTGGAGGTCCTTAGCTGCTGCCCTACTTGCCAGTTGGCATAACAGGCAGCAAGTAAGTAAAAGAGAAGTCACAATACACCATTTCAGGTTTCTCTTCCTTCGGCTCAGCTGGTCACAAACAATAACGCAACACCAACACATCTGAAAGTTTGGCGTGCAGAGGGTCACTATGTTGGGCGCCACATAAAGCAACAAATATCTCCCAGCGTCCAGTATAATAGGACTTTGTCGAAGGGAGTTGGGATGCAAGGACAACATTGACTACTTCGGCCAGCAGATCGAAAGCATTCAACTGCCACCACTCAGTTTCTATGCATGGAGGTGTAGGATTTGAAGACTTGGGTGCAGCACGTTCCCGTTGTTGAGACAGGAGGTCCTTCTGAAGCGGTAGCCATATTGGAGGGCAAGTGCTCATAGTCAGGAACTCGGTACCATACTCTACTGGCCCAGTCTGGGGCTATCAAGATGACTTGAGCCTGGTCTGTTCTGACTTTCTTTAGAACTGGAGGCATGAGAGGCAGTGTCGGGAAAGCATACATGAGACCTGTATCCCAACGCAGTCAGAATGGGCCACCTAGTAACAATCCTAGATGAAATTCCAATGTCCAGCTGAGTTGACACTGAGCATTCTCGCCGGTGACAAACACATCTCACCAGGGCATGCTCCACTGGTTAAAGATGCCCCTTGCCACCTCGAGTTGGAGGTGCCACTCGTGAGCCACCAGCAACATCTGCTCAGCTTATGTGCTCTGATATTCAGAGTAACTGCCAGAAGGTTGACTACCAGAAAGATGTTCCGCTGGTCCAGTCAATTCTTTAGCCATACAGGCTCCTGGCATAGGACCCAAGATCCAACTCTGCTATGCTAGTAGCATATATCGGACCTGTTTTTTGTGAGGACCCACAACTATCTCTTCTAGACAGCAGCAAAGCTTTCAGGGCAAGACAGATTGCCCAACGATCCAAAACACTGAAGTGAACATGGATCTTCACAGGAGACCAGAGGCTTCAGATCTCCAACTTTCCCTGATGACCTTCCTGCACTTTCTCCTTCTAGAAATGAGGCATCTGTCACAACTAAGAAGCCTGGGTTGGGATGTAAAAGTGGCATGCCGCAGGTCAGGTTGGTACTCCTCTGCCACCACAGAAGGCACAGAGCTGTCTCCTGCTATATCTGGATAGAGTCTCTAAGACAGTCCTGACGCAGGTCCCACGAAAACCTGTGGTTCTACAGCAGGGTCAATACAGGCCATCAGGAGTTTGAGATGAGGAGGATGCATAAGGCTAGGAGTTCAAGAAGCCTCAGAGCCATCCTCACCGAGACCCAGTATTGAGCCTAAAACATCAGGAACATATGCGGTACGGTGGAGGAATAACCTTGAACGTGACCGTGTCACAACAGCCCCAATGAAGGCAACTATCTGGGTGGGGCACAGGTAAGACTTAGGCTTGTTGATGGAGAACCCTAAAGATGTCAGGAGTTTGGCAGTCATCCAGAGGAGCTTCACAATCGATTGCGGCGAGCCCGCCATGAGCAGCCAGTCCTCAAGGTATTGGAACCACCAAAAGTGACCACCTCCATAACTGTTATGAACACTCGAGGGGCTGAGATAAGGCCAAAGGGGAGCACAGCAAATTGGAAGTGCAGATAACATCTGTGTGCCCTTCAGTCCAGGGAGAGCATCCAGTCTCCTGGGTTCAGAACACAAAGAATGTGAAGCATGGTGAGTAGCTTTAATTGATATTTCAATAAAAGGCTTAAAGAAGGCCAGAGGCCTTCTCCTTCTTCAGGACAAAGATGTAGCACGAATAGCACCCTTCCTCTCTCTCTGAAGCCGGCAGTTCCTTAATGGCATCCTCGGCTAGCAGAAGGCTGAATTTTTGTAGCAAGATTGCAGAATGGTTTACTGATAGTCGCTCTGAATTGAGGGGAAAATGGAGCAGAGAGGAAAAAAGGGACAGAGCGTAGCCCCTTTCAATTATCTGCAAGACCTATCTCCGATGTGACCGGTCCCTATTTGATAAGGAAATACTGTATCCTGCCACCTACCGGCTGAAAATGAGCTTGCTAGGGCAAGTTACAACAGTTTGGCAGCCACGGCAGAAGGAGAAAAGGGGTTAGTGGAGAGCTGTCCCTGCTCGTGCGAATAGGCTCAGTCCCTGTCACGACCTCTGCCAAGATAGGAATGGACCTGCTGTTGCTGCACAGGTTGGGAGGGTTGGCGCTGCCTGTAGGCTAGTCCCCTAGAATAACCCCTAAACTTCCTGGACTGTTAATGGAACTCTTTGGCAGAAGACAAGAGTCCCGAAACCATGCTCGGTCTCAAAAGGCCTTAAATAGTTTGAAAGCCAAATCAGCCTTCTCTTCCAAACAAACTGGAGACATCTAAGGGCATGTTCATAAAGCATGCCTGGACATCTCCTGAAAACCCAGCTGATCGCATACAAGCATGCCTTCTAAGCACTAAACTGGTGCCAAAAGCTTTGCCCACAAAGTCCATGGTGTCCAAACCAAAACACGAAACACACTTCACCAAGTCCTGCCCATCATGCATCGTTTGAAACAGAGAGACCCTGTGGTCTTTCAGGACAGCCGGCAAGATCTCACTGGTCATGTTCCATAAAACATGGGAGCATCTGCAATGAAGGCACACAGCGTTCAAGGATCTTAAGGCTAAACTAGTTGAAGATAACCTTCACTTTCCGGCGGCATTAATGTTTCAACTCTTTATCTGTAGGGTTGTTCGGAAAGGCATTCAGAGCTACTTTACTTGTTGACACATGTACAGGAGGCACAAAAAGAAAGGAACTGATTTCTGTGCAAATGGGTGGTGTGTATAAAAGTCTCCGCTCTGTCACTTCCGGGGCGGTACAGAGTCACCATGGAGCCACATGGCGCCACCCATCAGCGCACAAGAGCACTGATGAAAAATTCAGGGAATATTCCCAAGGTGAGGAACAAGCAGCGAGAAATTTCCAATAGAAATAAATATCAGAAAAACGGGATCTGCAATAATGATTGCCAACAAAACAAATGCTCTTATAGAAAACAAAAATAGAACATGCATAATCATATGCAAAGTACCTGAAAAGTTGCAGATCTGATCTGAAGCCCCTCCTGCATATTTTGCTGCAACTGGTTCTGTACAGTGATTTTCTTTTCCTTAGTTATTGATGCTATGGGAAGGCTGCGAATAACTGTCTGCTCTCCAACTAACAGATAAAAAAAGAACACGTATTACTATTACAAATTACTTAATATTACCAACAAAGTAAAAGGCCAGTTGAATAAAGTTGCTTGCAAAAGTACGCTCTTCACTACAAAAAAAAAAAGAAAAACAGGAAAGTAATAGAAGCAATGCTTATGATATTGATACTGAAGGAACAAAATAGGAAACAGAACGATATTGTGTATACTCCGATATAATTCACTTAATGTTAACTGGTTCTTAAATCATATTGAATCGTGTTAACTAATTTACAAAACATCACAGAAGAACAACAGCTACCCATGCTGAAGGGAATTATTTTTCGAACACAGACAATTTCAATCTTCCTACTAAAACAGTATTTTCTACTCTTGTTTTAAGATGACTAACCACGATCCCTTAGAAAATTACAAAAAACATTCAGTATGAAAGGTGCAGCAGCGTCTATGTGAGAAAGTCAAGATTCTAGCACAGTACAACTTGCACAATATAAATGTCTCCGTGAGGTAAAGAATTATGTGACTCGCAACCGTGCTTTTGTTCCCGGTTTAAAACTAGGGTTGGGCATTAAACTTATAGTTAGATTTCTCATGACCCAGTGGTATTAGTCATACAAGGTCAAAGATTTCACGTCTGTGGGTTACATCTTGGCAATGAAGCTGGCCACACAGGAAAGGTTTTAGGAATTTCAGCATTTGAGGCAGAAGAAAAAGAACCTATCAGAGAATTCCCCATACACCTAAAAAAAAAGCTACTTTTATAATATGTTGGCATTACCACTCGGTGGTGTCCTGAAACAGCTTGTCTTACTCTCCTTATGGCAGAATGGCACTTGAGGTAGCTAAGAGTCTGATGTAAGGGGGGCACTAGAGAGTGGGATGACTGGTATCAAAGGCATGTACAAGAACACAGCAGCATCTTTTTCAGCCTCTTGATCATACTAGCGGGCTCTTGAGCTCGGCACTGCAAGGCAGAGTAAGAGAACCTCGGAGTGAGGTTCTATTATGGTGATGCAAAAAGGAAAGTACTTCTTCTTAAGATTTCATGGTTTTACAAAATAATATATATCCATATCCATTGTTCATTTATTCTTCACCAAGTTAAATTTAACCCCATGTGATGAATAACAAACACCAAAACCCAACATTCAGAAGCGTTGTGCAAAACAGTAAGTTCACTGTTACTGTCCCTATACCAGAGAAGTAGGGAATGCCTATCAGGTGTTGCTAAACAAATGCACATTAATGCTTGTTCATCAGAAAGTGCTGCCCCTGTACAAAAAAATCAGAAACATTGTCAGTTTGATCTGGATCATATATGACCTGTGACTATATCAGAAAAGAATAATTGATGCTCATCAACGTGGGAAGGGTAATAAAATCATTGGCAAACAATAAGAAGGCTATTATTCCACAGTGCGAAAAAGGATTTACAAATGGAAAAAAGTTGAAGATGGCTGCCAATCTACCCAGGAGTGGGTGTGCCAGCTAATTCACCAAAATCAGACCATATGACGTTTTTAGAGAACCCCAAAGAAACATCAAGGGATCTAAAGGCCACTGTCAAGATGGTCATGATTCCAACATTAGGAAGAGACTGCTCAGGTATGGCTTTCATTGACGTATAGCCAGAAGGAAAATCCTGCAATCCAAGATGAACATTGCTGCACAGCTTAGGTTTGCAAAACAGCACCTGAATGTACCACAAGACTACGGAAACAATGTGAACTGAACAGAGGAAAATAAAGTAGAGTTTTTCAGCTGTAATACATGACATCTTTGACAAAAAACAAGCTCTCCATATTACCACAGCAGCAGCTCACCAACCATGAAGCATGGTGGAGCATAAACTCCTCTCTATAACAGCCCGCAACAGGGGGAAATGTAAGACCATGTTTCCAACAGCTAAAGCTTAGCTAAAAGTGGATTATTCAAAAGGGCAATGATCAGATATCAGTAAATCTATCACAGAATGGCTGACAAAGAACAAAATCAGAATTTTGGAATTGGCCCAAAGTCAGATGTCAATCCCTTTGAGATGCTGTGACGGGATCTAAAGTGAGTTGGGCATAAACCAATGTACTCAAAAATCACTGAGCTAAATCAGTTTAGTAAGGTGAACTTTGGCATAATTTCTCCCATGTCAGTGAGAGACTGGCAAACACTTACAGGAAATATTTACTTCAAGTTATTGCTTGTAAAGGGGACTGCACAAGTTACTGAATCACAGGGTGCACTTATTTTATCAGTCAAGGCTATTGAACCTTATATGACTTTTTTTGTTTTTATATAGGACTTGGTGAGGACTACTTTTTCATCATATATGTCTTAACATCTAAAACAATAGATTCTTAAGAGAGTGTAGTTTCTTTTTTCACATGACAGAAAATTTCTTCTGGCACCCAGAATATCGAGGGTGGTGAAGAACTGGAGCTCAATTGGTTTCTGGGCAAGGGACAAGGTGGGGTCCAAAAAAGTTGGCAACCAAAATGTCAGCTAACTGTGACCATATGCTTGCCACTTGGTTCACATGCACATTTGGAGATTTAGGCAGAGCTATGTCAGTCTCTGATGATGGGTAGAGAGGGGTTCTCGGTGCTCTGTATCTGTGACTAGGACTCCCTTTGTTGGCTGGGGGCTACCAGGTGGGCAAGGTCAGCAACACAAACAGGGCAAGCCAGCATAACTTTAGTTGGGCATTAGACTTAGTCCTAGCCTTGAGGAATTGGGCAGAATGGAAGTTCATCTTCGACAAGCCTTGCACGCAAAGGGAGGAAAAAGAGGAGGAAGGGATGGGCAAGCTCTAATATTCTTCTGTGAGCACCAGTCATCCTTTATCTGGTCTACAGCATTCACACGAAAAGATGCTCTGTATGATGTCCGCTAACATTTCAATTCATGAAAACACAAAGGGGTCAGATTTACAAGAGGTCACTGAATTAATTACATTTACACAAGGAGGGCAGTAAAGATCACCACGGGGGAAGCTACTGCATCCTAATATTACATCAATGCTGCCACTGGTCAGGATCCTGTGAAGGGTACACTCACAAGACTAGAGCGGGAGACCCTTTAGGGTCTCTCGCCTGTCCAACGGAACACCAAGTGTGGCACTAAGGGAGAAACAGATTTGCAGTTTGGGGAGTTCCTTGGGACCCCGAGGATATCTTCAAATTCAGCCAAAAAAAGAAAAGTAGAGGGGAGCTTGTGGAACAAAGGAAAAATGGAGGGCAGGCTACAGCTGGCACAGTTATTTTGGAATTTCCATCCTTACAGTTCCCACAAGAGAGCAAAAAAGAGAGATAGCATAACTATAGCCATTATTTTTGACCTGATAGAAAAATAGGGCACAGATACTGAGCAAAAGATGTTTGTCATGAAAACAACCATGATTCAATTACTCTAAGAGAAATGGTCAGTGGTAGAAAAGGTAACAGCAAGCAGAGACCAGCTGTTACAGATCAGTTGCCACACTTCTTATACAGAGCTCACTCCAATGACAATACAATATCTAAGACGAGTAACCAAAATATCACTCTTTCTTTCTTGTGGATTTAAAATATGCAACGAACCGGGAGGAAAGAGGCCCTAAAGCGAAGCACCAATTTTTCAGGAAATAGCAGTAAAAAAGGAGGCTTGAACAATAGAGTCTGCAGCTCCCTCACCCTCCTGGCCATGGAGATTGCCACCAAAAAGGCTGCTTTTAAAGTGAGCAACCTGAGGGGGAAATTATGCAAGGGCTCGAAAGGAGCACACATGAGGAGGGTGAGAACCAAGTTAAGGTTCCACTGAGGCATCATGAAGGAGGAGGGTGGGAACATATGTACAAGGCCTTTAAGGAATCTATGTACAATGGGTGACTTGAATACAGAGGGTGGGTCTTGCAGCCTCAGGAAAGCAGACAAATGCCCTTTCAGGGTGCCCAGAGCAGAGCCCTGCGGGACAATGGTCAAAATAAACAATAAAACATCAGAAAGGGAAGCAGAGAGAGGGTCAATAGACTTCTTTGTACAATATATTACAAATTTCTTCCACTGGCAGGCGAATACTGTGTTAATGGAGGGACGCCTGGCTGCCAGAGTAACATTACAAACTTCGGAAGGTCAAAAGCTGTCAACTGCTGCAACTCAATCTCCACGCAATAAGGTGTAGAGTTGACAGGATCGGGTGGAGAACCCTCCCCTGCTGCTGCGACAGAAGATCCTCTCAAAGAAGGATTGATGCTCATTTGCAGAAGCTCAGGATACCAGACTCTGCGTGCCCAATCCGGAGCGACAAGAATGATTTGGGCCCGGTCCTTCCTGAACTTCTTGAGAACTCTTGGCAGGAGTGGTATGGGCGGAAGGCGTACAGGAGGCCTGAGCTCCACTCAAGACGAAAAGTGTTTCTGAGCAAGAGCCGCTTTGGAAACTCCAGCGTGCAAAATTGGTGACATTGCGAATTCTCTGAAGAGCGAACAGATCTAACAAAGGCTCTCCTCACTACAGCAAGAGACCTTGTGCCACCTCTAGATAGAGACGCCATTCGTTATCCGCTAAGCATCGACGGCTGAGTTCAGGGAACCTGCCAGGTGTTGAACCACCAGGGATATGTCCTGCTGTTCCAGCCATGTCCAGAGATACAGGGCCTCTTGACAAACAGTCCACGACCCCAGTCTGCCCCGTTTGTTACAGTACCAAATGGCGGTAGTGTTCTCTGTGAACACTTGAACTAGCCTTCCTTTGATGGAGGGTAGAAAGGCTTTCAATGCCAGACAGATCGCTCGGAGCTCCAGCATGTTGACGCATCTGTCACTACTATGAGATCTGTTTGGGGAAGGGAAAGAGGTCTGCCTCTGACCCAATCGCGGTTCGTCAGCCACCATTGTAGATCTCGTGCAGTTCCCTCCGAGATTTGGACCATCGCCTGATGCTGCTCCCACTTTAATTTCAGGTCCCACTGCAGAACCTGCATATGCCATCTGGCATGTCTCACTAGCAGGATGCAGGAGGCCATGAGGCCCAGCAGCCTCAGAGTCATTCACACGAAACCCAGGATAGAGGCTGAAACATCGGTATAATAGCCTGAATATCCTAGACTCGCCGATCGGAAGGATAGGCCCAAAACTGCACGGTGTCCAGAACAGCTCCGATGAAAGGGAGCGTCTGAGAGGGAATCAGGTGTGACTTTGGCATGTTGATAGTGAACCCTAATGAATGCAGGAAGTCCGCCATAGTCTGGAGATACGAGACAACAGCCTGGGGTGAGCTCGCCATCAACAGCCAGTCGTCGAGATAGGGGAAGACTGTCACCCCTCATCTCCGCAGATGAGCTGAAACCACCACCGTCACCTTGGTAAACACCCGAGGGGTGCTAACAAAGCCAAAAGGGAATACTGTGAACTTAAAGTCTTTATTGCCAAGGCAAAGTTATCACTTTCCCGATATACACTTTATGTATGCCCACCACATATGTAGAGAGATTTTATCCATTTGTTACTTGTTAGACATGAGGGGTTTTCATAACTAGGGTGAGCATTAGACTTAGTAGTGATATATTTTCTTTTTGTATGTTTAATTGAGATGTAATAGCTTATGCACCCAGGCAAGGTAATCCTAAAATCACTTTAAGATCATAGAAAGCATTTAATCAGTTTCAGGCCCACTCGTTCCCAAGATGGTAGGATCAGTCAATAGTTCTATTTCATAAGTAGGTCTCCTACCTGAAGGAGGCAGTATCAGCTCGTTTCAGCTGTGTCCGTCACCATGCTAGCCCATGCCACGCAACCCAACTGCTTTTTTAAGTAAGTAAAATAGATATAATATACCGGAGCTCTACTAACTGCCAGCCTTCACAAAGTGTCTACAAACAATTTCAAGAGTGCTAACAAAATTATGACAGTAAACAACAGAAAAAGCATACATTCAGGAGGAGGTGATCTCCTGTTTCTGCCGTTTTCACTACACAGAACCTTCCTACCCGTGGCTAACAGGAAAAGATAGAACACGGACAAAAAAATGGCATGACAGGTTCAATTAAATGGATAATGTGATAACTGTACAGTGAAATAGTTGCTCTCCATCTACACTATGCTGGATTCGTCCAAAGCATCACATTTCAAACAACCAGTATAATTTAAAACATCAAATTCTTGCTTAGTAAAGATGACACCCAGAGCCAAGGTGAACTCTTTAGTTTAAGGAACCCTGCTATATGGAGGACAAGAGGTGATGAGATGCAAGCAGGTTCACAGCAACACCTTAACTGCCTGCATCTTAACAATCTAGAATCCCGCATACTTGCATAGCCAAGAATTGACGGTGGCTAATAAGGAGCAAAACATGAACAACATAACATATCTTCCTCATAACAATAGTAAAAAAACAGAAAGAAAATAGAAATAGATCAAAAGCACTAAATGAACAACATGACACAAATGGTGATCGTTCATACACTTAGTGAACCGTTCAAGGATTAAGCAAAAGAAACGGCAAGCTCATAAAAAAAAACAAGCACAAGTACTGAAATTTTAGGTGTCTGTACCTGTCCAGAGAAAAGAACCCCTGGATTTATCACTTTAACAAAAAATATGATGAACAAAATATACATGTTAATGTATGAAATGACTGTTAAAGTCATCTAGCCCATCCATTCAGTTTGCAGATTTTCTGCAATATAGTCCACAGACCCACCTAGAGTTCCCTACCACTCACTGAGAATGTAACCTTAAACATCAAGCACACCTTGACCTCACTGCTAGCAGTGAAATATAACTCGCTCAGCATTATATTACATGGCAGCAATGTGGCACATCACAAAATACCAATAAGGGTTTAAAGGAATAAAGACTGCATTATCGGAAAATGTGCAACATCCACTAAATGAAAAACAATGCTTAATCAAGCTGAGGGTTTAGAAAAAATGTTAACACTCCTTTGGATTCCAAAACACATTAGACTCAGTGGCGGCTGGCCAGATTTGAAAGTGGTGAGGCGTAAAAAAATTATTGTACTGCACTGCAGCGAGCAAGCGTAGCGAGCGAGCGAGCCCGAACAACCTACGGAGGGTTCTTGGGGGTTCTCCCCCCGCGAAAATTTTGAAAAAAGAGTGGAGAAATGGTGCATTTTCAAGCAAATTTGAGAAAGCAGGAAGGTTAATAAAGCAATTGTTAATTGCCTTGCTATTTCCCTGTCAAGCAGCATCACACCCCTGTGCATCTCCCTTCTATGTTCATTGCCTTGCTATGTCCCTGTCAAACACCAGCACAACCTTGTATGTCTCTCTTCTATGTTCATCACCTTCCAGGTGTATGCGTTAATTTTATAATTTGTATATGGTTTGCTGGTGTATAAGACTATTCAATAACTATTCCTGTTGTATATCTACAAGGTTACTCTGTGTAAGCTTTACTAGTAACTAATTATAAATCTACAATAACTATCGGTTTCTTGCACATAACTATAAGATTACATAAAGTATAAATCTTCCTGGTGTATAGCTGTAGGATTACACTTTGTGTAACACTTCTTGAGAAACAGCAAAATACTCCGGGTACAGGAAACTGACTCACAAGAAGCACCTGTTCAGCCAATCACAGCATGGGTCCTGCGGAAATATATCCTGTTCCCCCAAAACCTGATTGAGTTGATAAAGACAGCCATAATAAGTGCTTTTATCTTATATTCAACTTCTGTAGTAATCTGAGGAGGTCTTGAGATCATTGGAAGCCATATTAATCCGACTTGGGGTTACCTTACAGGAAATACAAGGAGATTTGGAAATTTTAGGGTCAATCTTGGGGGTGCTGGTTGCAAATAGGCCAGAAGATTTAAGGTAATGTACAGTAATTTCAGGAAATTGCGTGGCATTGGTATTCATGCCAAGATCAGCAGGTGCGATCCGTGCCCCTTTCAGGCAGATGTACATTTCCTGAGCTCTGGGGTCATTTGTGACAGTTTCAGGAATAAATGCGGTCTGTGGGCCACTGGGTCCACTTTGTAGGATTTGGAATACCATGGAGGTATTTCAGGGCACGTGGTATTTGTATTATTAAGCATCATGGATCTTGTCAGCCAATCAGGTACCGTCCTGGGAGCTGTGCTAATTGGGGCTGCCTGGGTAGTAAGAAACAGCAGAGGGGAGGGAGGGGCGTGACATCACTAGAACGTGGAGGTGTTTGGGTCAATCTTCGATAATTTTAGGAAACTTTTCTGGAGTGAATCACTCCAGTTTATCAGAATTAACCTAATCTGGTTTGGGGCATGCGGCCCAGGCAGATATATTGACTCCTCGTTAACCCCAAAACCTAGAGTAACAACAGCCCGAGGCAACTCACTGTCAGTAGAAAAACAAGTAGAAAGATGAAAGAAAACTCACTGGACAAGGAGCTCTCTACATTTGAGACATAGGAAAACCCTACAATTGAGCCACGCAGCACCCTACAATTGAGACACAGGACGCAAGTGAGCCAGGCAACACCCTATAATTTAGCACTTTTCTGCACTGTGAAGGATATGGGAATCGAAAGGGAAATATGCCGCGGCGTGAAGAAACGTAAACCCATTGAATAGAGCCAAAATATCTGAAAAGAAACCTGTTTTGTTGAAAACACTCACAATAAAGCCCACAGAGCCTGTCATGAGACGATTGTGCTTCGCTCGCTTGCAGCTTGGAGCATTTTTAACAACAGGCTTAGAAATAGAATTGCCTGGAATTAGCTAATGACGGTGCGGCGCGCTACTTAAAGGGAACATAACTTGGATTGTTGAGAAAAAAAAGAGAAAAGAAAACCTCAGGCGGTGCCCTCAGAGGCCATTTCAAAAAGCCCCTCGCGGACCGCGTTGTAGTGAGTTCTTTACCTGGGGTTGTCACTGTCTGACGCCACACCTGCCCTTAGAGTGAATTGCGTCATACTGACCCCTCAATCCGGCGGCTGGGTGGACTAATGTGGACTCAATGGAACTGTGTCTTACCTCATGGTCACAGTTTTGAATCCGGTGGGCCCACTCAGCCTTTAATCCTTATGAGGTTGATGAAACACCTAGCTTTAAGTTAGGAAACACCAAACATCTGCCATGTGTCAGTAGCGCTAAGAGGCCTAACTGGGTTCAATATAGCGTTCTACAAATACACATTCTGCGAAGCAAATACATTTCAAAATGTGTGAATTCACAATTGGAAACTGTCCCTATTGTTATCGAGTGTTCAGTGCTGGCTGTAAATGAGACCAAATGCATGGTCACAGTTTCGAATCCGGAGAGCACACTCAGGCGTTTATCCTTAACAGGTCGATAAAATGCCTACCTTTGAGTTCGGAAACACTAAACTTCTGTAATGTGTCAATAGCGCTAGGGGGATACATTGGGGTCAATATAGCGCTCTACAAATACACGTTATGTGAAGTAAATAAACATCGAATTTGTGAATTTACTCAGTGTCTATTGTTTTCCAGTGTTCCGTGCTGGCTGTGAATAAGAAAATAAATGTGCTTCACCCTCCCCCCCCAAAAACTCACAAAGCATGGATGTCAGCCACGAGACCGGGACGTGTCAATTTGCTTAAACACTTGTTACCACAATGCTCTAACTGTAGATTAGCACGAAAACGCACTAAACATGCGGTAATCGCAGTAACGCACATTTGATCAATTACCTCATCACATCGGTTGTAATTAAAAAAATTAAAGACTTAACTTACCGGGTCCGGAGTCCCGCGCCGCCTCAGCTCCTGGCAGTGGTGCTGGGTCCCAACAGGAAGCAGCCACAGGCAGCCTCCCTCCCCTAAGCCAATCACAACGCTGCAATGGCAGCGTTGTGATTGGTGAGACGCAGCGGAGAGCGCCCCAGCCGGGCCATTTTCTCTATGTAGGCTGCATGTAGCAGCCTACATAGAGAAAAAGGGAGAGTGCGCATGACTGGGTTGGTTGGCCCTGGGGCCGACCAAACAGTCAGTACCCACAACAGTGGGCAAGCCACTCCCCCCCTGCCCTCGAGAAGGACCGCCCACCCAACCCCCCACCCCCAACCAGGCCCTCCAGGCACTTCTGCTTTCTCGCAGTGCGAGAAGCAGAAACATAAAATGGTAGTTTTACCATTTTATGTTTCTGCTTCTCGCACTGCGAGAAAGCAGTGGGTCGACGCCCCACGCCCCTATGGAGGAGCCGCCACTGATTAGACTGCTTTCCTAAACAAATCACGCAGTGTCCTGTCACGCTCACCGTCAGGTACTTGAAGTGAGAAGAAAAGGCCTAACTGCACAAGTTCTTCTATATTTTGTTTGGAACTAATATATTGTAACATATGGGTAGTATGGTTTGGGGAATGTGTGGAATCTCACACCTCCTTAAGCATTTCTTCCAGCCTCAGGTGAATCTACAATGAAATGCGAAGAGTGGAAAGAATATTTTATTAACTACATCCGTAGGTTTGATGATGATGAGAATTTGACACTGGAAAAGAAAATTCTTCTAAATTGTTTAAGTCCTGGTGGATTAATAACGCATAATCATATTCAGAGGTTACCTGATCAAAGGAATGTTTTCACCAATGCTTTAGAAGACAAATACTTATTTTACTCCCAAGGTCTGTGTTGCCATTGATGGACATAAATTGTATCTAGCCGCAGATTTCTTACCTTTGAATTTCCCAGGAGTCAGACTGGATCTGATGTTGTTGGCATCGTCCACGCAGTAGTGACGTCCGAGTCACCTACACAGGCTCCACCTCAGGCCACCGACGTCAGTACTTTTACGCATTTCCACACCAGGAGCACAGACCCATTTAGTGCACTGACTTTGGTGTCTTTCTGAACAACTATGGCCCTGAAAGGGATTAGCCTTGCCCCTAGAGACCTGTCCGCTTTTTGAAAAGAAATGGTATAAGATATAGAACTACTTCGGTGTACCATCCAGTGGGTAATGTTGCTGTGGAACGGTTTAACTGTGTCCTTAAGGGTTCCATACAGTTGGCAAGGCACAATTTGGGCGTATATAATTTCACCAAGTGTGACTAAAGGTCATAGCCCATTTGAACTCATGGGGGGGGGGGGGACTCCTCTCTCAAAGGACAATATAGGCTGAATGCCTAGATCTAGAAGAGTTGTATGGTCATCAGATGTTATTAAGGAAAAGATGCACTAGCTCTTGCGAGTGACAAGAAATACTATGATGAGAAGTAGTAAAGAGGTGCAAATAAAGGTAGATGACATGGTGAGAGTCAAGGGAACGGGTGTCCTTAGAAGCAGACACAGTAAATTTTCAGACAGCTTAAGTGTAGAAAAACTCTTCTGTAATTCCACTTTAAGTGATGGCAAGGTATGGGATTTTAATTCTATCGCTTTATGCAATATGAATAATGGGAATGGACAATACAATACATAGAAGAAGGATTGGCACACTGGAAGAAATGCAAAGTGCGATTGGGTACTGGAAGACAACCATGAAAGTGGTGCTAAAGTGAGTGAGAGTTTGAAACTTGATTGAGGTGCTACAGAAGTGAGAGAAGGTAGCTGGAAAAGAGGATTGGATGGTTTGCGTGAATCTTGATCAAACCTATGAAGTTGAAGGGCTACATTTGCGATTGATTTTATTTTTTTAGCCTTAGGTACCCTCTGGTATTTTATTTTGTACTATAAGTTGACTTTAAAGCCCATGGTATTAAGTTTTAACCTATAGTCGTAAATCATAGTTCTCATAGATATTTAAGTTATAGTTTATCTTTCTTATTAACTGATGTTTGTTATATTATGTTTCTTTTAAGTAATTAGACGCATTTAATCTTTTTTTTCTGAAAGGGGGGAGGTGTATTGTGCTGTACTGGGTATTATATTAGATCTGAACTATTAAATGTTGAAACACCGCATTGCACCAGGTGGGACATCTTCTGTTTTAGTACTTGTTTATTGCAGAATGTGGTACGAGGGAGGATTCTAATGGTTGAGGGAGAAGGATAAACAGTGTAACTGTCGTGCTGTCGCATGCTACATGTTACCAGGATTTATGTGGAAAAAAAACTTTGGAAAACTGCGTGAGCATCTTTACACACATCACAAAATACCAAATGGGGTTTAAAGGGAAAAAGGCTGCATCATCGAACAATCTGTAACAGCCACTAAATTAAAACAATGCTTAATCAGGCTGTAGGTTTGGAAGAGGAAACGTTAACACCACTCCGTCGGGTTCCAAAACACACTAGACAACTGCTTTCCAAACAAATCACGCGAAACGCTTTTCTTTATTCCCAAAAATAACAGCCTGTACGTGTTCGGTTTCACACTTGAACTTATACCCTTCTTAGAGTGTAATGCTGAGATAATCATCACTCTGGGGCATCCCCTGTGCCAGGATAAAGAAACACATTTCTACTGGAAGCTGATGGAGTATACCGTCCACGGCCCTGTACAGAAATGGCAAAGGTGAGGATCCTCTCATTTGCATGGGATATGTCGTCACAGGAAGCGACATCACTTCACTATTCTTCCCCTTTGCCATCACTCACGTGATTTTAGAAAAAGTAACTTCGATGGTATGGTCCCAGTAAAATAGATAAAAACAAATTATTTGCTTGACAAAACCACAATTAACATTCCTCAGATGGAAAAAAATTCAAACGCTGAAAATTGTTCTAAGTTTGTTTTGCCAAATTTCGCACTTATAGAAACCACTGCAGTCTAATACGTTAGGTCAATTAATCTAAACCGAAATTACAACTTCCTGAGTGCTCTACTTGTCTAAATATTTAATGAATGATCAGGAAGGGGCCACTCATTCCCCATTAAACTGGGTCATCTGGCAACCCATTATTAATAGGTACTTATTTCACTGACCTCAGGCAGATGACAGGCAGAGTAGGCCCGGCCAAGATCTAAACATTTGATCAACAGGTTCTGAAACAAGGACTCATTCTACTGATTTACCTTATCATAAATTATAAAATTGCATCAAAAATCTCAAACGTAACACCATTGCCCGAAATTATCCGAAAATACAACTCCAGAAAAAGAATATGAACACGATGTAAATTATACAATAACCCTACTCTCCCTGAAACCAGCTTCCAAATGTGTCCCAATTAAAACTAGTACAAAATCAATTGACTCTGCCTGACCTGATGCCAAAGCACAGCTTCAAAGTCAGGCATGTGAGCCACCGTCAGTCCTCATTTTCTATGCCAGTGAATGAAGTAGTGGGGGCTGTGAAGGTGCGGAACTTTTCAATACAAGGAACAGGCACTGAAATTAGCAGTCCAGGACTACTGGCGGCTTTTATGACCAGATTTCAAGGGCAATGCGATGCAATTAAATGACTTATGTCTTTTCGGCATCTGAATGAGGATGGCCTGAGTGTGGTGGATGGAGTGGGAGCCAGCAGGCTCTGGCAGTAGATTGCCTCAAGTTTCATTCACGCAGGAGGGAAAACTACATCACAGATGAACGTCCTTGGACCATAGAAGAATCTAGAAGCAACACGCATTGAGCATCATGCTACATAATGCCTGAAGACCTGGCTCTTCGGCTAAACAGATCTGCGGACCCCCCCCTCAGCGCCTTGAGACCCTCACGGGTGAGTAGCGCGCTTACAATTCCCTGATTGATTGATTGATGGTACTCCACTGATGGCTCATCATGCACCTGGCAATGCCATGCTCACTCAACCTACCTAGCCACCCTCAGCATGATGCCAACCGCTCATCGTTAAATACAGGTTATCCTGATGGGCAGAAAGTAGTGGTGATCACCCAGCTGGTGGTAACTGTTGCCATCACAGGAACCCAAGGAGGACTACCTGGAGGCACTCAGTTATCACTGGGTGGGCCTGCTAATGCAAGTGCTAACCGGAGAGCGTTAACATGATCAAGCACAAAGTGAAAAAAAATCCAATTTCCCCTTCACCTAAAAAAGCGAAGTTCTCAAGCAAGTGGAGTGGCGCTTTTATATCTGTATGTATCTGTTGGTATTTATTAAGCAACAACCTAGTTGGGGAGGAACCTAACCCTGTCTACAGAAGGAGCGGTTTGACAAATTGTGAATAATAATCAAATTTTAAAAAGTGGTACTCGTCTCTGTGGATCTGGTATGAGCCGATTCAACCCACTGAATAGCAATAACTTAGAGGCAAAACAAAAAATAAATAGAATTTACATTATTTGCTTATGTAACGTTCCTTATGTTTTGCCCTCCTACGTGTACTTAGGAAATGTTTCCATCTCTTATCTTGTAAGGCTAGACAACAAGTGACACAAGCTTTGATAATCTCACAGCTTGACTATGGGAACGGTCTATACATAGGACTGCCCAAATACCTGATCGATAGGCTGCAGTTAGTCCAGAATGCAGCGGCAATAACCATCTTTGGGCTCCCACGCAATTCCCACGTCACTTGCTTTCTTCAAAGCCTTCACTGGCTTCCGATTAGGAAGAGGATAATTTTTAAGATACTGCTGGTTACCCAGAGAGCACTCCACGAAACTGGCCGGAGCTATCTACAAGACAGAATTAAGCCCTACTCTCCCCAGAGAAAACTCAGTTCTGAAAATCTTTGTTTAGCCATAGTTCCTCGTATTAGAAAGGCAAGGACAAGGGGGCCGATCGCTCTCCTTCCTGGCCCCTCTCTGTGTGGAATAAGCTTCCATTGACTCTCAGGCGCATTAAGGCAACACCTGTGTTCCGAAAAAAACTTAAAACCTGGCTTTTCTCCTGCCCCTAGTTCTGTCCTTCTTTCTTCTTGCTGACGGTCCTTTTACAGAAGCGCCAGGACACTCCATGGAGTAACAGCCGCGCTTTATAAATCTCACACATAGACATACTAACCTCCGCCTAGACATGGATCAACCTGCTACCAGGGAACAGAGGAGCAAAGGTAGCATTTCTGTAATGCAGTGCAGACAAGCTAACAATCTCTGATGGTTCTAGGAACACCAACAGCCTGGGCACCAACAGACTACAGACTAAAAAGTGCAAGAAAGAAGAAACAAGGTAGCAGGCCTTTTCCATCTCTCCACCCAGGATCTGGAACAACATCTCTGTATCTGTAGGGACTGCCTCAACGCTACTCCAATTTAGGAAAGAGTTGAAGACGCACCTCTTTAAAGAACTCTACATCACAATGTATTAAGACTCCACAAACCAGCTTCCTCTCCTATCGTTCATTGAGTTTATGCTGGTCTTTGACACTATACCACGCTCCACTGGCTAGGATTGCACTATAAACCGTCTGCATTTGCTGATGGGTGAGTAGTAGGGTAAGACTGTCTACCTTTGAACACATCTTGGGCATTCACGTCATGCTCCTATTTTGATAGGGAAATCGGTTAATTTTCAAGTACAACGCCAAGCTCATGTTCACTTTTTCAGCCCTGTGCTGATTTATGTGTGATCTTAATACTCACACATGCGAACCTTCTCATGCATAGCTGGAGAGGATTAGGTACATTTGGAAACAAGATAGTTTTTTTGTGAATTGGGAACTACAGGAGTCACACAATGTTGGCCCTGTGTCTCTTGTGAAGGACACCCTCATGAAACACATCAAACTCCAAAGCCCATTAAGAGAAGATATAGTTTCAGGTTTCACACATCTAGGACATTCACTTTATGTTGTAGTGGCTTGCTTGTTCAGGTACTTTGGTCCTTTGTATTGAAACTACATTGTTCCGGGAAACAGCCTTTACAACGAGTTTTTTACCTCGTCGTGCCTTTACCACGCATATTTTTACCACGTGTATGACTTTACAACACATGCCTTTACCATGCACTTAAGGTAAGTTGAAGAGTGTGGGGGTCTTCCCCCACAAATACATTGTTTTTATATATAAAAACTATGCGTGACAATGGCATGCATTGTAAAAGCATGTGCGTGATTAAAACATATGTGGTAAAAAATGCGTGGAAAAGGCAAGCAATGCATTTACAACCCATTGTTCCTCCTTAATAGGCCGAAGGAAATTAAATGTTGTTTTGGATAGACACAATTTCT
Organism: Calotriton arnoldi; assembly: GCA_963921515.1. Lineage (NCBI taxonomy): Eukaryota > Metazoa > Chordata > Amphibia > Caudata > Salamandridae > Calotriton > Calotriton arnoldi. The sequence goes on along the minus strand of CAWUFW010002724.1, from coordinate 1,437,420 downwards.
GTAGTTCTGAATTTTAACGCCCAACAAAAACCACGTGCAACTATATGTAGTTTAAAAGCAAAAGCCACATGGGAGATACTAAACTTGGACAGAAACCTATAGCGGAAAATCAAACAAAAAGGAATACAAACAAATGTGAGAAAAATCTTCAAGGAACACATCAAGATACTACAACTAGTATACTAAACTCACAGAGTTAAAAACATGGATTTTCAAACCAGGATAAGGCCTTTTACCTGCCAGTTAATTTACAGAAGTTAGTGGATCCTATGGATCTTCCTATGTGCTGGGGTTTCTTGAGTTTAGCGTCTTTTACACTGTGGCATTGGTGGGCATTATAAGGATGCCACAAGGATTTGGTTGATGATGTAGGAAGGAAGAGGAACGCAGCATGATTATGCTTACAGCCTGGTCATACAACCTTAGCAACAACATAAAATGCAGGGTCAGGGAGGGTCTCATCCTTCCCCCAACCAACAATACTAAAATCAACAGAATAGTCAGTTTCTGCTTCTGGAGCAGCAGGAGCCTAAACCCTACTGGCCTTCAATTGCGGCCAGAAAAAAAGCTCGATATTGGCGTGGCCCACCTTCCTTGCGACACCTCACTAATCTGGTATTCTCAAAGAGAACTCTGCTAAGAAACTGTGGTATAAAAATAACAAATCCTTACTATGGGAATGCATATCCACAGTTATTAACTAGGGGAGGACAATTAGTGGGCGAAACCCATTGTCCATCATCAATTCTCAGAAGCAACACTGGCTCGACCTCAGCTCTAACTCTAGCCTCCAATCGTGTCCAGAGAAAAGCTGAACCCGACCCATCACCTCTAGACAACCCGGCCCGAGCAAATCAACAAAGCAGTTGGAATTAGATATTGGCGTACCCCACCTTAGTAACCTCTGTCTCACGACATCTCACCAATCTAGTATATTTGAAGAGAACCCTGCTAAGAAACTGTGATGTAAAAATTACAAAACTTACTAAGGGAATGCATATCCACATTTATTAACTAGGCGGGACCCCTTTGTGGGCAAGACCTATTTTCCGTCATCAGTCCTCAGAAGCGCCACTGGCCCGACCTCAGCTCTAACCAGGCCTAGAAAAATCAGAATCATTAATAGCTAGATCAGACATTAAATCAGATCCATGTGGCATGGTCGGCAAGGGAAGAGGGGAATGCAGACGGCTAGAGACCCACTGGAGTAACCCTACAGAAGGGCCTGGACCACAAGGCCCGAATAAGAACCCTCTGCAGGACAATCCAAAAGGAGATAATTGCAATCCATCTTAGGCAGTGGAAATCTGCTTCAGCCGAACAAGGAGCTCCATCAGAACCAGAGTCAATGCACCGTCAGGTGCCAAGCATAAGAAGTTTCAATGAGCTGCGACTACCACAAACTGAGGTGGCATGGTGTGCAAAATAACAATGGACTGGGATGCAGCCTGAGTAATTACCAGTGGCTGAGATTAATTCAAGCATTCATCATCACTTTTTTGTATACTTTAGTATGTCGTCTTAAGTGGGACGGGTATGCCCAGACGTGGGTCCCGTGTGCACTGTGTCACTGGAGCAAAGCTATACCTGGCTGATAAGCCCTATCTAGAGCAAAACTGGTTCTGGGTTACTTGTGTTCTGGTTCAGGGAGGACCTATCAGTTCGGCTGGATTGTTCCAATTGGAACAGGGTCAAGATTGATTTGCATATGGCTGGGTTCAAACTGAGGTGGCATGGTGTGCAAAATAATGACGGACTGAGATGTGGCCCAAGTATTTACCAGTGGCTGAAATTAATTCAAGCATTCAATCCATCATTTTTTTGTATACTTTATTGTGACCACCACAAAGGGCACATACAGTTCAGCCAGTTTGGTAATCAGATCAGGGAAGAACAGTTTGGGGAACAAGGCAAGGGAACAATTCCAGATCCACGAAAAATATTCAAGTTCTTGAAAGCTATGCCTCCTCAGACATTCACAACCAAAAGCGGCATAACTGATAAACGCCTAACAAAAACAAAGACCCTCCAGTCCAACTTTTCCCAAGTGCCAAATAGAATCTCACATCAAGGTTTTCCTGTCCCCAATTAAACTGCACCACGTGGTCATGGACAAATCAAACAGCATAGACACTGCAAACCATGTTAAAGAAAACACTGCGAAAACAATTAACCAGGCAGGTCACTTGTTCTTGGCAGAAACTCCCTGGGCACGCACAAAGCAAAGAAGGACACATCAACAGCTCAGCCAGCATATGCAGATAAAGTATGGCATACTTTATTAAGTAAAATGCAAGCAACAGTGAACACAACTAACTATCATTCGGCTAAACTGTACAATCAAGTCCACTTACTTAATACGCTTGCAGTCTTTGTAGTGGGCATCGACACCAAGTTAAACAAATTCAACAATCTCATCAGACACGTTCAATCGAACAAGTTACTTACAGTCATTAACACCTTATCTGGTAGAGACTATCAATCCACCGACTCTTTACCTTAGAATTATCCCCAGGCATGGGGGCAGAGCTTGCGGGGCTCAAAGATGGCTGCGTTTTAGTGCCGTTCCGCCACAACCGGCTCACTATCCACCAATATCCTCAACAATAACGGGTGCCCTCATCGCTAAATTTGCAATCCCCAGCCCCGGAACCGAAGTGGATTCGATCGAAGCAGCGGCCGGCTCCCTGGTGACTTACGCTTCTGGGTTGTGCCGGGGCCTGGGAGCGGCCTGGCTGGCCTACCTCCTCACGGGACGACGTGCGGATCCTCAGCCGAAGATCTGAAGCGCGAGGCCCTGTGTCGGGGACCTGTCTGCCCCGGGTCGCAGTAGCGATACTCTGTGGACCTCCCAGCTAGCCGCCTTCCTGACGTGCGGGAGACCCGGCACGGGCAGACGGATTCAGCCGCCTGGGCGGGTGTGGCGGCTCAGAATTGCCGGCAGTTGCGGCTCTGGCATGGCTGGCATTGAGGCGGCTGGCTGTGCTGCCCCCGTCGGTGCTGCGGCCCCTAGGGCGAGACGGGCTCCCGCTGCGCCCATCGCAGGCCCTTCTGGCACCTAGGACTGCAAGCGGATTCAGCGCATACTTGGTGCATCCTGGTCTGTCCGGAGGGGTGCTGCGGCCTGGGCCCCGGACTATTTTGGCTGCTGTGCTAGGATCTCAGCTGCGGCGGCTCATGCTGCCCCACGGCGCTTCATAGTTTGCGGAGATCGAGCAAGGTGCGAAGGATGTTACAGCAAACACTACAGTGACATCGGCCCCCCACCGAAGATGACTACGCTGATTAAGGTGGGTGTGCCTGCTGCCTCGGCCTTCCCCCTTGCACACCATAGTTTGGCACTGGATATAGCGCCTGGGGGAGCACTGGAGCAGAGAGAGTGCGCGGCATCGGGCGCCTGGACGGTCAGTGGCGAGCTCAGTGTGCATATATACAATAGGCCCCATAACTGTGGCCGGTGCGGGTTCTGCATCTGTCGCGACAAAGACATTTGCTGAGCTGGAAGGGGGACACTCCACACCTCACCTGCTTGCAGAGTCATGGAGCCCCAGGTGCCACGTATCCGGCAGTCTGACAGCCGCGGGCGTCTGTGTCGGATCTGGTGATATTGGGCGTTCCTTACATCGAACTGGTGTTGCGGCCACATCGAGCCAGCCCTATGCTAGGGAATCGCTTCCAGTGGTTAAAGGCGCCCGCAGTGATCTCACAAAATGGGGAAGTCAGACAAATCGCAATCGAAGCTACTATTCGAGCCACGGACATCTCAAAGGCAACAGGAACAAGATAAGAACCCTTCAGAATCGGGCTCTGAAGCCGGCGATGCTGCCTCTGACCCAGATATTAAGCAACTCCTTGCCACTATGCAACACAGTCTAAACAAGATAGACGGCAAAATAGATGCCCTATTATTCAGAATGGACAGGATGTCAGAAAGATTAGAGAAGCAAGAGGGCAGGCTTGACTGCCTTGAACAGCGTGTATCTGAAGCAGAAGATTCTAAAACAATACTTCCAGATCACATGCAGCCATGGAAAAGCAACTCCAGGTGGTTCAGGCCAGGGCGGAGGACTTGGAGGCCCGCTCCCGGTGGAACAATCTCCGTATCATTGGGATTGCGGAGTCCACGAACATTCCTAATATGGAGCTATTTGTAGAGCACCTACTCACCATGCTGTTGGGTGCAGATAGTTTTTCTGCAATGTTTGTGGTGGAAAGAGCGCACCAGTCACGCCACGCCCCATTATGCAAGACTCCTCAACTATAGAGATCGCGACAGTGCCCTCTGGAAATCCAGAAAACTGCAAGAGCTGCGATATGAGGGGACGGCGGTATCTCTATACCCGGATTTCACACCTCAGGTCCAGGAAGCACACAGATTGTTTGCACCTGATAAGAGGAAACTACGTGAACTCCACTTAGAATACAACATGCTGTATCCGGCAAAGCTACGAGTTACGGTGGATGGCAAAACACATATTTTCACTGATCCCTCCCAAGTGCTGCAATTCCTCAAACGCAGGAATACTGCCGGTTCCAAAAATGTTGCCGGGCCAGGCAGTGAAGATGAGACTCTTTAGTCTGCACAGCTTCCAATGGTGGGTCCGAGATGGCCGGAGGTGAGTCTGCTCTGGTCGGGGGCTGATCTGGCGTGGGGTGGATACATAAGCGGCAGATCCACTATACCAACCCAGTAACTGTAAGTGAACATTCTACCAGCACAGACACTGGCACTAGCCCAGTGTAAGATCCACACAGTGAGACGGCGGTGCCCGGGGGGTTTCTGGAGGGAAGAACTGCATGCCCTTGGTTCCCGTCTGGGGGGGTGGCGTTAGTGGGGGGGGGGGGGGCTCTACTCTCTCCCTTTGTCCTAAAGATCCCACTGTGCACGGGTGGGGTGAGTGCGAACTACTGGACTTCATTGAGGAGGACACACAACATAGATTGAATTATAAGAATTTAAAAATATTGCCGGTTGGCACACTTTTTGGTTTGGAGCCGGGCGACATCTGCCCCGCAGTGTGACCCACAGAAGGGAGTGCTTACTTCAGACTAATAAGGTTTTAATTGGTCTAATAGGTTGATTTAGGGGGGGGGGTGCATGGAGGGTTTCGTTTATGCATGGTTGGGGACCGCATAGTGTGGGAGGGGGGATGGAGTGGGGTGGCGAGACATGCACTTGATTTGTAGAGGTTTGCAAAGCGCGTATGAGTATGTTGTGGCTAAGGGCGATGATTGCATTGCAGGAAGGGCTACAGCACACAGCATGGCTGCTACTTGTGCTGATCATTGGTAGTAGGGTTTATTTCCTAACATGGAATATCAGGGGGCTAAATGACCATAGGAAGATTCGGAAGGTTGTTGCATACTTAAAGCGGCATCAAATTGACATTGCGCTGCTGCAGGAATCTCACTTGCCCCACAGAGCAACATGCTGGCACACAAGATGCTCCAAGGAAGGGTTTCCGCAGCAGGTTTCACATCACATGCTAGGGGAGTCCTCACATGGGTTAACCCGGCGTCGGGTATCAAGGTGCAGACACTTGAAACTGACCCCAACGACAGGTATGTCATTGTGAGATGCCAGAAAGAGGGCCTTGATGTCAAGGTAGTTAACATATATGGGCCTAATTATGATGACCCACAATTCTATAATAGCCTGGGAAACAGCTTGCTTCGTTACAGGGACTCCTCGATAATAATAGGTGGGGACTTCAATTGTATCTTCGAACCCCAAAAGGACCGGCTCCAAGGGTCCGCTTCACCGCCGTTTGGCGGCGGCCGGGGCGATCCTTGATCTCATGGAGGGCTTAGAACTGAAGGACATCTGGAGGCTCCTTTTCCCCGATATAGCGGGCTTTACTCATTACTCTGAACCACACGACACCCACACGAGAATTGACTACTGGCTTGCGTCCAAAGGCCTGGTTGGCCAGATTGTGAAATGCTTTCTCCATCCACGCATTCTTTCTGACCATTCTCCTCTACAACTCTATTTACATTGCCCAGCAAAGCAGACGCCAGCATTCTTCTGGAGATTTCCGCCTTACTCTCTGCTTGACCCAGTATTTGTGGCAGAAATCTCCACGGACATAGAGACATACTTTGAGAAAAATATGGGGTCAGTTGATAGCTCCGCCACCATTTGGGAGGCCTTTAAAGTATATATTTGGGGTATGGTTATCGCTAAACACTCGGGAGTGCTCAGATCACTGAGGGGCCGACTGACCAAACTAGAACAGGACATTTCAACACTAGAGCAAACATTTCAGAGGGCACAGGACATTAATATATTGGGAGACATTAAGGCTGCGCTAGAGGAGTACCAAGACACAGCGGATAGGGAGGTTAAACACCTGGGCAAGTATGCCATGGCCAGTGTTTATGGTGAGGGAGACTGTCCTGGGGCCACGTTAGCTGCACTGATGCGCCACAAACGAGAAGTGGATACTATCTCTGAAATACTTGACAAAGGGGGTCAGCCGCTGCATAGTAGCCAGGACATAGCAAATCGATTTCACAGATACTACTCACAGTTGTACACGTCTCAAACTTCCCCCGAGGTTGACACTCTCTGGGACTACCAGGAACACATACAGATGACCTGGTTATCGAACATGCATAGGGAATATTTTGTGTCCCCCCTTACTCCAGGAGAGGTCAAGACAGTTATCAACTCAATGCGAATCAGCATTGTCCCCGGTATGGATGGGCTTACTGTCTCCTTTTACAAGACCTTCCAAGATCTGCTTATACCACACCTCATGACCTTTTACGAGCATATGGCCCAAGCTGGAATTATGCCCCCCTCCATGAGAGAAGCACTGATAATTATGCTACTAAACCGGGGAAGCCATCAGAGGCCTGCTCCTCATACAGACCACTGTCCCTAATCAACGTTGACACCAAGATAAACACCAAAATTCTAGCTAATCGATTGGCCCCATTGCTGCCCTTAGTGGCTTGCCCAGAACAGTCCGGGTTTGTTCCAGGGCCCAGCCTCACCTCAAATTTGCATATCATATTCGGCACAATCCAGAGGCTCGACCCTGGGGTCAAAGCTGCAGCGGTATTTTTAGATGCCGAGAAGGGTTTTGACTCTGTCAAGTGGGCCTTCATGAAGAGCATTTTGCAAAGAATTGGGTTGGGAGAGATTTATCTTCAATTAGTAATTACTTTATATGCACAACCCACTGCTTGAGTCCGGCTTAGTAGGGAAGTTACGGCTCCTATACACATAACTAGAGGGACTACACAGGGTTGCTGTTGCGTGGGTAAAGGATCTGAGGCGACACCGGTGTGTGATAATGAGGGTTTAATGGGTATTAACAGGTGTTTTTTTCTGGTAGCCAAAGTTCGGGTTACGTAGGGTCCCGGGGTGGGTATACGGGCAGGACTCCGCTCCACTCGTATGGATTCCCTTCTTGACAGGCGCCGAGTCCTCGGGGATGTCGTGGCCATGGACCGGGAACAAGGAAGAAAGAAATACGGGGGTAAGGGGTCGGTTCCTTCTGAGTGCAGTGATAGGGAGGGGTTGTGACGGGACACCAACACACTTGTGATTATTATTGCTTCTGGGGGCGTGCTCGAGTGCAAGGTGTTACCGTATACCCACAGAGACAACGGAAGCAAAGGCGAAGGGATAGGCAACTCCTTAGTCTAAGGGGGTATGCTGTCCCGCCTCCCGTACCAACCCGTAAAGCGTTTTCGTACCTTCTGAGAGCCACGCACCTCCTGGTGCGTGGCTGGGCGATCCGCGGGGTCGTTGGCCTCCTGGCACCTTTCCGTCTCCCTCTGTCTCTGCTCCTCGCTCCGCCTGCTCTCCCGGCAATCCGCTGCTCGCTCCGTACAGGGCTGGAACCGCTCTCCACTCCGTCTCGTCGCCGGTGTTAACACACACCCTCTCCCGAGTCTTCGGTGTCCTTATGGGTCCAGGGAGTGTAACGTCATGGGGCGGAGTTCCGTTCTCCAGGAGCCCCCATCCTGTCTCGTCGTCTTCCACGGAATACTCCAGGGCGGAGGGAATTCTGGGACTCGTAGTCCAGGAGTCCTGCCGGGAAGAAATAAGAGGTGGAGAGGTGGGATTTACGGACCACCATTCCATACCGTCCACGTTTTGACCCCCGGACGGGCCCACCTTCTTACATTCCTCCCCCCCTGGATTCTCCCGTTCGGGGAGAGGGAACACTCGGGAAAGGTAGTCCGCACTCCCGTTATCTTTTCCTTTTTGGTGTCGGAGTTCGAACGAGAAGGGCTGTAGTGTCAGAAACCAACGCAGCACCCTGGCATTCTGAGATTTGTTTAAATGCATCCACTGTAGGGGGGCATGGTCGGTGTACAACGTGAATGGATTCCCCTCCAAATAGTACCGTAGTTTATCAACTGCCCATTTTATAGCTAAGCACTCTTTCTCTACGGTCGGGTATTTGGTTTCTCTAGGGAACAACTTGCGACTAATATATAGAACCGGATGCTCTATACCCTCCTCAGACAATTGTGACAGAACGGCGCCGAGACCGTGGTCTGAGGCGTCAGTATGCAAGATGAAGGGCTTGTTGAGGTCGGGGAGGCGAGCACCGGGCTAGTGGTGATAATGTCCTTGAGGGCACAAAAAGCCTTCTGCATGTCTTCGCTGGGGTTTTGATACTGTTGTGGGCGGGTGTTTTTGCGAAGCATGTCAGTGAGAGGGGTAGCGATCTCGGCGAATCGGGTATGAACCTCCTATAATATCCGATCAGGCCCAGAAAGGCCCGCAGGTCTCTCTTGGTCTGAGGGAAACCGGTTCCAGCTATGGCTCTCACTTTCTCAGCCTGGGGAGCTATTAGACCCCGACCCAATACATAACCCAGATATTTCACCTTCTGATAGGCGGCTTTGGATTTTTTTGAGTTTATGTGAAGACCAGCTTTGTCCAAGGCGGTCAGTATGTTATGTATGTGCCGGAGGTGTTCGTCCCATGTCTTGCTGAAGATGACGATGTCGTCCAGGTAGGCCGAACAATGATCGGTGTAGTTCCGTAACACCGTGTTCATGAGCCTTTGAAACGTGGCCGGAGCCCCATGTAGGCCAAAGGGGAGAACGTTGAACTCATATAGTCCGTCCTCCGTAGAGAAGGCGGTCTTCTTCCGGTCTTCTTCTCTTAGGGGGACTTGCCAATATCCCTTGGTTAGGTCCAGGGTCGTTATGAACCGTGCTTCTCCTAGTTTCTCAATCAACTCGTCTATCCTTGGGATCGGGTAGGCATCGAAAGAGGAGATGGCGTTTAGGGCTCTAAAGTCCATACAGAACCGTGTCGATCCGTCCGGTTTGGGTACCATGACTATCGGGGATGTCCAATCGCTAGTTGATGGGCGTATGACACCGAGATCCAGCATGGTTTGGACTTCCTTTCTGACGACCGCTCGCTTGGCTGCTGGTATTCTGTATGGCCTTTGTTTCACGATTTTACCCGGGGGCGTCTGTATTCGATGTTCCGCCAGGGTGGTTTTCCCTGGTAGGTCAGAGAACAAGGGGGAAAACTGGCTTAAGGTCTTCAACAGCTCTGTTTTTGCTTCGTCCGAGAGGTCTTCGTTCACCACGAGTTGGTCAAGGGTGGTTTTCTTCCCGCCGGATGAGGGTAGGGTCAGGCGGATGTCCTTGGGAGGGTTCCCCAACCATTTCTTCAGGAGGTTTATGTGATACGTTTGATGTCGGCGGGGGTTATTTGCAGTCGGTAGGAGGTATCTCCCAAGACGTCAACCACTCTATAGGGGCCTTGCCAACCTGAACTCATCTTTCTAGTGGATGAGGGGAGCAATACCAGGGCCCAATCACCGACGGCCAGCTTTCTCCATCTCTTACCCCGGTCATAACTGCTCTTTTGCCGCTTCTGACTTCTTTCCAGATGATCATATGCCAAATCTCTCAGTTTCCATAGTTTGGCCTTTAATTGCTGGGTATATTCCAATGTCTCTCGGTTTTCCTCTTCCACTTCTTGTTCCCAGGCCTCCCGTGTCATTTCCAGCAGGGACCGGGGTTGTCGCCCGTACAGGAGCTCAAAGGACGAACATCCCAGACTACTTTGGACCTGTGCTCTGATGACATAAAGAGCCAACGGTAATAGGCGATCCCATTCCTTCCCTTCGAGGACCAGCATCTTCTTCAGGATGGTCTTGATGGTCCGGTTATATCGCTCGACAAGGCCGTCTGTCTGTGGGTGATATACCGATGTTCGGATGTGGTGGAGATCCAGTACTCCGCATACCTCTTTCATCAACCTGGAGACGAAGGCGTGCTCCTTGATCCGTTAGGATCTCCCTAGGGAATCCAACTCTGGAAAAGAGTTCTATCAGTCGATCTGCGATTGCTGCTGAGGTAGGAGCCCTGAAGGGAAAAGCTTCAGGGAACCGGGTGGCATAGTCCACAACCACTAAGGCGTACTGGTTTCCTTTTTTTGTCTGTGGTAGTGGTCCGATTAAATCCATCCCAATCCTCTCGAACGGGTTCCCAATGATAGGTAGTGGTTTCAAGGGAACCGCCGGCGGACGTTGCATATTCTTCCTTTGGCACTCCTCACAGGTCTGGCAATGTATCTTGATATCTTTATAGATACCGGGCCAAAAGAAATGTCGGAGCACGTTCTGAGTTGTCTTTTCAGCCCCGGTATGGCCAGCGGTGAGGTGTGAGTGGGAGAAGAACAAGATACGTTCTCGGAACGAGGTCGGCACCAGTAGCTGTTCTGGCTCACCAGGATTTCCCTGCCTATAGAGCAAGTCGTTCTTTATCAGAAACCTAGGATACACCTGGGGAGTTGTGTCCTGGCTGCGTGGGCTGTTTCCCATGCATTAAAGAGGGTTGGGTCATTTGTTTGAGCAAACCTATAGCTCTTGTCTAGGATCCAGGGTTCGGGCTGGTTAATGCGACGGAAGGTACTTTATGTTCCCTCCGCTCCCCTGAGTTCCCGGAAGACCTACCAATGGTGTGTTTGATTAACGAGAGGAAGTTAGGGTTGTCTGTCCCTATAAGTAGTTCTTCTGGGAGAGTCTCTAACACCCCGACCCTTATCACGCATGGGGGCCCGTGGGAAGGAGTGAGAGAAAGGACAGCCAAGGGATATGGTTTTATGTCCCCGTGTACACATTTAATGTGAACCACTACACCAGGCACATATTGGTCTGTTCTGACAATAGAACTACGTATCACGGACTGCCTACACCCTGAATCTAGTAAGGCATTGACCTCCCTTCCATTCACGTGTACACTTACATGGAATGCCGGCCCCATCTCAGCGGTGTAGAGGACCGATCTTGGAACGTATCCGACTTCCATAGGTTCGTCGCTGGATCTTCGTTTTGGGCACATCCGAGCGAGATGGCCCCAATCACCACACTCGAAACATTGGGGCCCGCGGAAAGAGGGAATATCCGGTCTGGGGGTCTTGTGTCGGAACGGTTCTGCGGATGGACGTGGTCTCCTCTCGGGTTTGCCGGGAGGGCCTTCCCTTGTCTTTCATTCTCCCAGGTAGAGGTACGAGGCTGAGCCCTTGCGTACTGGGTGGCCATTTCCACTGCCTCCTCTGGACTAAGGCGGGGATGTTGCCTCAGCCACCTCTGAGTACCATAGGGTAAGGCCTCCAAGTACTGTTCCAGGTACACCCCGTTCATTATTTCTTCCTTCGTGCTCACGAGGGGCTTTAACCATTTATCGGCTGCCATTTTGAGGCGAAACCATAGGGCTTTTGGATTCTCCCCAGGCTGTCCGCGCTCCCTCCGGAAGCGGACTCGGTAGGCTTCGGCGTCTAGCCCAAGGTGGTCAAGAATCACATCTTTTACCTCCTGGTATGGGGTGGTGCCTGTGGCGTTAGCCACTTGGTATGCCGATTGAGCTTCCCCAGTTAGCAGAGGAGCCAGAAAGAAGGGCCACCTGTCTTCCGGCCATCCACACGCCCTCGCCACCCTCTCAAAGTTCAACAGGAAAGCGTCTGGATCTTCTCCTGGGATATACTTCTGTAGGGCAATGCCGGATGGACCATGGGGCCCGCCACGGGGCGCTTCAGAGGTGGGCACCGGAGGCGCCCCAAACATCTGTTGTAGGCCATCGATCTGGGCCGTAAACGAATCCTTAAAGACGTCCCTGTCTGCCTGGGCAGACGTCATTTGCCGTTCCACCGCCCATTCAAGCCGTTCTTGTCCCTTTACTAGATGCTGAATGAGTACGTCCATCGTTGATGTACCGATGGCAGGAGATCCCACTTCTGACACCAGTTGTTGCGTGGGTAAAGGATCTGAGGCGACACCGGTGTGTGATAATGAGGGTTTAATGGGTATTAACAGGTGTTTTTTTCTGGTAGCCAAAGTTCGGGTTACGTAGGGTCCCGGGGTGGGTATACGGGCAGGACTCCGCTCCACTCGTATGGATTCCCTTCTTGACAGGCGCCGAGTCCTCAGGGATGTCGTGGCCATGGACCGGGAACAAGGAAGAAAGAAATACGGGGGTAAGGGGTCGGTTCCTTCTGAGTGCAGTGATAGGGAGGGGTTGTGACGGGACACCAACACACTTGTGATTATTATTGCTTTTGGGGGCGTGCTCGAGTGCAAGGTGTTACCGTATACCCACAGAGACAACGGAAGCAAAGGCGAAGGGATAGGCAACTCCTTAGTCTAAGGGGGTATGCTGTCCCGCCTCCCGTACCAACCCGTAAAGCGTTGTCGTACCTCTGAGAGCCACGCACCTCCTGGTGCGTGGCTGGGCGATCCGCGGGGTCGTTGGCCTCCTGGCACCTTTCCGTCTCCCTCTGTCTCTGCTCCTCGCTCCGCCTGCTCTCCCGGCAATCCGCTGCTCGCTCCGTACAGGGCTGGAACCGCTCTCCACTCCGTCTCGTCGCCGGTGTTAACACACACCCTCTCCCGAGTCTTCAGTGTCCTTATGGGTCCAGGGAGTGTGACGTCATGGGGCGGAGTTCCGTTCTCCAGGAGCCCCCATCCTGTCTCGTCGTCTTCCACGGAATACTCCAGGGCGGAGGGAATTCTGGGACTCGTAGTCCAGGAGTCCTGCCGGGAAGAAATAAGAGGTGGAGAGGCGGGATTTACGGACCACCATTCCATACCGTCCACGTTTTGACCCCCGGACGGGCCCACCTTCTTACAGTTGCCCTTTATCCCCGCTCCTCTACGCCTTAGTGGCGGAGCCCCTTGCCTTTGGGCTGAGAGAGTATCACATACACAGGGGACTGGGATTCCCAGGATATTGGTTAATAATTTCTGCTTATGCAGATGATACCCAGCTGTACGTTCGCGATCCAGAGAACAACCTCAACCCAGTCCTGGCAGAGGTAGTCCAATTCAGGAGCTTGTCAGGACTTCGCATTAACTGGACCAAATCGCTGGTGTTTCCCCTAACACCAGAGACCGCCCCTGCCATGCTGGACTTCCCCATTCAATGGACTACAGACCCAATTCGTTACCTGGGTGTTCAATTCAATGCCGACCCAGCAGTTGTCATAGCAGAAAACATCGGGAGGGCAATTTCCAAGCTAGAGGATTATATCAACAGGTGGATCAAGTTACCCCTCTCCCTGATAGGCCGCATCTCCTTAATGAAGATGGTGATCCTGCCTCGGTTCCTCTTCCTTTTTCTCAACATTCCGATATTGCTCCCGCGCTCTGTCTTTGGGCTCCTTCGCAAACTATGGACTAGATTGGCTTGGGCCGGGAAAATGCCAAGGGTTCAATGGGATATACTGACACTTCCGTATGCAGCGGAGGGACTGGGGGCACCGGACCTGGAACTCTATTATAGGGTTGCACAGGCCTCGCATGCATACAGTTGGCTACATGGTCCCCATGACCTACCCCATTTGCTTTTTGGAACGGAACGCAGCGGGCCCCCAGACTCTTCCACAATTCCTTTTTATCCCCCCTCCCCCAGTCCGTGGACATGGGGTCATGGACTCCCTAAATTCCACAGTACATGCATGGGGTAGACTACTAGACTCACAATCGGGAGCGCTCATGTACTCCCCGATTGCGCCCTTGGACTGGTGTAGTTGGATCCCTATGTGCAGGTACCGAGCCGTCCTCAAAGCAATGACGCACATAGGCATACCTACACTGGGCAACTTCTATCAGGATGGGACATTGTGCAGATGGGAGGATCACACCGAGGGCACACAAAGACTCTCACCCCTGGATAAATTTCAATATCTCAGAGTTCGACATGCATGGCGGCAGCAGCTGGGGGAGGATATGCAGGAGACGGTAGAGTTCCCGGCGCTCTCTTACATTATAAAAGCAAATTCACCAGTGAAACTTATTACAGCACTATATTCCCTGGCTCGGGAGCCTCGGAAATTACAGCTGCACAGAGCCAAGACAGAGTGGCAAAGAGACCTGGACATGGTAATAGATGACAGGTCCTGGACGTACTGTTGCGAGGCCACGAAGCGGGTGTCCTTGAATGGTAGGCATCGACTGATCCATTTCAAATATCTTAACAGAGTGTATTACACCCCCGCAGGTTGGCGTGATATGGGTTGAGGGAGAATGCTAAGTGCAACAGATGCGCAGAGCCGGATTCCTCCATGTGGCGTGGGCATGTCCTGGGATCTTTTCTTTTTGGGAGAAAGTGTTCTCAGTACCGAGTGAGATCGTTGGACAATGCCTAACGCCCAGTCCATTCGTTGCACGGTTGGGATACGACAGGGATATTCAGGTCGACTGTAGGAAACTGGTTGCTATGGGATTGCTACTGGCTGAGCGCAAGGTTGCAATGCGCTGGGCAAAAGCTCCCATACCACTTATTCATGATTGGAACTCAGATATGCTATACTGCAACACACAAGCTGACGCAAATAACAAACTTCTTTCCCCGCAGTGTCGCCCTAAAGGCTTTTGGGGCTTATATCCGCAATACTTAATTAGGAAAGAATCGGGCGAGCCGGAAGGAGGGGAGGAGTAGACTGCTGCTCGAAGGGAATAGTTTCTCGCTGCTGACACTGTTATTGAAGCCACAACAATAGTTGTTGTTGAGGGACCGTTGTATATTTTGCTTACCTGCGACCCTTCCAAATTCACATGAGGGCCTGTGAGTCTATGTGTTATTGTGCAGTCACTTCCGGGTCTTTGATGATGTAACTCGCCACAACAAGTTTAGCAATGATAAGGGGATGTCTCGCCTTGTTGGTGGGGAGGGGGGGTTCAGTTTGACTGCTAACATACACTTGCTATTCTATATTTCAGCTACTATGGAATAATCATTGTATGTTGTGCTCTGTTATAAAGTGCAATAAATTAATTAATAAAAATAAAAAAATTATCCCCAGGCATCACACTGGATCTGGAAATGTTTGGTGAGCAGTACCCGAGCGTGCCTGTAGGTGGCGTCATTCAGGTCTGCATGACGTCGTAAGTGATGTGCGCGGTGACTATATAGACGCCACTCCAGGAAACTAATATCAGTTTCTTTTCACAACTGTCCTCACCAGGAGATCGGAGCCACGAAGAACAGTGACCACCAGTGTGGAAATCTAGGGCCATGAAAGGGGAACAGCCCTGTCGCTAGAAATCATTTCACAGAGCGGGGAAAGACGGGTGGGTCGGTAAAGAATCTGCAGCTAGATAGTCTCTACCAGATAAGGCATTACGAAGGTAAGTAACTTGTTCATCTGCTAGAGACTTTTAGCCACAGATTCTTTACCTTAGAATAGATACTCAGGCTATATGTCCCCAGAGGTGGGTCTGCGAAACTGTTTCACACTAGAAAGTCCTGCAGGACCAAACAAGCAAAGTGCCCGCCCTGACTGTCTAGGCAGTAAAGCTTTGTGAACGTATGAAGAGAAGCCCACATTGCTGCCTGGCAGATATCCATGACCGGAACTCCACATGCTAACGCAGTAGCTGCAGCCTTAGCTCTGGTGGAATAAGCACGCAAACCCTCAGGGGGTTGCTATTTGGCCATTGGCCATTGGCCATTGCATAGCATATCTTAATGCAGAGCACGATCCATCAGGAGATGGTCTGTTTCTGCAGGGCCTTTCCCTTATTAGCTCCGACATACCCCATGAAGAGTTGGTCGTCCACCCAAAACTCTTTCGTGCGGTCAAGGTAGAACAACAGCGGTCTTTGTGTAAAGTCGATAAAGTTGCTCCTCTTTCTTAGCGGGATGTGGTGGAGCGTAAAAGGTAGGCAGATTGATGGACTGGCCTACATCAGAAGGAGTGACAACTTTCAGCAGAAAGGAAGCTCTAGTGCGAAGAACCAGCTTGTCTGGGTAGATGTTCAGGTACGGAGCTTTCGATAACAAAGCCTGAAGCTCACTGACACTCTGGGCAGATGTTATTGCCACCAGGAAGGCCGTCTTGATGGTAAGGAGCTTGAGAGGATAATTGTGCAATAGCTCGAAGGGAGCGCATATCAGAAAAGTTAGGACTAGATTAGCGTCCCACTGAGGCATGATGAAGGGCGATGGTGGGAACCTTTGTAGCAAACTTTTCAAGAACCTATTTACAACAGGGGATTTGCAGAGGGATGGCTGATCTAGCAACCACAGAAAGGCAGAGATGGCATAAACATAGCCCTTTAGGGTGCCCAGAGCCAAGCCCTGCTGGGGAAGAGAAAGGATAAAGAGAAGGACCTGAAAGAGGGGAGCAGAAAGAGGGTCGAAAAAGGTCAACTGTGATGGCAGTGGTCGCTGCTCATCTGGGCTGATCAGGGGTGCCCCTCTTCACCTATCGCAACGACTGGCTGTTGAAGGTGGGCTCTACCCAGGCTGTCGTCTCCCACCTCCAGACTACAGCGTACCTCTTTCACTCGCTGGGGCTCACTATCAAAGTGCCGAAGTCACACCTGACTCCCTCTCAAGTGCTCCTTTTCATCGGAGCTGTTCTGGACATGGTGCAGTTTCGGGCATATTCTATGATACTGATGTTTCAGCCTCTATCCTGGATTTAGATGAGACTGACTCCAAGGCTGCTAAGAATCATGGCCTCCTGCTTGTGACCCATGCCCGCTAGCATATGCAGGCACTGCAGTGGGACCTGTAGTTCCAGTGGGCGCATTATCAGTGGAATCTCGCCAACATGGTCCAGATCTCGGAGGTAATTGCAAAAGATGATCTGCAGTTGTGGCTAGTGAACCACGAGAGAGTCAGCCGCAGACCCCTCGCCCTTCCCCAACCAAATCCGACAGTGGTGACAGATGTGTCACTCCGGGATGGGACAGCCATCTGGGAGAGGTGGAGATCTGAGGCCTCTGGCCACTGGCAGAATCCAGACTTCACATTAACCTACTGGAGCTCTGAGCGATCCGGCTGGCATTGAAAGCATTTCTATCCTCCATCAAAGGAAGGCTAGTACAGGTGTTCACGGACAACACCAGTGCCATGTGGTAATGCAACAAATAAGGCGGGGTGGAGTCATGGACCATTTGTCAAGAGGCCCTGCGTCTCTGGACATGGCTGGAAAATCAGGGCATATTCCTGGTGGTTCAACACCTGGTGGGTTCTCTGAACACTAGGGTGGACGAACTCAGCTGCAGATGCCTAGCGGATCACGTCTGGATGTGGTGCAAGGTCTCTTTCAGCAGTGGGGAGAGCCTTGGCTAGATCGGTTTGCAACCGCCGTGAACGTGCAATGTCAGCGGTTTTGAACACTGGAGTTTCCAAGCCGGCTCCCACTCAAAGACCCTTTTCATCTCGAGTGCAGCTCAGGCCTCCTGTATGCCTTTCCTCCAGAGTTCTCAAGATCGACCGGGCCCAAGTCTTCCCGTGGCTCTGGATTGAGCTCGGAAAGTTCGTTATCCCGAGCTGCTGCGTATGGCCATCGGTCCTCCAATCGGGCTGCCCCTTAATAAGGGTCTTCTGTCGAAGCAGCAGGGAAGGGTTCTCCACCCGAACCGGTCAATGCTCCGCCTTCATGGTTGGAGATTGAGCAGCGACAGTTGACAGCTTTCGACCTTTCATCCGAAGTCTGCAATGTTATCTTGGCAGCCAGGTGTTCCTCTCCCAAGACGGTATTGGTTGGGTATCTTTTCAAAAGGTAAGAAATCTGCGGCTAGAAGTTTCTAGCAGATGAACAAGTTACTTACCTTCATGTAAAGCCTTATCTGGTATAGACTATATCTAACCGCAGATTCTTTACCGACCCGCAGATTCTTTACCGACTCACCGATTCTCCCTGCTCTGCAGAAAGATTTCTAGGGTCAAGGCTATTCCCTTTCAGGGCCCTAGTTTGGACACATCAGTGTCAGTGCACTTCATGGCTCTGCAATTCTGGCATGGAAAGATGTGAAAAAGTAACTGACATCAGTGTGCCTGGGTGGCGCCTATATAGGTACCGAGACATCACACCGGCAGGATACTGCTCGGAAAATCTTCCGGATCCAGTCTGATGCCTGGGAAATTCAAAGGTAAGGAATCTGTGGCTAGATATAGTCTCTACCAGATAAGGTGTTACCGGAGGTAAGTAACTTTTCTTTGAGTTGTTTGATCTGCCCAGGTCTGCACTTGGGGTTAAAATGGTGGACTCGCGAAGAGAGCACAGTGAACTGAAAGTGCTTGTTGCCTACCGTGAACTGCAGATAACGCCGGTGGGCAAGCAGGACAGGGATATGGAAATAGGCGTCCTGCAAGTCCAACGCTACCATCCAGTCTTCTAGATTCAGGGCAGATAAGACCTTAGCTATCGTGAGCATCCTGAATTTCTCCTTTTGGAGGAAGAGGTTGAGTGCTCTGAGGTCTAGGAAAGACCCTTGTCCTTTTTGATGACCAGAAAGTAGCAGGAATAACCACCACAGCCTACTTCTGGCCCCGAAACCCTTTCTATAGCTCCCTTGGCAAAGAGATCCATGACTTCATCGCGGAGCTAGGACAAATGATCCTCTGTCAGCTGGTCGTAAGATGGAGGCATGGAGGGAGGGGTGGTCTTGAAGGGGAGAGAGTAGCCCCTTCACACCATCTGCAAAACCCACCTGTCTGATGTTAGGGACTGCCACTGGTGGAGGTGATGGCGAATCCTGCCACCAACTGGACACCCGTGATCGAAAAGGGCAAGATTAGGATAGTTTGGAGGGTGCAGCCGCTGGGGGGTGGTGGCTGGACCAGACAGCTGGCTACCCAACCCTCAAGGCCGGTACGAACCATGCCCTTGTCCACGCAGAGGCTGGGAAGCTTGCATAGCTCGTGGCTGGGATAGGGTTGGCACAGTTGAAAACCATTTCTGTATCCATGAAAGACAGACCGGGGATTGCCGTAGTCCGCGAGTCCTTAAAACGCTCTGCTTATCTCTGAAGAGACGGGTGCCATAGATGGGCATGTCCATAAGGATCTCAGCCTCTGTCTGCACCACCACAGCATAAAAAGCTCCCTCCTCCGTAGCCACGGTAGGGGAAGAAAGCATGCCCGGATCTGGAGAGGTATCCAGTCCGCTGGCATCACCCAGTTCCTCACACTAGTCTATTTGGGGCTCGTATGGCTGGTATTCTAGAGGGTCCAAGGACTCCTCCCACTCCTCCTCGAGGCCTAGCCTGTAGGAATAGGGCTCAGGATCGGATTGGCGAAGCACTTTTGGCTCCAAGTCGGAATCAGGGATGATAATGGGGCTGGCGCCAGGAGCGTCGACATCGGTGCCGGCGCCAGGGAAGGTCGAAGCAGTACGACTGGCACCAATCCGTATCTATTATCAAATCCTCAGGGGCCCACTGGAGCTGGGCCAGAGCTGCTGGCGCAAGGCCCGAAGTGTCCTCAACGGGGTCGGGCCGCCCAAATAAGAGACGTAGGGCCTCAAAAAACTCTCCAAGTTGGCCGGGGGTTGCTCCGGCTCCCGGATACTTGGGGAGGCGCGGAGCCGACCCAGGCACAGACTTTGTAAACCAGGCCTCGGATGCCGATGCTCCTTCATTGCATCGGCCGACAGACGAGGAGAAGTCAAAGAGTGCTTTGACTTATTACTTTCTTCTTGTGCCTCTTACCTGAATGTGCCGAGGATCTTGAATGGGACAAAGACGACTTCGGACTCCATGAACAATCCCGGAAACTTCCTCTTGACCCGGACCTCAACTTCCGCGAAGTCGCGTGCGGGGTTGCTAGCAGCTTCTGGGCTTTGGCGCCATAGCCCGGAAATCAGAGCAATACTTGGTATTGTGGTTGCGCTCCAGGCACCACAGAAAGACAAGGTGAGGATCCTTCATCGACATTGCCCGGTGACAGGCTCCGCAGGACTTAAAACCTGTCCTATGTGTTGACCTCCTCGACACACCAGGAGAAAAGTAAAAAAACAAAAACAAATAAAAAGTTGGAAAATTCCTGTAAAAAATGGCAGAGGGGTAGCTCTTCTCCGGATCAGCGCTTGCTGGTGCGGAAAAAAAATAACTGACGTCAGCATGCCTTGGTGGCGCTTATGTAGGTACCACACTGTCACTCCGGTGTGGATGAGGACGGACGCAGAGCCGATCAATGCCACCTACTGGCGCATAGGGGTACTGCTCAAAAAATCTTCCGATCCAGTCTGTCGCCTGGGAAATTCAGAGGTAAGGAAACTGCAGCTGGAAGTCTCTATCAGATACGTGCTGTAAAAGAAATACTTGTGGAAGTGCACGAGGTTAGGGAAGCAGAGGATGTAAAGTATTTAAATGATATAGCCTCAAGGATTACTGTTTTACTTTGTTTTTTAAAAATCGCGTGATTGTGACTGTAATTCACCACATTAGCCTTACTTAAGCAGCCTTGCTAGTCCTCCCCTGAGCTTTCTCCCCGGTCCACCGCGGGCTCTCCCGTTTGAGCGCTCTAGCCCTTTAACTCCCTCATAAAAACAGATGGAGTACGGAGCGCGCAGCGGACGCGCGCAGCGGGTGCGCCAAAGGCGCGCCAAAGGCAAGCCCGCCTGCGCCCGTCCGCGCTCGACCGTCGCCAGGAGCCAGGTACCCTGTCAGTTTACCTCCAGGTACTTGCTCTAGGCTTAGATATTCCAGGACAGACCTTCTGCTTACTGGGGAAAACCGCCATGACCTATGCCACTCATGTTACAGTGACGAGGCGCCCCACCTAAACCACCTGGAAGGCTTCTTTTCCTGCCTATACTGCAGATACCAGAGTTTAAATCCAGTCTTAGCAGCACCTGGACCAGTTGACCCCAAAGAGCTGAGCAAACTTGGCACTGATACAAATACTCTGAACCTTAAGCCTAAACATACCCCCCACAGGCAAAGCTGGAAAGGCTTTCTGGGAAATGTGAGGTCCCTCCCTAAACATGCGACTGAGATCTGGGACCTACTCAGCTCTGAAACTCATGACGTAGGTTTTTTAACTGAGACATGGCTTAAACACATCAGCACCCCCGCAATCACCATCGCTTTACCAGAGGGTTACAGGATCCAAAGACTTGACAAGCAGATTAAAACAGGAGGAGGGATAGCCATCATCCATTGCAATAGAGTGAAAATTACAACTCTAGAACAGCGTAGCAATGAGAAGATCGGAATCCTGATTTTTAGGATGGACCTTTCGCCACAAAATAGTAGGAAAGGGGCGCTGGTATACCGTTCACCAGGCCCCATTGCCGAATTCTCTCTCCAACTCATGGAGCTGATAGTCCCGTACGTGATCTCCTCCAGCAACTTTATATTGCTGGGAGATTTCAACATACATAGTGAATGCCTTGACAAGGCAGAAACTTCGTCTTTTTTGGCCGACCTAGCTACACTAAACCTCGCAAAAATCAATAATGGTCCAACCCACTCAGCTGGACACACCCTAGATATTATATTCTCTAACTCACCTCTCTTCACTTGTGAAGCCCCAAAGCCCCTAAGCTGGTCTGATCACGCACTCATCGACTTTCAAGTGCAGGGACCCAGAGAACTAGAGCCGCTCGCTCCACAGAATCAATCTTCATATAGACAATGGCATAAAATTAACCCTGAAACCTTCTCCACGGCTTTCACTCTACCAGGGGACATTGCACTCAGTAACATTGAAGAGAGCTTAGCACACTTCAATAAAACAGCCTTAGCAGCTATTGAATTGAATGCCCCACTGAAAACACGCTCTAATAAATCCAGACAAACCCAGGTAGTCTGGTTCACCCCTGAACTTCATAAGGAAAAAAGCTTTTGCAAAAACCTGGAAAGAAGATGGCGTCGAACCCACCTCATAGAAGATAAAGAGAAATATAGGTCAGCCCTTACCCTTTATCACAAAAATATTAAGCAGATCCGCAAAGCTCATATAGCTCAACAACTTAGCCAGGCGGAGAACACCCCGAAAGCCCTGTACCAGATCCTGAAAGCTTTCTTTAGCCCCAAAGCCTGTGACTTGGAAGAAAACCTTTCTCAGTATCTCTACGATAAAATAAGTGATCACTTTTTACAGAAAATAGATACCATCTATAATAGGATCACCGCTGTAAGCGGCCCACTGCCAGCAGACACCTTAACAGAACCCCCAACTAGCACAAGGGTAAAATCACTGTTGAACTTCCCTCTTTTATCCCGGAAAGAGACAGAAACACTAATGTGTAAGGTAAAATCCGGCTCGCCTCTTGATGTACTACCTGCAAGAATTTCAGCTTCTCTTGCCAAACTGCTATCAGATCCCATCTGTTCTTCATTGAACTTATCGCTGAAGGAAGGCCACCTGCCTCTAACGTGGAAGGCGGCACAGATCATTCCCATCCGGAAAAACACCAAAGCCTCCATGGAAGATCTCTCTAATCTCCGCCCCATCTCCCTCCTACCTTTTCTGAGCAAAGTTCTGGAAAAATATGCTAATAAACATCTATCAGACCGTATCGAATCGGCTGGCTACCTGGACCCATCTCAATCGGGCTTCCGGCCAAAACATAGCATGGAAACAGCACTCGTGGCTGTTACTGATAACATCAGGCTCGCACTAGATATTGGCCAACCAACTCTCCTGGTGCTATTAGATCTTTCCGCCGCATTCGATACGGTCGATCACCAGACTTTGCTCAGGAGATTGAGGGATGCCGGGATTGAGGGAGTGGCATTGCAGTGGATGAATAGTTTCCTCTCTAATCGCACCCAGACAGTTAACCTGGGTCCATACCGTTCCAGTACGAAAGAACTGACCAAGGGAGTGCCTCAGGGCTCATGTTTAAGCCCAACCATGTTTAACATCTACATTGCCCCCTTGGCCTCACTACTGAGGAACTACAGGTTCATCCCGATATCCTATGAAGATGATACCCAACTCACCTTCTCCTTCAACAAGACCTCTCAGACGGCCCAAGCTTCCTTCTCCTCCGGCATGCTGGCCATCTCACAGTGGATGAGAAACAATTTCCTACAGCTGAATGCCGGAAAGACTGAAATTTTGCTCTTTGGAGAGGCCCCACTACTGTGGACACCTGACTGGTGGCCTACAGAGCTAGGGACAGCTCCAGCCCCAAAATCAGCGGCAAAGAACTTAGGGGTGCGTCTTGAACAGACTTTAACCATGAAAGAGCATGTAACACACACAGTCGGCTCATGCTTTCATGTATTGGGCCTGCCAAGAAGAGTTTTCCCCTATCTCCCCGATTCCTTGCGAAAGACCCTCATTCAAACACTGGTGTTGAGTAAATTAGATTATTGTAACGCCTTATTGATCGCGGCTAGCGAGTCCTCTCTGAACCGCCTTCAGGTGGTACAAAACACTGCAGCACGCTTAGTCTTAAACGCCCCTTACAGATCCGCTTCTCTCCCTCTTCTACACCAACTCCACTGGTTATCAGTGCGTAAAGTAGTGAAGTTCAAGATCTGTTGTCTGACACACAAGGCAATATGTGGCAATGGACCTACCTACCTAGCAGAGAAGCTCCATCAATACATCCCCCAAAGGGACCTTCGGTCTGGCTCGAAATCTCTGCTCAAGATTCCTAGGTTTAAGAAAGCACGGACAGGAGGAAAGGCCTTTTCATATCAGGCGCCCTTCTTATGGAACCAACTCCTAGTAGCTTTAAGGCAATGCCCAGACCACCTGAAATTCAGGAAGGCTTTGAAAACTGCCCTTTTCTAGACCAGCCCATTATGACAACTTTCTCTGCATGTCCTCGAGCGCTGAGATACCCCTTAGGGGGTGATTCAAGCGCTATATAAGCCTACAAACTAAACTAAACTAAACCTCAGAATGTCTACGCACACCCGAAATTACAATAACCTCACTGAATATCCACCTAGAAATCAGGCCAGAAAGAATGGAAAGAATCCTTGGTCAGGGTAATTCAGTCCCGCTGACCAACACAGTTGATCGACAAATCCTAGATGCACCTGTACACTAAGGGAATCCACCTAAAAATTAAATCAGGGCCAAACAAAAATGGTACAACAGAATTTTCCAAATGTGAGCGGAAGAAAATACACAAGGACAGAAACATGGAATTTACAATACTTACTCCACAACAGAATCAGAAATTGTACCCATTGCTTAAAAAAACATGAGAAATTCGTACGTAACGTAGCAGAGACTCAGACTATAACATAGGTCCAGACAAACAAGTGTAACACGCCTGGTGTACAGAATGTCACTAAAAACGCCATCTGATATTAAAAAAATGCTCAAAGGAAACTAAAAATTCTAAGAGCAAGAGAACATACCTATTCAACCAACCAGCGAAAATAAGGGAATTGAAAAAAATCCTGAAAAGGACGTCCCAGGTGGATCAATGAAGCATATGTCAAGCGGCTCAGAAGCACAAGATAAATACTTCCGCAAGCTAAAGAGGACACGAAGACCTCTAGAGCCAAGCCTAATAGCACCCGCCAAGGATAAAAGCTCAGACTTAAGAAGAACCACAACCTTGACCCTAACCAAATGGAGAATTCACAAACAATCCAACTTTTAGCATGAGTTATGAAGTCCTCAGTCCAAACCCTAAAGTGAGACTGGAGCAGGCATCTCTCATAACGATCAGAGAGAAACACTTGGAACAACAACAATTATTATCAAAATCCACTCAGAGCCCACAGAGGAAACAATGTCCAAGCATACTCAGAGCATTAGGTTCTCAGTCTATGCAAACAACTTTTTCAAACAAAGATATGTATCCGTGCACTGAGACTGAAAAAAGTCAGTCAACAGACAGGCATCACAAGACAAGTGAATAACACTTCATATTTCAAATTGCTGTGATGTTCCACCAGCAGGCAATACAGATGAAGGGTGGCATAAGAGACAAGCATGACTTGGCCCTAGCTTCTCCATCACACAAATTGTTGTGGTTTCTGGAATGCAAAATAAGAGGCAAATATGATGTATGAAATAGCAGCAATGTTCTCAGACTTAGCAAAGAACTTCCAGGTCTCACAACAATTAAGTCAACAGACATATTATTGATTGATTTTATCCTTCAGTGTGGAAAACAGTTAACTGAGCCCACCTTAGTAACCTTGGCCTCGAGACACCTCACCAATCTGGTATACTGAAAGAGAACCTTGCTAAGAAACTGTGGTATAAAAGAACAAGTTACTTACCTTCGGTAACGATATATCTGTAAGAAACATAGGTTAGTTATAGATTCCTTACCATAGAATCTCCCCCAGGCGTCAGACTGGATCAGGAAAGTTTTTCGTAAGCAGTACCCCTGCGCGTCTGAAGGTGGCGTCGGTCGACTCCGCGTCGGTCGTCGGCATCGTCGTGGTGGTCGCCGGGATGGCGTCGCGGTAGCTACATAGACACCGCCCTCGCGCGCGGACGTCAGTTCTGTACACGACTTTCCAGGCCAGAAGCGCAGAGCCATGCAAGACACTGACCACTGGTGCATAAAACTAGGGCCCTGAAAGGATGTCCTTAACCCTACAAGTCAGTTCGCAGAACGGGGAGGATGGGAGGGGCGGTATGGAATCTACAACTAACCTATGTTTCTTACAGATATATCGTTACTGAAGGTAAGTAACTTGTTCATCTGAAAGAAACAGTTAGTTATAGATTCCTTACCTTAGAATAGATACCCCAGCAATACCAACACCGGAGGTGAGGTCTGCGAACCAAGTTCACACCAGAAAGTCCTGGGGAACAGAACGGCCAAGAAGCCGTCTCTCCGGACTTGAGTGTCCAGGCAGTAGTGTCTTGTAAACGTGTGCAACGATGCCCA
The DNA here is from genome assembly GCA_963921515.1 of Calotriton arnoldi. Taxonomy (NCBI): domain Eukaryota; kingdom Metazoa; phylum Chordata; class Amphibia; order Caudata; family Salamandridae; genus Calotriton; species Calotriton arnoldi. The sequence continues at coordinate 1,411,364 of CAWUFW010002724.1, read as the reverse complement.
CGTAGCTGCCTGACAGATGTCATTCAGGGGGACCCCTCGTCCCAAGGCAGTAGTAGCTGCTGTCGCCCTGGTGGAATGGGCACGCAGCCCCACTGGAGGCTCCTTCTTAGCCAAAGAATAGCAGGCTTTGATGCACAAGTTACTAACTTGTGTAACGATATATCTGTAAGAGGCAGTAGTTAGTGACAGATTCCTTACCTTAGAATATCCCCAGGCGTCACGCTGGATCCGGAAAGTTTTGCGTAGCAGTACCCTTGCGCGTCGGTAGGCGGCGTCGTGCGGCTCCGCGTCCATCGTCGGCGTCGAGATCGCCGGGATGACGTCGCGGCCAGTACTTAGACGCCGCCCATGCGCGCTGACGTCAGTTCTGTACACGACTTTCCGCGCCAGGAACGCAGAGCCATGCAAGAAGCTGACATTGGTGTCTGAAAAAATACTAGGGCCCTGAAAGGGATGTCCTTAACCCTAGAAATCAGTTCGCAGAACGGGGAGGATGGGTGGGGCGGTAAGGAATCTGTCACTAACTACTGTCTCTTACAGATATATCGTTACACAAGTTAGTAACTTGTGCATCTGAAAGAGACACGTTAGTGACAGATTCCTTACCTTAGAATAGATACCCCAGCAATACCAACACCGGTGGTGGGTCTGCGAACAAAAATCAGACGAGGAAGTCTCGGAGAACAGAACGGCCAAAAAAGCAGTCTCTCCGGACTTGGACGTCAAGGCAGTAATGCTTGGTAAGCGTGTGCAGCGAGGCCCACGTAGCTGCCTGACATATATCCTGTAGTGGAACACCACAGCCTAAAGCCGTGGTAGCAGCTGTTGCCCTGGTAGAATGGGCACGTAGCCCAACAGGAGGCTCCTTCTTAGCCAAAGAATAGCAGGCTTTGATACACAAGATTACCCAGCGGGAGATGGTCCTCTTGTGTACCGCACGACCTTTTTTGGCGCCCACGTAGCCAACAAAGAGCTGGTCATGAACCCGGAACTGTTGTGTGCGGTTGAGGTAAAAGGAAAGCGCACGTTTTGGGTCCAGACGGTGGAGCCTCTTCCCCTCTGGAAGGATGCGGAGGCGGAAAGAAGGTGGGCAAAGTGATGGTCTGCCCAATGTGGAAGGCAGTAACCACCTTTGGCAAGAAGGACAGACGCGTCCTAAGAACAACCTTGTCTGGATGGACAGACAGACAGGGGGTTTGCACTGAAAGAGCCTGGAGCTCACTCACCCGCCGTGGCGGAGGTGATGGCCACCAGAAAGGCTGTCTTCAGAGTGAGAAGACGAAGAGGACAGTTGTATGAGGCTCTAAAGGGAGCGCACATTAAGAGGTAAGAACCAAATTCAAGTCCCACTGAGGCATCACAAACGGAACACGAGGAAGAGGTGTGTAATGCCTTTTAGAAACCTGTTAACAACAGGGGACTTGAAAAGGGAGTGCTGATCAGGAAGCCTGAGGAAGGCCGAGATTGCACAAAGATAGCCCTTGATGGTACCCAGGGCAGAACCATGTTGGGCCAGAGAAAGAAGGAACAGAAGAACCTCAGAAAGAGGGGCAGAAAGCGGGATTCACAGCCTTTGCTGTGCACCATGCCTACAAATTTGTTCCACCTGCAGGCGTATACCACCTTAGTCGAGGGACGCCTGGCTGCCAGAATCACATCACAAACTTCGGGAGGCAAGTCGAAAGGAATCAACTGCCGCCGCTCAATCTCCACGCAAGGAGGTGGAGACTGGACAGGTTCGGGTGGAGGACCGTCCCCCTGCTGCTGCGACAGAAGATCCTCCCGAAGAGGCAGACGGATCGGGGGATCGACGCTCATACTGAGTAGCTCGGGATACCAAACTCTTCGAGCCCAGTCCGGAGCCACAAGAATGACTTGGGCTCGGTCGCGCCGAATCTTCTTCAACACTCTGGGTAGAAGTGGTATAGGCGGAAAGGCGTACAACAGACCGCAACTCCACTCGCGACGAAAAAGCGTCGCCGAGCGAGTGGCCGGCTTGGAAATTCCAACGCGCAGAACTGATGACATTGCGCGCTCTCTTGGTGGCGAATAGATCTAACCAAGGCTCTCCCCACTGTAGAAAGAGTCCTTGCGCCACCTCCGAGTGAAGACGCCATTCGTGATCCATCATGCACCTGCGGCTGGAGTTCGTCCGCCCTGGCGTTCAGGGAACCTGCCAGGTGTTGAACCATCAGGAATATGCCCTGATGTTCCAGCCATGTCCAGAGACGCAGAGCCTCCTGATATAAGGTCCACGACCCCACCCCCGCCTTGTTTGTTGCAGTACCACATGCCGGTGGTGTTGTCTGTGAACACCTGCACTACCTTCCCTTTGACAGAGGGAAGGAATGCCTTGAGTGCAAGTCGGATCGCCCGGAGCTCCAGAAGGTTGATATGAAGCCGGGACTCCGCCGGAGACCAGAGGCCTCTGATCTCCGCCTCTCCCATGTGACCGCCCCATCCCAGAAGGGACGCGTCCGTCACAACTATGTGCTCTGGCTGGGGAAGGGAGAGGGATCTGCCCATGACCCATTGTCGGTTCGAGAGCCACCACTGCAACTGTCTAGCAGTCCCCTCCGAGATCTGGACGTAATCGGACAGGTTCCCCTGATGCTGCGGCCACTGGAACTTCAGGTCCCACTGCAGAGCCCGCATATGCCATCTGGCATGATCGACCAGCAGGATGCAGGAGGCCATGAGGCCCAGCAGCCTCAGGGTCATCCGTACCGAAACCCAGGATAGAGGCCCGAAACTGCGTCGTGTCCAGAACTGCTCCGATGAAAAGGAGCTGTGGAGAAGGAATCAGGTGCGACTTCGGCACGTTGATGGAGAACCCCAGCGAGTGCAGGAGTTCGGCCGTAGTCTGGAGGTGGGAGACGACACCCTGGGACGAGCCCGCCTTCAGCAAACCAGTCGTCGAGGTAGGGGAAGACTGGAACCCCTGACCACCGCCATCACTTTAGTGAACACCCGAGGGGCGCTGGTAAGGCCAAAGGGGAGCACGGTGAACTGAAATTGCTCGAGGCCTACCGTGAACCGCAGGTAACGCCGGTGGGCCGGCAGGACGGGGACGTGAAAATATGCGTCCTGCAAGTCCAACGCTACCATCCAGTCTCCAGGGTCGAGGGCAGTCAAGACCTGAGCTAGGGTGAGCATCTTGAACTTCTCCTTCCGGAGGAGAGCGATTGACGTTCCGGAGGTCCAAGATAGGACGCATGTCCTCCTTGTCCTTTTGGGCACCAGAAAGTAGTGGGAGTAACAACCACGCCCTACTTCTGGGGTCGAAGCGCGCTCGATGGCCCCCTTGGTCAAGAGGGCCACAACTTCCTTTGAAGAAGTACCAAATGATCCCCCGACTTGCGGTGGCATTGAGGTGGCATGGCTGGGGGGTAGTCTCGAAGGGAGGGAGTAGCCCCTTCGGACAATGTCCAAGACCCACTTGCCCGATGTGATGGTACGCCAGTGGTGAAGGTGATGGCGGACCCTGCCCCCACTGGCGTGCTGTGGACCTGAAAGGATGGACTAGGAGGGCTTGGAGGCCGCGGACGGGGCGGAGGTGGTGGCCTGACCCGCACGCTGGTTACCCGACCCGCCTCGGCGGGAGCCACGTCCTCGGCCACGCGTAGACGCTTGCTGCGCGGGCCGGTGGCTGGGCAGCGGACGTGACTGGGCGCCCCTTCCGTGGCCACGAAAGGGGCGAAAAGCAGACTGTTGCGGAGGGCGCACAGCAGAAATGCCCAGGGACTTGGCTGTAGCCCGCGAGTCCTTAAAGCGCTCCAGCGCGTGGTCTGCTTTGTTGCCGAAAGGGCCGACACCATCAAAAGGGCATGTCCATAAGTGTGTTTGGACATCGCCCGAGAAACCAGTGGTCCTCAGCCAGGCGTGACGGCGCAGCGCCACTGTCGTCGCAAGCGATCTGCCTAGCGAGTCGGCGGTATCAAGGCCACATCGGATCGTATACTTCGCCGCATCTCTTCCCTCCGCAATGGCGCGGAAAGCAGTGCCTGGGCCTCCTCAGGACACTGGGGTAGGACCTGCGCCACCGAATCCCACAAGGAGTGGGTATATCGGCCCAAAAGGCAAGTGGTGTTGACAGACCTCAAGCCAGCACTGGTGGAAGAAAAAACTTTCTTCCCAAATTGATCCAGTTTTTGGATTCCCTATCCGGGGAACGGTAGGGAAGGCGCTTTGAGAGGCAGAGGCTTGGACAACCAAGCTCTCAGGGGTGGGGTGTTGGGAAAGGAACAGGGGGTCGCCCGGAGCTGGGCGATGCGTCGGGCTACGTTCCTATCCACAGGAGTCCCTGTGTTGGGCTTGGACCAGGTGCCCAAAAGAACGTCCGTAAGTGCCTCGTTGAACGGCAGCAGTGGCTCCGCGGAGGTAGCCGCCGGCTGAAGCACTTCCGTCAGGATGTTAGTCCTGACAGCCACTGTAGGCAACTGGAGGTGCAGGACCTCAGCTGCCCTACGCAACACCGTAGCAAAGTTTGCTCCCTCCTCCGTTGCCACGGAAGGAGGAGACAGCATGCCAATGTCAGGAGAGGTGTCCAGACCACTGGCATCCCCAAGTTCCTCAGCCCAGTCCTGATCATACTCACATTGGGCAGTGAGAGGGTCCTCAGACCCCTCCCAGTTCTCTTCGTCCTCCAAATCAGGGTCAATGTAAGGAGGAGGGACATGTGGGACCCAAGGTCTCATCGGCGCCGGAGCCGGCGTCGATCGACGTCGGTCCGGCGCCGAGTCCGGATCCGGAGAGAACCTGGGAACGACGTCGCGCGGAGCCCCGGGCGGCGTCGTGAACGGCACCGGTGAAATCGACGCCAGTGGAAGTGTCGTCAGGTCAACGGGCGTCGACAGGAGTTGTGGCAACGCCGGGGCTGGTGTTGCTGGCGGCGCCGGGACCGGAGTCGCCGGCGGCGCCGTAGGAACCCCACTTGGGCCCGCGGGGCCCGAAGGCGCACCGGGGGGACCTTGAGGCCCGAAGAGGCGGGCCATGGCCGACAGGAACTCCTGTATTTCGGCCGGAGTCGCCGCCGAACCCGGGAAGGACGGGTAATGCGGCAGCGGCTCCACAGGCACTCCCGGAGCCGCGGGAACGGTGCCGACGGGACCCTCAGCCGACTCGCGCGACCGGCGAGGGGAAGTCGTCGAGCGATGACGCTTCTTCGACTTCTTGTGCTTCGACTTACCGGAGGAGTGCGAAGGCTTTGACCCCGAAGAACGGTGAGGACTCCGCGACCGGCCCCTCGACCTCTCTCGTGACCGGGGCTTGGATTGGCGCGGAGCCGACTGCCGGACCTCGAGGAGCTTTCGAGACCGCTCTCGCAAAGCCTTCGGATGCAAGGCCCGACAGTCAGGGCACGACTTGGAGTCGTGGTCGCGCCCGAGGCAGTAGAGACAGACTCGATGCGGGTCCGTGATCGACATCATCCGACCACAGGCGTCGCATGGCTTGAAGCCGGACATCCCTACTGACACCGTTGGAGTCGAACGACTCGAGAAAAACAGTGACAAAAAATCACAAAAAGTTCAGTCAAAAAATGACTGGGGCACTGCTCTCTCCGGATCTGCGCTTACTGGCGCGGAAAAAGATAGAACTGACGGCAGCGCGCATGGGCGGCGTCTAAGTACTGGCCACGACGTCATCCCGGCGATCTCGACGACGGACGCGGAGCCGCACGACGCCGCCTACCAACGCGCAAGGGTACTGCTACGCAAATCTTTCCGGATCCAGCCTGACGCCTGGGGATATTCTAAGGTAAGAAATCTGTCACTAACGTGTCTCTTTCAGATGCACAGAATGACCCACCTGGAGATGGTCCGTTTGTGCACGGCCCGACCTTTCTTAGCGCCCACATACCCAACAAAGAGTAGGTCATCCACCCAGAATTGTTTGGTGCGATCCAAGTAGAAAGAAAGCGCACGTTTTGGATCCAGATGGTGGAGCCTCTCTTCCTCTTTCGAAGGATGCGGAGGCGGAAAGAAGGTGGGCAAAGTGATGGTTTGGCCAATGTGGAAAGAAGTAACCACCTTGGGAACGAAGGAAGGTCTAGTTCTCAGGACGACCTTGTCTGGATGGATAGCCAGAAAGGGAGGCTTAGAAAAAAGAGCTTGTAGCTCACTCACCCTGCAAGCAGAGGTGATGGCCACAAGAAAAGCAGTTTTCACAGTTAGAAGCCTGAGAGGGCAATTATGAAGCGGCTCAAAGGGAGCGCACATAAGATATGCAAGAACCAAGTTCAAGTCCCACTGGGGCATTACGAAGGGAACAGGAGGAAAAAGATGAGTAATGCCCTTAAGAAACCTATTTACAACAGGGGACTTGAAAAGAGAAGGCTGATCAGGAAGCCTAAGAAAGGCTGAAATGGCTGAGAGGTAGCCCTTGATAGTGCCCAGAGCAGAGCCCTGCTGGGCCAAAGAAAGGAGGAACAAGAGGACCTCAGAAAGAGGGGCGGAAAGGGGATCCACAGCCTTTGCTGTGCACCATGCCACAAATTTGCTCCATCGGCACGCGTATACGTCTTAGTGGAGGGACGCCTGGCTGCCAAGATTAGATCACAGACTTCGGGAGGCAGGTCAAATGATGTCAACCGCCGCCGCTCAATCTCCACGCAAGGAGGTGGAGGCTGGACAGGTTCGGGTGGAAGACCGTCCCCTGCTGCTGCGACAGAAGATCCTCCCGAAGAGGCACTCGGATCGGAGGATCGAAGGCTATGTTGAGCAGCTCGGGATACCAGACTCTTCGTGCCCAATCCGGAGCCACAAGAATGACTTGGGCCGGGTCGCGCTTGATCTTCTTCAGCACTCTGGGCATAAGTGGTATAGGCGGAAAGGCGTATAGAAGACCGCAACTTCACTCACGACAAAAAGCGTCGCTGAGCGAGTACCGCCTTGGAAATTCCAATGCGCAGAACTGCTGACATTGCGCATTCTCTTCGGTGGCGAATAGATCTAACCAAGGCTCTCCCCACCGCAGAAAGAGACCTTGCACTACCTCCGAGTGAAGACGCCATTCGTGATCCAACATACACCTGCGGCTGAGTTCGTCCGCCCTGGCGTTCAAGGAACCTGCCAGGTGTTGAACCACCAGGGAAATGCCCTGATGTTCCAGCCATGTCCAGAGGCGGAGGGCCTCCTGCCATAGGGTCCACGACCCCACCCGCCTTGTTTGTTGCAGTACCACATGGCGGTGGTGTTGTCCGTGAACACCTGCACTACTCTTCCCCGGACAGAGGGAAGGAATGCCTTGAGTGCAAGACGAATCGCCCGAAGCTCCAGAAGGTTGATGTGGAGCCCGGAGTCCACTGGAGACCAGAGGCCACTGATCTCCGCCTCCCCCATGTGGCCGCCCCATCCCAGAAGTGGTGCGTCGGTCACCACTGTGAACTCTGGTTGAGGAAGGGAGAGGGATCTGCCGTCGACCCAATCCTGGTTCCTTAGCCACCACTGCAATTGGTGTGCAGTGCCCTCCGAGATCTGGACGCAATCGGACAGATTCCCCTGATGCTGCGCCCACTGGAACTTCAGGTCCCACTGCAGAGCCCGCATATGCCACCTGGCATGATCAACCAGCAGGATGCAGGAGGCCATGAGGCCCAGCAGCCTCAGGGTCATCCTGACCGAAACCCGGGATAGAGGCTGAAAGATCGGAATCATAGCCCGAATATCCCGAACTCGCTGTTCGGGAGGATAAACCAGAAACTGCGTAGAGTCCAGAACCGCTCCGATGAAGAGGAGCTTCTGAGAGGGGGTCAGGTGTGACTTCGGCACGCTGATGGAGAACCCCAGCGAATGCAGGAGGTCGGCCGTAGTCTGGAGGTGGGAGACGACAGCCTGGGGCGAGCCCGCCTTCAACAGCCAGTCGTCGAGATAGGGGAAGACTGGAACCCCTGATCTGCGCAGATGAGCTGTGACCACCGCCATCACTTTCGTGAACACCCGAGGGGGCTGGTAAGGCCAAAGGGGAGCACGGTAAACTGAAAGTGCTCGTGGCCTACCGTGAACCGCAGGTAACGCCGCTGGGCCGGCAGGACGGGAATGTGAAAGTAAGCGTCCTGCAAGTCCAACGCTACCATCCAGTCTCCAGGGTCGAGGGCAGACAAGACCTGAGCGACGTCAACATCTTGAACTTCTCCTTCCGGAGGAAGCGGTTGACGTTCCTGAGATCCAAGCTAGGACGCAGGCCTTTGTCCTTCTTGGGTACCAGAAAGTAGTGGGAATAGCAACCACAACCTACTTCTGAGGCAGGAACGTGCTCGATTGCACCCTTGGCTAAGAGTGCCGAAACTTCCTGTTGGAGAAGGGCCAGGTGATCCTCCGACATGCGATGGTACTGAGCTGGCATTTAGGGAGGAGTAGTCTCGAAGGGGAGGGAGTAGCCCCTTCGGACTATTTGCGAAACCCACCTGTCCGACGTGATGGTGCGCCAGTGGGGGTCAGACTGATTTGCATATGGCCATGTCTGAACTGGGGTGGTGGAGTGAGCTAAAGAATGATGATGGATTAAACCCAGATCAGATGACTGGGGGTGAGTGTTTGATTTGCTCTAACGCTCCGTCCATCATCCCCTTTGGTATTGCTTTGTTCGCCCCTAAGTTGGCAGGGTATGCCCAGACGTGGGTCCCTTGCTCACTTTGCCACTGGATTCAAGATAGCCTGGCTGATGAGGGTTTTGAACCCGAAACCGGTCCCAGGATGCTTGTTTCCGGTCCAGGGAAAACATGGCTTGGCAGTTCGGGCTGGACTGTTCCCATGAGGCACAGGGTCAGACTGATTTGCATATGGCCATGTCTGAACTGGGGTGGTGGAGTGAGCTAAAGAATGATGATGGATTAAACCCAGATCAGTTGACTGGGGGTGAGTGTTTGATTTGCTCTAACGCTCCGTCCATCATCCCCTTTGGTATCGCTTAGTGGGGGAGGTGATGGCGGATCCTGCTGCCCACTGGCGTTTGGTGGCCCTGAAAGGTCGGACTAGGAAGGTTTGGAGGCTGCTGCAGAGGGGGCTGTGGTGGACTGGCCCGCCCGCTAGACCCTAGAACCACGCCGGTGGTTACAACGTCCCCGGCCGCCTGTGGCTGAGCAGCTTGTGCTGGACAGTGGCCCTGGGCGGGAGGTAGCGGGGCACCCCTTCCGTAGCCACGAAAGGGGCGAAAGGCAGACTGCGCAGGGCGGGTAGTAGCCCAAGAGTCCTTAAAGCGCTCAAACGCGTCGTCTGCCTTGTCGCCGAAAAGGCGACGGCCATCAAAGGGCATGTCCATAAGGGTGGATTGGAAATCCCCAGAAAAACCAGTCGAACGCAACCAGGCGTAGCGTCGAAGGGCTACTGATGTTGAAATCGTCCTGCCAAGTGCGTCGGTGGTATCCAGCCCACAGCGGATGGTAAACTTCGCTGCGTCTCTCCCCTCTGTAACTGCACGGGAGAATATGGCCCGGGCACTGAGGCAGCACCTGCACCACCGTATCCCACACAGAGTGGGTGTAACGGGCCAACAGACATGCAGTGTTTACCGACCGCAGTCCCAAGCTGGCGGAAGAAAACATTTTCTTCCCAAGGTGGTCCAGCTTTTTGGATTCCCTCTCCGGTGGTGCGATAGGGAAGGCGCCTTTGGAAGTGGAGGCTTGGACCACCAAGCACTCAGGGGTGGGGTGTTGGGAGAGGAAAGTGGGGTCGCCCGGAGCCGGGCGGTGGCGTCGGGCAATTATCCTGTCCACAGGAGCCCCTGTGTTGGGCCTGGACCAAGTACCCAAAAGGATGTCAGTGAGGGCTTCATTAAACGAAAGCAGGGGCTCCGAAGAGCTCGCTGCCGGCTGAAGCACCTCTGTCAGGAGGTTAGTCCTGACTCCCACCGTAGGAAGCTCGAGGTTGAGAGCCTCGGCCGCCCTACGCAACACCACTGCGTATGACGCTCCCTCCTCCGTAGCCACGGTAGGAGGAGACAACATGCCTAGATCTGGGGAGGTATCCAGACCACTGGCATCCCCCAGTTCCTCTCTCCAGTCCGCATCGTACTCCAACTGGTCTGTCAAAGGGTCACCAGACCCATCCCAGTCTTCCTCACCCTCCTGTGGCTGCCAATCTGGCTGAAAATGGCCAGGGTGGAACACAGGGACAAAAGTACCCATCGGCGTCGGATCCGGCATCGGCCGACGCCGGTCCGGCTCCGTGTCCACATCGGGGCGGAAGCCGGGGTCGACGCCGGCTGGGGATCCAGCCGGCGTCTGCTGCGGACGTGGTGCCAGTTGAGTCGGCGCCGGTGGAGGTGTAACGAGGTCGACAGGCGCCGATCCGGATCCAGGCCTGGATCCAAGGCGGCCCTGCGGTGCCGAGGCCGAAGCCGCCGGCGTCGAAGGCCTAGGGCCCCCAGCCGAGTCTGCGGGGCCCGAAGGCGCGCCGGCGGAGTCGGACTGCCCAAAGATGGCGAGCATCGCTTCGTAAAACTGACCAAGCTGGGCAGGGGTCGCTCCGGGTCCCGGAAAGGGAGGGAAGGCCGGAGTCGACCCTGAAGGCTCCGCACGCGGAGCCGCGGGAGGGGCACCACCCACACCCTGCGTCGCGTCGGCTGACGGACGAGGGGAAGTCGACGAGTGACGATGCTTCTTAGACTTCTTCTTGTGCTTCGACTTACCTGACCCAGAGTGCGAAGACTTAGAAGAGGAGTGGTGATGATGACTCCGCGATCGGTCCCTCGACCTCCCACGCGACCGGGACCTTGCTCGGCATGAAGCCGACTGCCGGGCCTCAAGGAGCTTTCGGGACCGCTCCCGCAAAGACTTCGGGGCCATGGTGCGATAGTCGGAGCACGACTTGGGGTCATGGTCGTGCTCCAGGCAGAAGAGGCACACGCGGTGCGAATCTGTCACCGACATCATTCGGCTACAGGAACCGCATGCTTTGAAACCGGGCATCCCACGTGCACCAGGAGTCGGATAAGACTCAAAAACAAAGTCGACAAAAGTCGCAAAAAACTCAGTCAAAAAGTGACTGGGGGTACCGCTCTTCCCGGATCTGCGCTTGCTGGTGCGGAAAAAGAAAGAACTGACGTCAGCGCGCGGGGGTGTCGTCTATGTAGCTACTGCGACGCCATCCCGGCGACCACGACGCCGACAACGGATGCGGAGTCGACCGACGCCACCTTCAGACGCGCAGGGGTACTGCTGATGAAAAACTTTCCGGATCCAGTCTGACGCCTGGGGAAGATTCTAAGGTAAGGAATCTATAACTAACTGTTTCTTTCAGATACAAGAAATTACTATGGGAATGCATATCCACAGTTTAATTTAAAGAAATATATTTTTATTCATTTTTCAATACAATACAAAACAGTACAGTGCAGCAGCGTGTTACCATTTGTTGTTGCGTTACTACTGTGGAAGGCAGTAAAAAAGGGGGATCCCCAGGTGGAGGCAAGGAAACAGGAGGCACAGATCAACATCAGGCAGACACATTCACTCCGGTGTTGTAGAGGGATTACTGTGTATGGGTAAACCTTCTACGATTCTTAAGAGGAACCACTTGCAGTAGAGGGAGCAGGGGAGTTTGGGCTAGGGGGTGGGGGCTGCCTGTTCGTCCAGTTCAGTCACATTACCGGACAGCAGAGTGGGATCAGCAGAGTGGGATCAGCATAGTCTCCCTCTGATGCATCAGAGTCTGAGTTGCCTCCCAGGTCCGTGCCCTGATTGCCCAACCTGTCCAGCATGTTCTACCAACTCTCAAGATTACGCTCTGCACTGTTATCAGTGCAGACCTTCCAAAGCCTACATTCTTCCGCTGCTGCCCATTCCAGGAAGTCGGCCACCCATTTAGACATTGTCGGAGGGGTCGGGCTAGCTCAGTGTATGGCTATGCAACGTCTCGCCAGCACTAATGCACAAGTTACTAACTTGTGTAACGATATATCTGTAAGAGACAGTAGTTAGTGACAGATTCCTTACCTTAGAATATCCCCAGGCGTCAGGCTGGATCCGGAAAGTTTTTGCGTAGCAGTACCCTTGCGCGTCGGTAGGCGGCGTCGTGCGGCTCCGCGTCCGTCGTCGGCGTCGTGATCGCCGGGATGACGTCGCGGGCAGTACTTATGCGCCGCCCCTGCGCTGGACGTCAGTTCTGTACACGACTTTCCGCGCCAGGAACGCAGAGCCATGCAAGAAGCTGACATAGGTGTCTGAAAAATACTAGGGCCCTGAAAGGGATGTCCTTAACCCTAGAAATCAGTTCGCAGGAACGGGGAGGATGGGTGGGGCGGTAAGGAATCTGTCACTAACTACTGTCTCTTACAGATATATCGTTACACAAGTTAGTAACTTGTGCATCTGAAAGAGACACGTTAGTGACAGATTCCTTACCTTAGAATAGATACCCCAGCAATACCAACCCCGGTGGTGGGTCTGCGAACAAAGATCAGACAAGGAAATCCTGGAGGACAGAACGGCCAAAAAAGCCGTCCCTCCGGACCTGACTGTCAAGGCAGTAATGCTTTGTAAACGTGTGCAGCGAGGCCCACGTAGCTGCCTGACAGATAACCGGCAGCGGAACACCGCGGCCCAAGGCCGTGGTAGCAGCCGTTGCCCTGGTGGAATGGGCACGCAGCCCAACAGGAGGCTCCTTCTTAGCCAAAGAATAGCAGGTCTTGATGCACAAGGTAACCCAGCGGGAGATGGTCCTCTTGTGCACCGCCTGACCTTTTTGGCGCCCACGTAGCCAACAAAGAGCTGGTCATCCACCCGGAAGTGTTTTGTGCGGTCAATATAGAAGGAGAGCGCACGTTTTGGGTCCAGACGGTGGAGCCTCTCTTCCTCTCTGGAAGGATGCGGAGGCGGAAAGAAGGTGGGCAAAGTGATGGTCTGCCCAAGGTGGAAAGCAGTAACCACCTTTGGCAAGAAGGACGGACGCGTCCGAAGAACAACCTTGTCTGGATGAACAGACAGAAAGGGAGGTTTGCAAGATAGAGCCTGGAGCTCACTCACCCGCCGAGCGGAGGTGATGGCCACCAGAAAGGCCGTCTTCAGAGTCAGAAGACGAAGAGGACAGTTATGTAGAGGCTCAAAGGGAGCGCACATTAAAAAGGTAAGAACCAAGTTCAAGTCCCACTGAGGCATCACAAACGGAACAGGAGGGAAGAGGTGTGTAATGCCTTTTAAGAACCTGTTAACAACAGGGGACTTGAAAAGGGAGGGCTGATCAGGGAGCCTGAGGAAGGCCGAGATAGCACAAAGATAACCCTTGATGGTACCCAGGGCAGAACCCTGTTGGGCCAGAGAGAGAAGGAACAGAAGGACCTCAGAAAGAGGGGCAGAAAGGGGATTCACAGCCTTTGCTGTGCACCATGCCACAAATTTGTTCCACCTGCAGGCGTATACCACTTTAGTGGAGGGACGCCTGGCTGCCAGAATCACATCACAAACTTCGGGAGGCAAGTCGAAAGGAATCAACTGCCGCCGCTCAATCTCCACGCAAGCAGGTGTAGACTGGACAGGTTCGGGTGCAGGACCGTCCCCTGCTGCTGCGACAGAAGATCCTCCCGAAGAGGCAGACGGATCGGGGGATCTACGCTCATATTGAGTAGCTCGGGATACCAAACTCTTCGAGCCCAGTCCGGAGCCACAAGAATGACTTGGGCCCGGTCGTGCCGAATCTTCTTCAACACTCTGGGTAGAAGTGGTATAGGCGGAAAGGCGTACAACAGACCGCAACTCCACTCGCGACGAAAAGCGTCGCCGAGCGAGTGCCGCCTTGGAAATTCCAACGCGCAGAACTGATGACATTGCGCGTTCTCTTCGGTGGCGAATAGATCTAACCAAGGCTCTCCCCATTGTAGAAAGAGTCCTTGCGCCACTTCCGAGTGAAGACGCCATTCGTGATCCATCATGCACCTGTGGCTGAGTTCGTCCGCCCTGGCGTTCAGGGAACCTGCCAGGTGTTGAACCATCAGGAACATGCCCTGATGTTCCAGCCATGTCCAGAGGCGCAGAGCCTCCTGACAAAGGGTCCAAGACCCCACCCCGCCCTGTTTGTTGCAGTACCACATGGCGGTGGTGCTGTCTGTGAACACCTGCACTACCTTCCCTTTGACAGAGGGAAGGAATGCCTTCAGTGCAAGTCGGATCGCCCGGAGCTCCAGAAGGTTGATATGGAGCCGGGACTCCGCCGGAGACCAGAGGCCTCTGATCTCCGCCTCTCCCATGTGACCGCCCCATCCCAGAAGGGACGCGTCCGTCACAACTGAATGCTCTGGCTGGGGAAGGGAGAAGGATCTGCCCATGACCCATTGCCGGTTCGAGAGCCACCACTGCAACTGTTTTGCAGTCCCCTCCGAGATCTGGACGTGATCGGACAGGTTGCCCTGGTGCTGCGCCCACTGGAACTTCAGGTCCCACTGCAGAGCCCGCATATGCCATCTGGCATGATTGACCAACAGGATGCAGGAGGCCATGAGGCCCAGCAGCCTCAGGGTCATCCGTGCCGAAACCCAGGATAAAGGCTGAAAGATCGGAATCATAGCCTGAATATCCCGGACTCGCCGTTCGGGAGGATAGGCCCGAAACTGCGTCGTGTCCAGAACTGCTCCGATGAAAAGGAGCTGTGGAGAAGGAATCAGATGCGACTTCGGCACATTGATGGAGAACCCCAGCGAGTGCAGGAGTTCGGCCGTAGTCTGGAGGTGGGAGACGACTGCCTGGGACGAGCCCGCCTTCAGCAGCCAGTCGTCGAGGTAGGGGAAGACTGAAACCCCTGCCCGGCGCAGATGAGCTGCGACCACCGCCATCACGTTCGTGAACACCCGAGGGGCACTGGTAAGGCCAAAGGGGAGCACAGTGAACTGAAAATGCTCGGGGCCTACCGTGAACCGAAGGTAACGCCGGTGGGCCGGCAGGACGGGGACGTGGAAATATGCGTCCTGCAAGTCCAACGCTACCAACCAGTCTCCAGGGTCGAGGGCAGTCAAGACCTGAGTTGGGTGAGCATCTTGAACTTCTCCTTCCGGAGGAAGCGATTGACGTTCCGGAGGTCCAAGATAGGACGCATGTCCTCCTTGTCCTTTTGGGCACCAGGAAGTAGTGGGAGTAGCAACCACGCCCTACTTCTGGGGTCGGAACATGCTCGATGGCCCTCTTGGCCAAGAGGGCCGTGACTTCCTTCTGCAGAAGTACCAAGTGATCCCCTGACATGCGGTGGAATTGAGGTGGCATGGCTGGGGGGGTGGTCTCGAAGGGGAGGGAGTAGCCCCTTCGGACAATGTCCAAGACCCACCGTCCGAGGTGATGGTACGCCAGTGGGGAAGGTGATGGCGGACCCTGCCCCCTACTGGCGTGCTGTGCACCTGAAAGGAGGGACTAGGAGGGTTTGGAGGCCGCGGACGGGTTGCAGGTGGTGGCCTGACCCGCACGCTGGTTGCCCGATCCGCCACGGCGGAATCCACGTCCTCGGCCACGCGAAGACGCCTGCTGCGCGGGCCGGTGGCTGGGCTGCTGACGTGAAGGGGCGCCCCTACCGTGGCCACGATAGGGGCGAAAAGCAGAAGTCAGCGGAGGGCGTGTAGCAGAAAGGCCCAGGGACTTGGCAGTAGCCCGTGAGTCCTTAAAGCGCTCCAACGCATGGTCTGCTTTGGACCCAAAAGACCGACTCCATCAAAGGGCATGTCCATGAGAGTATTCTGGACATCCCCTGAAAAACCAGTGGTTCTCAGCCAGGCGTGGCGTCGCAGCGCCACCGTCGTTGCAATAGACCTGCCCAGCGAGTCGGCGGTATCAAGGCCACATCGTATCGTGTATTTGGCCGCATCCCTTCCTTCCGCAATGGCGCGGAAAGCAGTGTCTGGACCTCCTCAGAACACTGGGGCAAAACATTCGCCACCGAATCCCACAAGGAGTGGGTATATCGGCCCAAAAGACAAGCGGTGTTGATGGACCGCAAGCCAGCACTGGAGGAAGAAAAACCCTTCTTCCCAAATTGATCCAGGCGTTTGGATTCCCTATCCGGAGGGGCGGTAGGGAAGGCGGTTTGGGAAGCGGAGGCTTGGACAACCAAGCTCTCAGGAGTGGGGTGGACAGAGAGAAACAGGGGTCGCCCGGAGCTGGGCGATGGCGTCGGGACACGTTCCTATCCACAGGAGCCCCTGTGTTGGGCTTGGACCAGGCGCCCAAAAGAACGTCAGTGAGGGCGTCGTTAAACGGCAGCACAGTCTCCGAAGAGGAGGCTGCCGGCTGAAGCACCTCTGTCAAGATATTAGTCTTGACTGCCACAGTAGGGAGTTGGAGACGTAAGGCCCCAGCCGCCCTACGCAACACCGTTGCAAAATTGGCTCCCTCCTCCGTAGCCACGGGAGGAGACAGCATGCCAGTGTCAGGGGAAGTATCTAGACCACTGGCATCCCCTGGACCCTCTGTCCAGTCCTCATCGTACTGACACTGTTGCGTCAGAGGGTCATCAGACCCCTCCCAGTCCTCCTGGTCCTCCTCTGGTTCAAAATAAGGAGGAGGAGGGGACATTTGGGACCCAAGGTCCCATAGGCGCCGGAACCGGCGTCGAGCGACGCCGGTCCGGGTCCATGTCCGGAGCCGGAAGGAACTGGGGACGACGCCGCCCGGAGCCCCAGGCGGCGTCGAGAACGGCACCGGAGACATCGGCGCCGGCGGAGGTGTCGTTAGGTCGACCGGCGTCGATGGGGGTTGTGGAGCCGGGATCGAGGCCGGGCCGGGATCGAGGCTGGAGGCACGGGCGACGCCGGGGCCGGAGCCGTCGGCGACGCCGGAGCAACCCTATCAGGGCCCGCGGGGCCCGAAGAGGCGGGCCATGGCCGACAGGAATTCCTGTACTTGGGCCGGATCCGCCCCGAACCCTGGAAGGACGGGTATTGCGTGGCGACTCCACAGGCATGTCCGGGCCGCGGGGCGGGGACGGTGCCGGGAGGGGCCTCAGCCGAGTCGCGAGACCGGCGAGGCGAAGTCCTAGAGCGACGATGCTTTTGGACTTTTTGTGTTTGGACTTACCGGACGAAGAAGACTTCGATGCCGACGACCGGTGTGGACTCCGCGATCGACCCCTGGACCTCTCACGCGACCGGGGCTTGCGCGGAGCCGAATGCCGGGCCTCTAGGAGCTTTCGAGACCGCTCTCGCAAAGCTTTCGGGTTGAGGGCCCGGCAGTCGGAACAAGACTCCGTGTCGTGGCCTCGGCCGAGGCAGAAGAGACACTCCCGATGCGGGTCTGTGATGGACATCATCCGAGCACAGGCGCCGCAACGTTTAAACCCAGGCATCCATACGACACCTTGAAGTCGATTCGAAGAAAAACAGTGAAAAATTCACCCAAAAAGTTTAGTCAAAAAATGACTAGGGCACTGCTCTTCCCGGATCTGCGCTTGCTGGCGCGGAAAAAGAAGAACTGACGTCAGCGCGCAGGGGCGGCGCCTAAGTACTGCCCGCGACGTCATCCCGGCGATCACAACGCCGACGACGGACGCGGAGCCGCACGACGCCGCCTACCGACGCGCAAGGGTACTGCTACGCAAAAACTTTCCGGATCCAGCCTGACGCCTGGCGATATTCTAAGGTAAGGAATCTGTCACTAACGTGTCTCTTTCAGATCCTAACTGTGCAAATCTGTACCGCTTTTTTTATCCTTCTTGGGAAGAGGCAGCAGTCCAAGCAGGCAGTGTCGGGCTGGGGGCTCTGTAGCACCTTTGTCACTCTAAGTACAACTGCTCTCCCCCCGTTTTTTTCCTTTCTGTGCCCCTCGCTGCCCCACTGTTGTTGTGCCCGTGATTTGCCTGCTCTCCCCCCGTTTTTCCTTTCTGTGCCCCTCGCTGCCCCACTGTTGTTGTGCCCGTGATTTGCCTGCTCTCCCCCGTTTTTCCTTCTGTGCCCCTCGCTGCCCCACTGTTGTTGTGCCCGTGATTTGCCTGCTCTCCCCCCGTTTTTTCCTTTCTGTGCCCCTCGCTGCCCCACTGTTGTTGTGCCCGTGATTTGCCTGCTCTCCCCCGTTTTTCCTTCTGTGCCCCTCGCTGCCCCACTGTTGTTTACCCGTGATTTGCCTGCTCTCCCCCCGTTTTTCCTTTCTGTGCCCCTCGCTGCCCCACTGTTGTTGTGCCCGTGATTTGCCTGCTCTCCCCCGTTTTTTCCTTTCTGTGCCCCTCGCTGCCCCACTGTTGTTGTGCCCGTGATTTGCCTGCTCTCCCCCGTTTTTCCTTCTGTGCCCCTCGCTGCCCCACTGTTGTTGTGCCCGTGATTTGCCTGCTCTCCCCCGTTTTTTCCTTTCTGTGCCCCTCGCTGCCCCACTGTTGTTGTGCCCGTGATTTGCCTGCTCTCCCCCGTTTTTCTTCTGTGCCCCTCGCTGCCCCACTGTTGTTGTGCCCGTGATTTGCCTGCTCTCCCCCGTTTTTCCTTTCTGTGCCCCTCGCTGCCCCACTGTTGTTGTGCCCGTGATTTGCCTGCTCTCCCCCGTTTTTCCTTCTGTGCCCCTCGCTGCCCCACTGTTGTTGTGCCCGTGATTTGCCTGCTCTCCCCCGTTTTTCCTTTCTGTGCCCCTCGCTGCCCCACTGTTGTTGTGCCCGTGATTTGCCTGCTCTCCCCCCGTTTTTCTTCTGTGCCCCTCGCTGCCCCACTGTTGTTTACCCGTGATTTGCCTGCTCTCCCCCCGTTTTTTTCCTTTCTGTGCCCCTCGCTGCCCCACTGTTGTTGTGCCCGTGATTTGCCTGCTCTCCCCCGTTTTTTTCCTTTCTGTGCCCCTCGCTGCCCCACTGTTGTTGTGCCCGTGATTTGCCTGCTCTCCCCCGTTTTTCCTTTCTGTGCCCCTCGCTGCCCCACTGTTGTTGTGCCCGTGATTTGCCTGCTCTCCCCCGTTTTTCCTTCTGTGCCCCTCGCTGCCCCACTGTTGTTGTGCCCGTGATTTGCCTGCTCTCCCCCGTTTTTTCCTTTCTGTGCCCCTCGCTGCCCCACTGTTGTTGTGCCCGTGATTTGCCTGCTCTCCCCCCGTTTTTTCTTCTGTGCCCCTCGCTGCCCCACTGTTGTTTACCCGTGATTTGCCTGCTCTCCCCCGTTTTTTTCCTTTCTGTGCCCCTCGCTGCCCCACTGTTGTTGTGCCCGTGATTTGCCTGCTCTCCCCCGTTTTTTCCTTTCTGTGCCCCTCGCTGCCCCACTGTTGTTGTGCCCGTGATTTGCCTGCTCTCCCCCGTTTTTTCTTCTGTGCCCCTCGCTGCCCCACTGTTGTTTACCCGTGATTTGCCTGCTCTCCCCCGTTTTTTTCCTTTCTGTGCCCCTCGCTGCCCCACTGTTGTTGTGCCCGTGATTTGCCTGCTCTCCCCCGTTTTTTCCTTTCTGTGCCCCTCGCTGCCCCACTGTTGTTGTGCCCGTGATTTGCCTGCTCTCCCCCGTTTTTCCTTCTGTGCCCCTCGCTGCCCCACTGTTGTTGTGCCCGTGATTTGCCTGCTCTCCCCCGTTTTTTCCTTTCTGTGCCCCTCGCTGCCCCACTGTTGTTGTGCCCGTGATTTGCCTGCTCTCCCCCGTTTTTTCTTCTGTGCCCCTCGCTGCCCCACTGTTGTTTACCCGTGATTTGCCTGCTCTCCCCCGTTTTTTTCCTTTCTGTGCCCCTCGCTGCCCCACTGTTGTTGTGCCCGTGATTTGCCTGCTCTCCCCCCGTTTTTTTCTTTCTGTGCCCCTCGCTGCCCCACTGTTGTTGTGCCCGTGATTTGCCTGCTCTCCCCCGTTTTCCTTCTGTGCCCCTCGCTGCCTATCGCCATTCCCGCCGCTGCGTCCCTGCGGCCCCGCCCCCTGACTGCCCATTCGCTGCCCCTGCCTCCCGCCTCCCAGCTGCTCCTCCCTCCCACCTCCCCATAAATGGCGGCCGCTGCACGGTGAGGAGAGCGACCCTTGACCTTGCCAGGTAGGTCGCTCCCCACCACACAGCTCCGCCTGTGCTGTCTGCCCGCTGCTCCTGTAGGTAAGATCGCCCTCCGCTTGTGGCCCCGGTGCCAGTTTTGTCTGCTTGTCTCCCCTTTTCCTTTCTGTGCCCCTCGCTGCCCCACTGTTGTTGTGCCCGTGATTTGCCTGCTCTCCCCCGTTTTTCCTTCTGTGCCCCTCGCTGCCCCACTGTTGTTTACCCGTGATTTGCCTGCTCTCCCCCCGTTTTTTTCCTTTCTGTGCCCCTCGCTGCCCCACTGTTGTTGTGCCCGTGATTTGCCTGCTCTCCCCCGTTTTTTCCTTTCTGTGCCCCTCGCTGCCCCACTGTTGTTGTGCCCGTGATTTGCCTGCTCTCCCCCGTTTTTCCTTCTGTGCCCCTCGCTGCCCCACTGTTGTTGTGCCCGTGATTTGCCTGCTCTCCCCCGTTTTTTCCTTTCTGTGCCCCTCGCTGCCCCACTGTTGTTGTGCCCGTGATTTGCCTGCTCTCCCCCGTTTTTCTTCTGTGCCCCTCGCTGCCCCACTGTTGTTTACCCGTGATTTGCCTGCTCTCCCCCCGTTTTTTTCCTTTCTGTGCCCCTCGCTGCCCCACTGTTGTTGTGCCCGTGATTTGCCTGCTCTCCCCCGTTTTTCCTTTCTGTGCCCCTCGCTGCCCCACTGTTGTTGTGCCCGTGATTTGCCTGCTCTCCCCCGTTTTTCCTTCTGTGCCCCTCGCTGCCCCACTGTTGTTGTGCCCGTGATTTGCCTGCTCTCCCCCGTTTTTCCTTTCTGTGCCCCTCGCTGCCCCACTGTTGTTGTGCCCGTGATTTGCCTGCTCTCCCCCGTTTTTTCTTCTGTGCCCCTCGCTGCCCCACTGTTGTTTACCCGTGATTTGCCTGCTCTCCCCCCGTTTTTTTCCTTTCTGTGCCCCTCGCTGCCCCACTGTTGTTGTGCCCGTGATTTGCCTGCTCTCCCCCGTTTTTTCCTTTCTGTGCCCCTCGCTGCCCCACTGTTGTTGTGCCCGTGATTTGCCTGCTCTCCCCCGTTTTTCCTTCTGTGCCCCTCGCTGCCCCACTGTTGTTGTGCCCGTGATTTGCCTGCTCTCCCCCGTTTTTTCCTTTCTGTGCCCCTCGCTGCCCCACTGTTGTTGTGCCCGTGATTTGCCTGCTCTCCCCCGTTTTTTCTTCTGTGCCCCTCGCTGCCCCACTGTTGTTTACCCGTGATTTGCCTGCTCTCCCCCGTTTTTTTCCTTTCTGTGCCCCTCGCTGCCCCACTGTTGTTGTGCCCGTGATTTGCCTGCTCTCCCCCCGTTTTTTCCTTTCTGTGCCCCTCGCTGCCCCACTGTTGTTGTGCCCGTGATTTGCCTGCTCTCCCCCCGTTTTTCCTTCTGTGCCCCTCGCTGCCCCACTGTTGTTGTGCCCGTGATTTGCCTGCTCTCCCCCGTTTTTCCTTTCTGTGCCCCTCGCTGCCCCACTGTTGTTGTGCCCGTGATTTGCCTGCTCTCCCCCGTTTTTTTCCTTTCTGTGCCCCTCGCTGCCCCACTGTTGTTGTGCCCGTGATTTGCCTGCTCTCCCCCGTTTTTTCCTTTCTGTGCCCCTCGCTGCCCCACTGTTGTTGTGCCCGTGATTTGCCTGCTCTCCCCCGTTTTTCCTTCTGTGCCCCTCGCTGCCCCACTGTTGTTGTGCCCGTGATTTGCCTGCTCTCCCCCCGTTTTTTCCTTTCTGTGCCCCTCGCTGCCCCACTGTTGTTGTGCCCGTGATTTGCCTGCTCTCCCCCGTTTTTCTTCTGTGCCCCTCGCTGCCCCACTGTTGTTTACCCGTGATTTGCCTGCTCTCCCCCCGTTTTTTTCCTTTCTGTGCCCCTCGCTGCCCCACTGTTGTTGTGCCCGTGATTTGCCTGCTCTCCCCCCGTTTTTTCCTTTCTGTGCCCCTCGCTGCCCCACTGTTGTTGTGCCCGTGATTTGCCTGCTCTCCCCCGTTTTCCTTCTGTGCCCCTCGCTGCCTATCGCCATTCCCGCCGCTGCGTCCCTGCGGCCCCGCCCCCTGACTGCCCATTCGCTGCCCCTGCCTCCCGCCTCCCAGCTGCTCCTCCCTCCCACCTCCCCATAAATGGCGGCCGCTGCACGGCCGCGCAGCGGACGTGCGCAGCGGGCGCGCCTCTGGCGCGCCTAAGGCAAGCCCGTCTGCGCCCGTCCGCGACTGGACCGCGCCCAGCGCCAGAACCCCTGGATCCCACCGATGCAACACCACTCGACGGACCTACGACGCCGCCACACTCACCGCACTCAATGCCGGCCGGAACCCTGCCTGCTACCGAGCCTCACCGAGACGCACCCACGGACCCTTCACCTGCCAAACCTGCCGATTCACCTGCCCCCTGACGTGCACCACCTCCGCCAAGTCGAGCAACAGCAGCAACCACCTGAAATGCATCCTGCTGAACACCCGCTCCGTCCACAGGCACGCCGTGGAACTCTGGGACCTGCTCGACGCAACAGCACCGGACATCGCCTTCCTCACCGAAACCTGGATGAACGCCTCCTCAGCGCCTGACATCGCCATAGCCATCCCGGATGGATACAAGATCACCCGGAGGGACCGCGTCAACCAGACGGGAGGAGGCATCGCCATCGTACACAAGAACACCATCCGCATCTCGACTAACTCCGACGAGACCTTCACCGCCGCCGAACACCTACACTTCCAGATACACACGGACCCCAAGACCACCCTCCGAGGCACCCTCATCTACAGACCCCCGGGACCACGCACACTATTCAGCGAAGACATCGCAGACTTCATCAGCCCGCACGCCATGCCCTCCGCCGACTACATCCTCCTAGGGGACCTCAACTTCCACCTGGAGAACAACAACGACAGAAACACCACCGCCCTGCTGGACAACCTCGCCAACCTCGGACTCAAGCAACTGGTGAACACGCCCACCCACTACGCCGGCCACACGCTTGACCCCGTCTTCTCGTCCAGCAAGCACATCTCCTTCAGCCACGCCACCGGACTCCACTGGACCGACCACAGCTGCGTCCACTTCAGCTTCAGAAAGACTGCGACCCACCACCACCCGCAACAGGCTCCCCGCCGGAGCTGGAGCAAGATCACCGCCGAGCAGCTCACCGCCTCCCTCAGCCAGAACACACCCACCGACACAACGGACCCAAACGAAGCAGCCAGCAACCTCGCCAAGTGGCTGACCGCCTGCGCCGACGACCTCGCACCACTAAAAACCCTCCCAGCAGACCCGGAAGCAAGAAAACCCCTTGGTTCACCAACGAACTCAAGGAATCCAAGAAGAACTGCCGCACTCTCGAGAAAACCTGGCGACTCGTCCAGACCACAGACAACAGGACCGCCCTCAAGCACGCCACCCGCA
Organism: Calotriton arnoldi; assembly: GCA_963921515.1. Classification (NCBI taxonomy): domain Eukaryota; kingdom Metazoa; phylum Chordata; class Amphibia; order Caudata; family Salamandridae; genus Calotriton; species Calotriton arnoldi. Next base: position 1,388,108 of record CAWUFW010002724.1, on the reverse strand, counting down.
AACACCACCAGCTGATCCGTGCCACCAAGAAGTCGGCACTCAAAGAACGACTGGACAACAACGCCCATGACAGCAAGGAACTTTTCAGCATCGTCAAAGAGTTCTCCAACCCCAGCGCCGGAAACAACGACATCACCCCCTCGCAAGACCTCTGCAACTCACTCTCCGCGTTCTTCCACCGCAAGATCACCGACATACACAACAGCTTCGACGCACAAACAACGCACCCTACCGCCGAACCAATGCCCGCCACCACCACCCTCTGCAACTGGACCCCGATCAACACCGAAGACACCACCCGCACGATGAACTCCATCCACTCCGGATCACCAACCGACCCCTGCCCACACCACGTCTTCAACAAAGCCGACGCCACCATCGCACCCCATCTCCGGGACATCATCAACTCCTCCTTCCACACCGCCACCTTCCCGGAGAGCTGGAAGCACGCCGAGCTTACCGCCCTCCTGAAGAAACCAACGGCGGACCCCACCGACCTCAAGAACTACCGCCCCATCTCGCTCCTTCCGTTTCCGGCCAAAGTCATCGAGAAGACCGTCAACAGACAGCTTGCCGCCTTCCTCGAGACGAATGGATCCCTCGACCCCTCGCAGTCCGGGTTTCGGGCCAACCACAGCACCGAGACTGCCCTTATCGCAGCCACCGACGACATCAGAACCCTAACCGACAACGGGGAAACAGCTGCCCTCATCCTCCTGGACCTCTCCGCGGCGTTCGACACCGTCTGCCACCGCACCCTAGTGAAGCGCCTCAGCAACATCGGAATCCGAGAGAAAGCACTGGAATGGATCATCTCGTTCCTCGCCGGAAGAACCCAGAGAGTCCGCCTCTCCCCGTTCAGATCCGAAGCCACCGAAGTCATCTGCGGCGTTCCACAAGGATCCTCACTCAGCCCGACCCTCTTCAACGTCTACATGAGCCCCCTCGCAGCCATCGCACGCCGACACAACCTCAACATCATCTCCTACGCCGACGACACCCAGCTGATCCTCTCCCTCACCAACGACCCCACCACCGCCAGAGCCAACCTGCACGACGGGATGAGAGACGTCGCCGACTGGATGAGGAACAGCCGCCTTAAACTGAACTCAGACAAGACGGAAGTCCTCATCCTGGGCTCATCACCCTCCGCCTGGGACGACTCCTGGTGGCCCCCGGCCCTGGGCACCGCACCCAAGCCAACGGACCACGCACGCAACCTGGGCTTCATCCTGGACTCCTCCCTATCGATGACCAGACAAGTCAACGCCGTCTCATCTTCATGCTTCAACACCCTGCGCATGCTCCGCAAGATCTTCAGATGGATCCCCACTGAAACCAGGAAGACCGTCACCCAGGCACTCGTCACCAGCCGACTGGACTATGGGAACACCCTCTACGCCGGAACCACAGCCAAACTTCAAAAGAGACTCCAGCGCATCCAGAACGCCTCCGCACGACTCATCCTGGACATCCCCCGACACAGCCACATCACCGTACACCTGAAAGACCTGCACTGGCTCCCCGTCAGCAAGAGAATCACGTTCAGACTCCTCACCCACGCACACAAGGCCCTCCACGACCTGGGCCCAAAGTACCTCAACGACCGCATGTCCTTCTACACGCCCACACGCCAGCTACGATCAACCAGCCACGCCCTCGCCACCGTACCACGCATCCGCAGAACCACCGCCGGAGGAAGATCCTTCTCCTACCTGGCGGCCAAGACCTGGAACTCCCTCCCCACTCACCTTCGGCGAACCCAGGACCATCTCGCCTTCAGGAAGCAGCTCAAGACCTGGCTGTTCGAGCAGTAACTTACCCCCTCCCCCAGCGCCTTGAGACCCTCCCGGGTGAGTAGCGCGCTCTATAAATGCCGTGATTGATTGATTGATTAAGTATCTCCAGTAGTACCTCACCCCAGAACACCTGTATCTGTAGCCTCTATATATGCAAAAAAATTGTATCAATTTAAATCGGACATTGCTGGCTATTTTTTACCACCAAAATAGAGAACATTCTTAAATGCCTGCCTCAAATTGATGACAAATATGACCTATTAGGTGAGGACACAGATCAAGGTGCCCTGCTAACCAGACCTTTGCTGGAAACCTTTCCACCACTCACCCAGGAAACTCTTTTGACTCTGCTATCCTCGGTGAAAAGTGGGTCTCCTAGGGATCCGGCGCCTATGAACCTTTTGGTAAGGGTTGCCCCGATAATTGCCCCTGTCATTACGGATGTAATTAATGCATCATTAAGTACAGGAATAGTTCCCTGCAATTGGAAAAGGGCCATGGTAAAGACACTTTTGAAAAAACCCAACCTGGACCCAGGGGACTTGGGTAACTACCGCCCCATTTCCTTGCTTCCCGGGATGGCCAAACTCGCTGAAAAGTATGTCAATTCTACCCTCTCCAATTTTATTGAATCCAACAATTTGCTCCACCCCTCCCAAATGGGATTTCGACCACGACAGGGCACGGAAACTGCCTTGTTAGCGGTAGTAGAAGAAAGTAGAAAGATTCTGGACTCAGGAGGGGCATCCGCCATCATACTCCTTGATTTGAGCGCAGCATTTGACACGGTGAATCACCGTATTTTGAATCACCGTCTTAGGAAGTTGGGAGTCACTGACACCGCACTGCAGTGGCTGCGCTCCTTCCTGGAAGATAGATCCTTCCAGATATTTGAAGGTGAGATGGCCTCCAAATCGATGCCTCTGCGTTGTGGAGTACCTCAGGGATCCTCTCTGAGCCCGACTCTTTTTAATGTGTACATGGCCCCACTGGCGGCTATTGTAGCCCCCTTTGGAATCCATATGGTGACCTACGCCGACGACACCCAGTTGGTCGTTGCGCTTAATCAAGCCAAGCAGTTATCTCGAGACCTCCACTCAAGCCTGGATGAAGTTTCTAAGTGGATGGGGGCGTCCCACCTTAAGCTCAATGGAGACAAGACAGAGATCATGATCCTGGGTAATCCCTCCAACGTCTCATTGAGTACTATGTGGCCAGCATGTATGGGACCAGTCCCAACTCCCAAGAGCGAGATAAAGAGCCTGGGCATCTGGCTAGACCAGAATTTGACTTTTAAGGTGCAAGCTAGGAAGACGGTGGCAACTTGTTATGGATTGCTTAGAACGGCCCGCAAAGTGCTTCCTCTTCTCCCTCCCCAAGCCAAAAAAATATTAGTCCAATCCTTGATACTTTCAAGGATAGACTACGGAAATGCACTCTACTTAGGGGCCCCACTGGCAGTAACCATGAAACTGCAAACGGTCCAAAATTGCGCGGCCAGACTACTATTTGGAATATCTAATCGCCTCTCTGCGAAACCGGCCCTATGTGCCCTTCACTGGCTTCCAGTGAAGGAAAGAATCAGCTTTAAGGCCCTCTGTATCGTCCACAAGTCTCTGCAAGGGAATGGGTCTACCTTAATCTCGACAATGTTTCGCCGTTATAAGGCTAACAGGGAATTGCGCTCGGATGAACTCCACTTGGTGGAGGTCCCAAGGATCAAGAGGGCGAGAAGTGGCGGCCGCCTTTTCTCACTCAATGCGGCCAAACTTTGGAACGCACTACCACTTCATTTACGCAGGGAACCCAGCCACCCTGCCTTCCGAAGGCAACTAAAAACACTGCTGTTCCCTTGAGTGTTTCTGTTAGTGGTCACTGGTCTAGCTCAGCGCTGGGAGGCCCCCGGGTAGCCATGCGCTATATAAGTGCCCTTTTCATTTCATTTCATTTCATGTCGCGCACTTGTGCCAGGGCCCTGTTCTATTCTCCATCCGTAAGTGGGGTCTCCAACTTCTCATCCCAGGTGGCACACCTTACTGCAACATTTGTGTGCCTATCGCTCTTGAGGGCAGGATTGAACCGGGAGATAATAACTTTGGAGGAGCCGGGATCTAGAATAACCTGCAATACTTGGGACTCATCCGGTTCATACTGGAAGGATGTCCAGATCTCGCGGGTTGTGCGATATATGCTCGCGTACTGCAAAAGCTGTCCCAGATCTATGCCGTAATGGATTTCAACCTCCTCTATCGACATACAGGTGCCATTTAGAATTTGGTCTCCCTCTCTCTGGCAGCCACCCTCCATCCATTTAGTAACATGCATGGAATCTCGAATATGCAGGAAGGGGCACAGCCACCAAATCGGGAGAAGCCTGGCATAGGGCCCCCGTCTCAGAACTTGAGTGACAACTTTCTCCCATGCCTGATCCACTTGAATGACAATAAAGGGACTCCTCGCCGGGAGTCTTCGTCTGCACATGAGCAGCTTGGGATGCTCAGCCAGTACAGTTGAGCAAGACAGAAATGTCTTCTCCCAGTTAGGACCATCATCACACCATAGAGCGGTGTACTGCAACAGACCTGCCAGGTAGTATAGTTTGAGGTCCGGGAGACCAAGTCCCCCCCGGCTAGGATCCAATTTCAGGATCTCAAGGTGGACCCTGCACCTTTTCCCCACCCACACCAGGGTCACCAACAACCAATCAATCTGCCAAAACAGTGTGGTTGGTAGCACACAGAACGAATTTGGCATCGCATAAAGGAAGCGGGGTAATAGGACCATTTTGCTCAGGGCAACCCTTCCTATCACTCACAGTGGCAGCGTGATCCAGAACCGAACAAAGAATGTGAGGCTGTCCAACACCCTTCTTATATTCAGGTCATACTGTAGGCAGTGGTCATGTTTTACTCCCAGATAACGAAAACTCTGGGTTTTCCATGGTAATACCACCGCAGGGAGATCAAATGCATCCAAATCAGCCAGCACCGCCAGGGGAATCAGCACTGTCTTGTGGCGATTAACACAGAGCCCCGATATCGCTTCAAAGTCTTTCATCAGTCGTAAGAGAAGAGGCACAGAGCGCTCAGAGTCATTCACATATATCTGTGTATCAATGGCATACATAGACACGATATGTGTCTCGTCCCCCACACTTATGCCCCAGTCTCGCAATTCGGCTCCAAGTTGTATCGCTAGTGGCTCCATAGTGAGCACCCACAAGAGTGGCAACAATGGGCAGCCCTGTCGTGTACCCCTTTTCAATACGAAAGGAATCGGACATCTCACTATCAGTGCAAACCCTTGCACTTAGCGCTGTATAGAGGTGTCACACCTACGTCAGGAATTCCTCACCGATTCCCATCCGGCAGAGGACCTCCCAGAGATACGTCCAGGACAAGGTGTCAAATGCCTTCTCTATGTCTAAGGCTAGTTGTGCAGCTCGTAGGTCTGTGGTTTGGGTTTCGTGCATCACCTGGCATAGTCTTCTCAAGTTCATGTGTCTACCTCTTTCCAGCATAACACCAAAATGATCATCATGAACCAGTTGCTTGACCACCCGGTGTAACCGTAGTGCCAGGACCTTGGCAAATAATTTGACGTTAAGCATTGAGAGCAGTCTATAAGACCCAGGGTCAGTGGGGTCTTTGCCTGGTTAGGGGAGCATAATTGTTAGGGCTTCCTGCATATGAGCCGGTAATTCGCTGACAATTCTGCCTTGTGTAAAGTTTAAAGGAGTGCAGGGAGGTGGAGTATGCCTGGAAGTATTCAACCAGGAGACCATCTGGTCCCGGACATTTCCCTCTGGCCATATCCTGAAGCACCACACATAGTTCCTCTAGTGTGATGACTTCTCCCAGTCCATCCGCTTGGGCTTCTGTCAGCTTGGGAATGTCAATCTGATATTTAAAAAAACCTCAATGGTGGGCTTCTGCATGCACAGGGGCTGCCTACACCACTGCCAGGTGGTCGCGCTGTAGCAGCTTAATTGCTGTTTGACCCACGGTTAACACACCATCTGGTCTGCGGAGGGCTAAGATAAGTAGTGGGGGACGTTTGTATTTGAGCAGCCAGGTCAACATGCGGCCAGATTTATCGCCTTCTCTATGAAAACACTGTTTATAGTCCCTCTGGACATGACAGTCCAGTTTGTCCCAGATGGCTGCCAGTCTCCTATGTGCCTGTGCCAGGGCCACATCTCCCGCATCATGGTCCAATGTTCTTCTCTATAGTCTCACAAGGCGCTCCTCCCCTTCCCTCAGTTCTCTTCTAATTTCTTACTGATACCATAGGTCTTGCCGAGGCTTTCACCTCGGACAACCACTTTAAGAGCCCACCACTTTGCGCCGCATGTCTGGATGATATTCCAGTTCGTAGCAAATAAGCCTTGCAGTGCTTTCATCATATCTATGTATTCTGGGTTGCCCAACCCCTCAGGCCATAGCCTTCATAAGGGGATGCGAGGACTATGTCCCAGCATTCCGCACTCCAATAGCAAAGGGGTGTGGTAAGAGAGAAACCGCATCTGATAGCTTATCTTCTCGACATTAAGGAAGTCCTTGAGTGTTAGGAGAAAGCAGTCCAGACAACTATGGGCCCTGTGAGTGGGGGAGTAACGAGAATTCCGTACTCATGGGATGGAGCTCCCTCCATATGTCAACGAGTTGCAGTCTAGCCATGGTGCCCATCTGGGGCAGATGCCAGTCCAGTTGGACATCTATCAATCAATCCAGCGGTACTTGTATAGCACGGCTTGTCACCCAGGAGGGGAGCCAGGTGCTGTGCTGTGGGTATCAGTCGAAAGGCCAGGTCCTGAGTGGGTCAGCGAGGGTGAAGTGCGGAGGGGGAAGGGTGTTCCAGGACTTGGCGGCAAGGTGGGAGGAGCGTCCTCCAGAGCAGCAGAGGCGGGTGCGTGGTATCTGTGCAAGGGCAAGGTGAGTGGAGGGGAGGTTCCTGGGGGGGTGGAGGCGGGGGGGGGGTCAGTGGAAATTCAGGCAGTGGTTCATGTAAGTGGGTTCTTGGTCGTGGAGGGCTTTGTAAGCGTGGGTCAGGAGCTTGAATTGGCATCTCTTCTGAATGGAGGCCTTTCAGGTGCTGGTGATGTGGGTCATCTTGGGCAGGTTAAGGATCAGTCTGGCTTTGTGTTCTGGATCGTCTGGAGTCTTTTCATGAGCTCGGTGGTGGTGCCTGCATAGGGCGTGTTGCCGTAGTCCAGCCGGCTGGTGAGGAGGGCCTGCGTCACCGTTTTCCTGGTGCTGATGGGGAGCTACTTGAAAACTTTGCGGCACATGCAGAGTGTGTGGAAGCAGGCCGAGGAGGAGGCATTGACCTGACATTTCATAGACAGTTCACGGTCCAGGATGATGCAGAGGTTGCGGGCGTGGTCTTTCGAAGTGGGGGAGGGTATGAGTTCCGATGGCACCAAGAGTCATTCCAGAGGGCAGGGAGTCTGCCGAAGATCAGAACTTCAGTTTTGTCCATGATGAGCTTCAGGCAGTTGCTCTTCATTCAGGCTGAGACGTTCAGACAGTTGTATAAGTTGGTCTTTGTTGAGGTGGGGTTTGCTGAAAGCGAGAGGACGAGCTGGGTATCGTCAGCGTAGGAGATGATGTTGATGTTGTGGATTCAGGCGATGTCTGCAAGTGGGGTCATGTAGATGTTGAAGAGGGTTGGACTGAGGTATGAGCCTTGTGGGATGATGCAGATGGTGTGCTTGGGTTATGAGGTGAAGGGAGGGAGACAGATTCTCTGAGTGAGCCCTGAGAGAAAGGATGCCATTCAACTGAGCGCGTTGTGTTTCCGATCTGGTGCAGTCAATGGATGAGTGTGTGGTGGGAGATGGTGTCGAAGGATGTGGAGAGGTCAAGCAGGATCAGGGCGGGTGATTCTCCTCTGTCGAGTAGGATGCAGATTGTAGGAAGATGGCATTTATATACTATACCAAAATCAGGTATAGTGTGGAGAGAGTCCAGTAGATCCCCAGAGGCTGTACAGAGGTTAAAGTAGATAATAGTAATGCTCTCTTTCTTGGTAGTGTGGGCGAGCAGTAAGGCCTATCAGATGGCCGTGTTGTTAAGCATTTGTTGTACACACAGTGACAATAAATGAGATCCACACTCAATGAATAAATCCGAGCCCAATTTATAACAAGCATTTGCAATGCAATAGGTCTTGCATTTGTCAGGGTTAGAGCTATTGGCGTTGTAAATGACAATACCTTTTATCTATGTGTTTTGGTTTGGAGCGTAGTGGATGTATTAATAGAGACACAGCTGCAGCACTACCTAGAGGATTTAGAATGGGAGGGAGGGTTACTAATGGGACCAGAGATGCAGCTAGCATCACTGTGTAGAGGACAAAGAATGAGGAATTACCACTGGGAGCAGAGGCGCAGCTGCAGCACTGTCTAGAGGACTAATAATGAAGAATTACGAACAGGACCAGAGAAGCACCACTGGCTAGATGACTCAGAATGAGGAATTACCACTGGGAATAGAGACACATCTGCCACATTTGTACAGGGGCAAGGGGGGAATGGCTGTTTATTTCTCTAGTCATTTATTTACCCAAAGGTGTCCATGAGCAACTTGTTTACAACTTTGATCTATTATAATGTCCTCTTGGTGAGGCTTGTAAAAAAGAAATATCAAAAGTTCAGCCGGAATGCCTTATTTAACAAACCAGGCTTAGAGTACCTTCCTGAACCTCTAAATTATTAACACAACTTTGGGATAAATAAACGACATAACTACACCAACAACCTACAGTTAAAGAATGACTGAGTAAAATTAAAAAAAAAAAAAAAAAAGTTGCTCTGAAGAAATGAGAGATTGAGTATACTTTTATATAACATTTATTTCGGGCACAGCCCATAAAACAATTCGAAGTTAAAACAACAAAGACACTCATAGATACATTAATAAATTATGCAAAATACAGTGCATCTTGGTTTCAGTTACCACACTATAAAAACATGCTAAAAATAAATCTAGAGACATTGTAATATCTACTTAAAATTTTTGGCCAAGCATGGCAATCGGTTGAGGTGCAATTTAGTAATTACTATAAAGTGCTATAAAGTGCTTAAGATGAGGTTCCAGCTGCTATTCTTGATAACCAAACTGCTTTCTGGTAGCTGCTAGGCCTTAGATCGAACAATTGTGATCAGTCTCTATAGTAACAGCATGTCCTCTGATGCAACTAACAATAAAGGAAAAATTCATAAGGGGACATGTGTAACTAGCAATCTAGAGTCATATAAATATATATAAAAACATTTCATGATCGTTTGTTTAATCAATAGATAAAAGGTAAAGAATAAAACCAAGGAAAGCCCTAAATATTCTACTTGGGCTTACTCTATCAATTTAACTATCATGTTTTGTGATTGGCTAGAGCCTTCTACCTTTGATTCCAGGCACTATACAAATACCGGGAGACCGCGAAGGCTAAAAGTTCTCTGGTATCACTCTTAAAGAGTCTCGTGGCTTCCCAGTGGTGCCTCACTCCCATTAATTCACATACAGCTAGCAACCCTTTTTTTCGCGCGTTCCGATATGAGGGGCAAAAAAACATAAAATGGGTCTCTGATTCCTCTACGTTGTGACAATTTGGGCAAGAATAGTATTGAGGAGATACGTAGGCACATTTTGAAGTGTGAGTTCTCAAAGGGAGTAGCCCGTATCTAAATTGCACATAGTCATTTGGACTGGAATGGACTCATTCTGTTCATGTATGGTTCGAACCTTGGTGCACACTTGTGGTTCAAAAACTTGCCTGTTAAGCAGGTGCCCTGATGAGCTTCCCATGTTTGCAACAGGACTGCCGCCCAATATAACTGTTTTACTCTTAATGCATCTCCTTCAGCAATTAATTCAGGGGAGGTTCATAGCTCACTCATGCCTATTCTGTAAGATGTTTCTTTGATGTTCTTCAAAACTTCCCATAGTGTTTTTCTTGGGACCAGGTCAAATGCCGCTCTCAAGTCGATGAAAGCGACCTATATATGGTCACGAGCATTTTATTCTCCGTCAAGAAAATCACTTTTTCACACTAGGCAGGCCGCTTTCACACCTTATAAATAAAGGATTAGCAAGACATACCTTACAGTTATTATTCTTTCTTGGGGCTAAAGGCCAAGGTTAGCTATTATGAGGGAAGCATGTGGAGTTGTACCGTGGCGCAAGATTTTGAGGGCCTTCAATTTATATTATCCTATTTATACGAACCGGAGGGCAGGTTCTACTTTTGATAGTGCATATGAAAGAATTAACTATTGTTCACAATATATATATATATATATATATATATATATATATATATATATATGGGGCTTTTGGTCCACCCCTTTCAACCCTTGACTTTATGCGATAAGCCTCTTCAAGCCCAGAAACAATGGTTGCACATGCTGTGGAATGCTAAAGATGACCCAGCTTTAATAGATGTATGCGTTCTGGTTGTACACTGTGTCCCCATGCTCCTGCAGTACAAGTTTGTAGCAAATGATATGTAGTGACAACATAATTTTATGAATTTCACTTAACAAGCACAACTTGACATTCCTGAAATAACAGAAATTTTGCCCGGGACTAACTATAACTCACCCACATAAGCGCTTCAATATAGTGTCAGAGTATGAAGAGATAAATGAACAAGTTACTTACCTTCGGTAACGATGTATCTGTAAGAAACATAGGTTAGTTATAGATTCCTTACCTTAGAATTTCCCCCAGGCGTCAGAATGGATCCGGAAAGTTTTTCGTCAGCAGTACCTCTGCGCATCGAAAGGTGGCGTTGGTCGGCTCCGCGTCCGTCGTTGGCGTCGTGGTCGCCGGGATGACGTCGCGGTAGCTACTTAAACGCCGCCCTCGCGCGCTGACGTCAGTTCTGTACACGACTTCCCACGCTAGAAACGCAGAGCCATGCAAGACACTGACCACTGGTGCACAAAACTAGGGGCCTGAAAGGATGACCTTAACCCTAGAAATCAGTTCGCAGAACGGGGAGGATGGGTGGGGCGGTAAGGAATCTATAACTAACCTATGTTTCTTACAGATATATCGTTACCGAAGGTAAGTAACTTGTTCATCTGAAAGAAACAGTTAGTTATAGATTCCTTACCTTAGAATAGATACCCCAGCAATACCAACCCCGGAGGTGGATCTGCGAACCAAGATCACACCAGAAAGTCCTGGAGAACAGAACGGCCAAAGAAGCCGTCCCTCCGGACTTGGCTGTCCAGGCAGTAGTGTTTGGTGAACATGTGCAGCGATGCCCACGTAGCTGTCTGACAGATGTCACTCAGAGGAACTCCTCGTCCCAAAGCAGTAGTGGCTGCCGTCGCCCTGGTGGAAAGGGTGCGTAGCCCCACTGGAGGCTCCTTTGTAGCCAAAGAATAGCAGGCTTTAATACACAAAACGACCCATCTAGAGATGGTCCGCTTGTGTACGGCCAGACCTTTCTTGGCGCCTACGTAGCCAACAAAGAGTTGGTCATCCACCCAGAACTGTTTTGTACGATCCAGGTAGAAGGAAAGCGCACGTTTTGGGTCCAGACGGTGGAGCCTCTCTTCCTCTTTAGAAGGATGCGGAGGCGGAAAGAAGGTGGGCAAAGTGATGGTTTGCCCAATGTGAAAAGAAGTGACCACCTTGGGAAGAAAGGATGGACGAGTTCGTAGGACAACTTTGTCCGGATGTACAGCCCGAAAAGGAGGTTTAGATGAAAGAGCCTGGAGCTCACTCACTCTTCTGGCAGATGTGATGGCTACCAGGAAAGCAGTTTTAAGAGTTAAAAGTCTTAAAGGACAGTTGTGAAGTGGCTCAAAGGGAGCGCACATCAAATATGTTAAGACTAGATTCAAGTCCCACTGAGGCATAACGAAGGGAATAGGAGGAAAGAGATGAGTTATGCCTTTTAAGAAACGATTTACAACAGGGGACTTGAAGAGAGAAGGCTGATCAGGAAGCCTTAGAAAGGCAGAAATGGCCGAAAGATAGCCCTTGATAGTGCCCAGAGCAGAGCCCTGCTGGGCCAAAGAAAGGAGGAACAAGAGAACCTCAGACAGAGGGGCAGAAAGGGGATCCACAGCCTTTGCTGCGCACCATGCCACAAATTTGTTCCATCGGCAGCCGTATACCGTCTTAGTGGAGGGACGCCTGGCTGCCAAGATAACATCACAGACTTCGGGAGGCAGGTCAAAAGACGTCAACTGCCGCCGCTCAATCTCCACGCAAGGAGGTGGAGGCTGGACAGGTTTGGGTGGAGGACCGTCCCCTGCTGCTGCGACAGAAGATCCTCCCGAAGAGGCAGTCTGATCGGAGGATCGATGGCCATGTTTAGCAGCTCGGGATACCAGACTCTTCGTGCCCAATCCGGAGCCACAAGAATGACTTGGGCCCGGTCGCGCTTGATGTTCGTCAGCACTCTGGGCAGAAGTGGTATAGGCAGAAAGGCGTATAGAAGACCGCAACTCCACTCGCGACGAAAAGCGTCGCCTAGCGAGTGCCGCCTTGGAAATTCCAACGTGCAGTATTGCTGACATTGCGTGTTCTCTTCGGTGGTGAATAGATCTAACCAAGGCTCTCCCCACTGCTGAAAGAGACCTAGCACCACCTCCGAGTGAAGACGCCATTCGTGATCCATCATGCACCTGCGGCTGAGTTCGTCCGCCGTGGCGTTCAGTGAACCTTTCAGGTGTTGAACCACCAGGGATATGCCCTGATGTTCCAGCCATATCCAGAGGCGGAGGGCCTCCTGACATAGGGTCCACGACCCCCCCGCCTTGTTTGTTGCAGTACCACATGGCAGTGGTGTTGTCCGTGAACACCTGCACTACTCTTCCCCGTACAGAGGGAAGGAATGCCTTGAGTGCAAGACGGATCGCCCGAAGCTCCAGAAGGTTGATGTGGAGCCCGGACTCCGCCGGAGACCAGAGGCCTCTGATCTCCGCCTCTCCCATGTGGCCGCCCCATCCCAGAAGGGATGCGTTTGTCACCACTGTGTGGTCTGGTTGGGGAAGGGAGAGGGATCTGCCGTTGACCCAATACAGGTTCGTGAGCCACCACTGCAACTGATGTGCAGTGCCCTCCGAGATCTGGATGCAATCGGACAGATTCCCCTGATGATGCGCCCACTGGAACTTCAGGTCCCACTGCAGAGCCCGCATATGCCATCTGGCATGATCGACCAGCAGGAGGCCATGAGGCCCAGCAGCCTCAGGGTCATCCTGACCGAAACCCGGGATAGAGGCTGTAAGATCGGAATCATAGCCTGAATATCCCAGACTCGCTGTTTGGGAGGATAAACCCGAAACCGCGCCATGTCCAGAACTGCTCTGATGAAGAGGAGCTTCTGAGAGGGGATCAGGTGTGACTTCGGCACGTTGATGGAGAACCCCAGCGAATGCAGGAGGTCTGCCGTAGTCTGGAGGTGGGAGACGACAGCCTGGGGCGAGCCCGCCTTCAACAGCCAGTCGTCGAGATAGGGGGAAGACTGGAACCCCTGATCTGCGCAGATGAGCTGCGACCACCGCCATCACTTTCGTGAACACCCGAGGGGCGCTGGTAAGGCCAAAGGGGAGCACGGTAAACTGAAAGTGCTCGTGGCCTACCGTGAACCGCAGGTAACGCCGGTGGGCCGGCAGGACGGGGATGTGAAAGTAAGCGTCCTGCAAGTCCAACGCTACCAACCAGTCTCCAGGGTCAAGGGCATACAAGAACTGAGCGAGCGTCAACATCTTGAACTTCTCCTTCCGGAGGAAGCGGTTGACGTCCCTGAGATCCAAGATAGGACGCAGGCCCTTGTCCTTCTTGGGTACCAGAAAGTAGTGGGAGTAACAACCACGACCTACTTCTGGGGCAGGAATGCGCTCGATGGCTCCCTTGGCCAAGAGAGCCGTAACTTCCTGTTGGAGAAGGCCCAAATGATCCTCTGACATACGATGGTACCCAGGTGGCATTGCTGGAGAGGTAGCCTCGAAGGGGAGGGAGTAGCCCTTTCGGACTATCTGCAAAACCCACCTGTCCGACGTGATGGTGCGCCAGTGGGGGAGGTGATGGCGGATCCTGCCGCCCACTGGCGTTTGATGGGCCTGAAATGTCGGACTAGGAAGGTTTGGAGGCTGCTGCAGGGGGGGGTTGGTGGACTGGCCCGCCCGCTGGCCCCCTGAACCACGACGGTGGTTCCCACGTCCCCGGCCGCGCAAAGGTTGGGGAGCTTGCGACGGCCTGTGGCTCTGGGCAGGATGTAGTGGGGCGCCCCTTCCGTAGATACGAAAGGGGCAAAAAGCAGACTGCGCAGGGCGGCTGGAGAGGCCCAAGGAGTTGGCCGTAGCCCGTGAGTCCTTGAAACGCTCTAGAGCGTTGTCTGCTTTGTCGCCAAAAAGGCGAAGGCCATCAAAAGGCATGTCCATGAGAGTATTCTGGACATCCCCCGAAAAGCCAGTCGATCTCATCCAGGCGTAGCGTCGAAGGGCTACCGACGTGGAAATCGTCCTGCCTAGAGAGTCGGCGGTATCCAGCCCACAACGGATGGTAAACTTGGCCGCGTCCCTCCCGGCGGCGACAGCCTGGGAGAGTAGTGTCTGGGCCTCCTCCGGGCACTGAGGCAGCACTTGCGCAACCGTGTCCCACACAGAGTGGGAGTAACGGCCCAATAGACATGCAGTGTTTACCGACCGCAGTCCCAAGCTGGCGGAAGCAAAACTATTTTTTCCAAGATGATCCAGCTTCTTGGATTCCCTATCTGGTGGAGCGTTAGGGAATGCGCCCTTGGAAGTAGAGGCTTGGACCACCAAGCTCTCAGGGGTGGGGTGTTGGGAGAGGAAGGTGGGGTCGCCCAGGGCCGGGCGGTGGCATCGGGCGATCATCATATCCACGGGATCCCCCGTGTTGGGCCTGGACCAGGTGCCCAAAAGGACGTCGGTGAGGGCCTCATTAAACGGAAGCAGGGGCTCTGAAGAGCTCGCTTGCGGTTGAAGCACCTCTGTCAGGAGGTTAGTCCTGACTGCCGTGGTAGGAAGCTCGAGGTTGAGAGCCTCGGCGCCCTACGCAACACCACTGCATATGACGCTCCCTCCTCCGTAGCCACGGTAGGAGACGACAACATGCCAAGATCAGGAGATGTATCAAGACCACTGGCATCCCCCAGGTCCTCTCTCCAGTCCGGGTCATACTCCAAGTGGTCGGTCAAAGGGTCACCTGACCCCTCCCAGTCCTCCTCCTCGTCCTCTGGGTGCCAATCTGGTCTAAAAGGGACCCCAGGAGTGAACACTGGCACAAAAACCCCGCTCTGCGCCGGATCAGGCGTCGGGCGACGCCGGTCCGGCACCGTTTTCACATCAGGATGGAGGCCGGGGTCGACGCCGGCCGGGGGGCCGATCGGCGTGGAATCCAGACGCGGTGCCGGAGGAAGCGGCGCCGGTGGAGGCGTAATAAGGTCAACCGATCCGGATCCAAGCCTGGATCCAAGGGGGGCCTGCGGCGCCGGGACCGGAGCCGCCGGCGGAGAAGGCCTAGACCCCCCAACCGAGTCCACGGGGCCCGAAGGCACGCCAGCGGGTTCGGGCTGCCTAAAGATGGCGTGCATCGCCTCATAGAACTTACGAAGCTGGGCAGGAGTCGCTCCGGGTCCCGGGAAGAGAGGGAAACTCGGAGTCGGCTCTACAGGCTCCGCACACGGAGCCACGGGAGGGGCACCACCCGCATTTCTCGTCGCGTCAGCTGACCGACGGGGAGAAGTCGAAGAGCGACGATGCTTCTTCGACGACTTCTCCTTCGACTTACCTGACCCCGAGTGCGAAGACTTAGAAGACTTCGACGAGTGGTGATGGCTCTGCGACCGGTCCCTCGACCTCCCTCGCGACCGGGACCTCGAATGGCGCGGAGCCGACTGCCGGCGCTCAAGAAGCTTTCGGGACCGCTCCCGCAAAGCCTTCGGAGCCATGGACCGGCAGTCGGAGCACGACTTGGGGTCGTGGTCACGCTCCAGGCAAAAGAGGCACACGCGGTGCGGATCCGTCACCGACATTAGTCGGTTACAGGAACCGCAAGCCTTGAAGCCGGGCATCCCTACGTGCACCAGGAGTCGTGAGGACTCAAAAAGGGTGTCGATAAAAGTCATCAAAAAGTCAGTCAAAAAGTGACTGGAGTTACCGCTCACTCCGGATCTGCGCTGGCTGGCGCAGAAAAAGAAAGAACTGACGTCAGCGCGCGAGGGCGGCGTCTAAGTAGCTACCGCGACGTCATCCCGGCGACCACGACGCCAACGACGGACGCGGAGCCGACCGACGCGCAGAGGTACTGCTGACGAAAAACTTTCCGGATCCAGTCTGACGCCTGGGGGTAATTCTAAGGTAAGGAATCTATAACTAACTGTTTCTTTCAGATAAAGGCAAATACAGTGAGGATGCCTGTGTGTATAGCCCGCAGGCCGATGGAAAGTCCCTTTTATAATATTCCCATAAACAGAACAGCCACCTCACAACGGGTCTGCATGCACTGAAAGGACAAATGTAGTCCAATTACAGCAGCCCAGCACTACACGCAGTTGTACGACAAAACAAACCACAGTCAGCTATGTGTTCAGTGCTTTGTGTAAACCTAAATACATCATAGAGTATGGAACACAAACTCCAGTGCTGTGCCAATATAACTGTTTTACTCTTAATGCATCTCCTTCAGCAATTAATTCAGGGGAGGTCCATAGCTCACTCATGCCTATTCTGTATGATGTTTCTTTGATGTTCTTCAACCATGGAGTACTCTGGTCTCTCTCAAGAACCAGCAGATCTTTTACACAGTCTCTTTATGTTGCCAGTTCGTGAGTGGACTATAATCTAACCCAATATAACAAAGGTTTTAATAATACAATTAAATGAATAGGGTTGAGGGCTAAGTCTAATCTCAATGGGGTAACAGGTGAGCTTGAGGGAAGTTTAAAAAATGCCTTAATTAACTATTTTAGTTAAAATCTCTGCTGTTGCATAGCCCCAAATCTCTGCTCCATATATCGCTAATGCTACCGCTGAGGCTCTGTATATGGTAATAACCGGGGACACAGCTCCTCCCGATGTAGCCTTATATTTCCTCACTATTGCAGAGGCTTTCTGGTGAAGAGTGGTTTTAATTTTTTCCATCTGGGGACCGCATGTTTGGTTATCACTTAGCCTCACCTCGAGATAGTCAAAGTGTGAGACTTTTTCAAGAGGAAGCCCCTCAATAGTCACATTGCCTCTACATTTTTTGTGGGGGTTTATCATCATGACTTTAGATTTGGACGGATTTAGTTCTAATCCACTTTCCCCACAAAAGGTAACAAAGGCATTCAATTCAGATTGCAGGCCCATAGGTGTTCGAGAGATTAGCAGGGTGTCATCTGCAAACATCAGTATTGGGGTTGGTACTCCCACCAATTTAGGGGCATCGTGTTTGCATTCCTTCAGTTTCCTCACTGCGCTATTAATATATAGGCTAAAAAGTTTTGGGGCGAGGACACACCCTTGTCTGACCCCTTGCTTGATCTCTATCCTATCCGTCAGGTCTCCTGTAGTCTTACATCTCACTTTTGCGTATGTATTTTCATGGAGCAATTTCAATATTCTTAGTAAAACAAAAGGGATGCCATACCCGTCCAAAACCTCCCATAGTGTTTTTCTTGGGACCAGGTCAAATGCCGCTCTCAAGTCGATGAAAGTGACATATAGATGGTCACGAGTATTTTATTCTCCCTCAAGAAAATCACTTTTTCACACTGGCCAGGCAGGCCACTTTCACACCTTATAAATAAAGGATTAGCAAGACATACCTTACAGTTATTATTCTTTCTTGGGGCTAAAGGCCAAGGTATAGCTATTATGAGGGAAGCATGTGGAGTTGTACCGTGGCGCAAGATTTTGAGGGCCTTCAATTTATATTATCCTATTTATACGAACCGGAGGGCAGGTTCTACTTTTGATAGTGCATATGAAAGAATCAACTATTGTTCACAATGCACAAGTTACTAACTTGTGTAACGATATATCTGTAAGAGACAGTAGTTAGTGACAGATTCCTTACCTTAGAATATCCCCAGGCGTCAGGCTGGATCCGGAAAGTTTTTTGCGTAGCAGTACCCTTGCGCGTCGGTAGGCGGCGTCGTGCGGCTCCGCGTCCGTCGTCGGCATCGTGATCGCCGGGATGACGTCGCGGGCAGTACTTAGGCGCCGCCCTGCGCGCTGACGTCAGTTCTGTACACGACTTTCCGCGCCAGGAACGCAGAGCCATGCAAGAAGCTGACATAGGTGTCTGAAAAATACTAGGGCCCTGAAAGGAATGTCCTTAACCCTAGAAATCAGTTCGCAGAACGGGGAGGATGGGTGGGCGGTAGGAATCTGTCACTAACTACTGTCTCTTACAGATATATCGTTACACAAGTTAGTAACTTGTGCATCTGAAAGAGACACGTTAGTGACAGATTCCTTACCTTAGAATAGATACCCCAGCAATACCAACCCCGGTGGTGGGTCTGCGAACAAAGATCAGACAAGGAAGTCCTGGAGGACAGAACGGCCAAAGAAGCCGTCCCTCCGGACCTGACTGTCAAGGCAGTAATGCTTTGTAAACGTGTGCAGCGAGGCCCACGTAGCTGCCTGACAAATAACGGGCAGCGGAACACCGCAGCCCAAGGCCGTGGTAGCAGCCGTTGCCCTGGTGGAATGGGCACGCAGCCCAACAGGAGGCTCCTTCTTAGCCAAAGAATAGCAGGTCTTGATGCACAAGGTAACCCAGCGGGAGATGGTTCGCTTGTGCACCGCCCGACCTTTTTGGCGCCCACGTAGCCAACAAAGAGCTGGTCATCCACCCGGAAGTGTTTTGTGCGGTCGATATAGAAGGAGAGCGCACGTTTTGGGTCCAGACGGTGGAGCCTCTCTTCCTCTCTGGAAGGATGCGGAGGCGGAAAGAAGGTAGGCAAAGTGATGGTCTGCCCAATGTGAAAGGCAGTAACCACCTTTGGCAAGAAGGACGGACGCGTCCGAAGAACAACCTTGTCTGGATGAACAGACAGAAAGGGAGGTTTGCAAGATAAAGCCTGGAGCTCACTCACCCGCCGAGCGGAGGTGATGGCCACCAGAAAGGCTGTCTTTAGAGTCAGAAGACGAAGAGGACAGTTATGCAGAGGCTCAAAGGGAGCGCACATTAAAAAGGTAAGAACCAAGTTCAAGTCCCACTGAGGCATCACAAATGGAACAGGAGGAAAGAGGTGTGTAATGCCTTTTAAGAACCTGTTAACAACAGGGGACTTGAAAAGGGAGGGCTGATCAGGAAGCCTGAGGAAGGCCGAAATGGCACAAAGATAGCCCTTGATGGTACCCAGGGCAGAACCCTGTTGAGCCAGTGAAAGAAGGAACAGAAGAACCTCAGAAAGAGGGGCAGAGAGGGGATTCACAGCCTTTGCTGTGCACCATGCCACAAACTTGTTCCACCTGCAGGCGTATACCACCTTAGTGGAGGGACGCCTGGCTGCCAGAATCACATCACAAACTTCGGGAGGCAAGTCGAAAGGAATCAACTGCCGCCGCTCAATCTCCACGCAAGCAGGTGGAGGCTGGACAGGTTCGGGTGGAGGACCGTCCCCTGCTGCTGCGACAGAAGATCCTCCCGAAGAGGCAGACGGATCGGGGGATCGACGCTCATACTGAGTAGCTCGGGATACCAAACTCTTCGAGCCCAGTCCGGAGCCACAAGGATGACTTGGGCCCGGTCGCGCCGAATCTTCTTCAACACTCTGGGTAGAAGTGGTATAGGCGGAAAGGCGTACAACAGACCGCAACTCCACTCGCGACGAAAAGCGTCGCCGAGCGAGTGCCGCCTTGGAAATTCCAACGCGCAGAACTGCTGACATTGCGCGTTCTCTTCGGTGGCCAATAGATCTAACCAAGGCTCTCCCCACTGCAGAAAGAGACCTTGCGCCACTTCCGAGTGAAGACGCCATTCGTGATCCATCATGCACCTGCGGCTGAGTTCGTCCGCCCTGGCGTTTAGGGAACCTGCCAAGTGTTGAACCATCAGGAACATGCCCTGATGTTCCAGCCATGTCCAGAGGCGCAGAGCCTCCTGACAGAGGGTCCACGACCCCACTCCGCCTTGTTTGTTGCAGTACCACATGGCGGTGGTGTTGTCTGTGAACACCTGCACTACCTTCCCTTTGACAGAGGGAAGGAATGCCTTGAGTGCAAGTCGGATCGCCCGAAGCTCCAGAAGGTTGATATGGAGCCGGGACTCCGCCGGAGACCAGAGGCCTCTGATCTCCGCCTCTCCCATGTGACCGCCCCATCCCAGAAGGGACGCGTCCGTCACAACTGTGTGCTCTGGCTGGGGAAGGGAGAGGGATCTGCCCATGACCCATTGCCGGTTCGAGAGCCACCACTGCAACTGTCTTGCAGTCCCCTCCGAGATCTGGACGTGATCGGACAGGTTGCCCTGGTGCTGCGCCCACTGGAACTTCAGGTCCCACTGCAGAGCCCGCATATGCCATCTGGCATGATTGACCAGCAGGATGCAGGAGGCCATGAGGCCCAGCAGCCTCAGGGTCATCCGTACCGAAACCCAGGATAAAGGCTGAAAGATCGGAATCATAGCCTGAATATCCCGGACTCGCCGTTCGGGAGGATAGGCCCGAAACTGCGTCGTGTCCAGAACTGCTCCGATGAAAAGGAGCTGTGGAGAAGGAATCAGATGCGACTTTGGCACATTGATGGAGAACCCCAGCGAGTGCAGGAGTTCGGCCGTAGTCTGGAGGTGGGAGACGACTGCCTGGGACGAGCCCGCTTTCAGCAGCCAGTCGTCGAGGTAGGGGAAGACTGAAACCCCTGCCCGGCGCAGATGAGCTGCGACCACCGCCATCACTTTCGTGAACACCCGAGGGGCACTGGTAAGGCCAAAGGGGAGCACAGTGAACTGAAAATGCTCGAGGCCTACCGTGAACCGAAGGTAACGCCGGTGGGCCGGCAGGACGGGGATGTGGAAATAGGCGTCCTGCAAGTCCAACGCTACCAACCAGTCTCCGGGGTCGAGGGCAGTCAAGACCTGAGCTAGGGTGAGCATCTTGAACTTCTCCTTCCGGAGGAAGCGATTGACGTTCCGGAGGTCCAAGATAGGACGCATGTCCTCCTTGTCCTTTTTGGGCACCAGAAAGTAGTGGGAGTAGCAACCACGCCCTACTTCTGGGGTCGGAACATGCTCGATGGCCCTCTTGGCCAAGAGGGCCGTGACTTCCTTCTGTAGAAGCACCAAGTGATCCCCTGACATGCGGTGGAATTGAGGTGGCATGGCTGGGGGGTGGTCTCGAAGGGGAGGGAGTAGCCCCTTCGGACAATGTCCAAGACCCACCTGTCCGAGGTGATGGGACGCCAGCGGTGAAGGTGATGGCGGACCCTGCCCTCGACTGGCGTACTGTGCACCTGAAAGGAGGGACTAGGAGGGCTTGGAGGCCGCGGACGGGTTGGAGGTGGTGGCCTGACCCGCACGCTGGTTGCCCGAACCGCCACGGCGGTATCCACGTCCTCGGCCACGCGAAGGCGCTTGCTGCGCGGGCCGTTGGCCGGGCTGTGGACGTGACTGGGCGCCCCTTCCGTGGCCACGAAAGGGGCGAAAAGCAGACGTGAGCGGAGGGCGCACAACAGCAAGGCCCAGGGACTTAGCAGTAGCCCGTGAGTCCTTGAAACGCTCCAGCGCATGGTCTGCCTTGGAACCAAAAAGACCGACTCCATCAAAGGGCATGTCCATGAGTGTATTCTGGACATCCCCTGAAAAAGCAGTGGTTCTCAGCCAGGCGTGGCGACGCAGCGCCACCGTCGTTGCAAGCGATCTGCCCAGCGAGTCGGCGGTATCAAGGCCACAGCGGATGGTATATTTAGCCGCATCACGCCCTTCCGCAATGGCGCGGGTAAGCAGTGTCTGGACCTCCTCAGAACACTGCGGCAAAACAGTTGCCACCGAATCCCACAGGGAGTGGGTGTATCGGCCCAAGAGGCAAGCGGTATTAACAGACCGCAAGCCAGCACTGGAGGAAGAGAAAGCCTTCTTCCCAAAGTGATCCAGGCGCTTGGATTCCCTATCCGGAGGGGCGGTAGGGAAGGCGGTTTGGGAGGCAGAGGCTTGGACAACCAAGCTCTCAGGGGTGGGGTGTTGGGAGAGAAACAGGGGTCGCCCGGAGCAGGGCGATGGCGTCGGGCCACGTTCCTATCCACAGGAGCCCCTGTGGTGGGTTTGGACCAGGCACCCAAAGAACGTCAGTCAGTGCCTCGTTGAACGGCAGCACAGTCTCCGCAGAGGAGGCCGCCGGCTGAAGCACTTCAGTCAGGATGTTAGACCTGACGACCACTGTAGGCAACTGGAGATTTAAGGCTCCAGCCGCTCTACGCAACACCGTTGCAAAATTAGCCCCTCCTCCGTTGCCACGGGAGGAGACAGCATGCCAGAGTCAGGGGAGGTATCCAGACCACTGGCATCCCCAAGTTCCTCAACCCAGTCCGGGTCAAACTCGCACTGTTGTGTGAGAGGGTCCTCAGACCCCTCCCAGCTCTCCTGGTCCTCCTCAGGTTGAAAATATGGAGGAGGAGGGACATCAGGGACCCAAGGTCTCATCGGCGCCGGAAACGGCGTCGGGCGACGCCGGTCCGGCTCCATGTCCGGACCCGGAGAGAACCGGGGAACGACGCCGCCCGGAGCCCCGGACGGCGTCGGAAACGGCACCGGGGACATCGGCGTCGGCGGAGGCGTGGTTAGGTCAACCGGCGTCGATGGGGGCTGCGGCACCACCGGAGCCAGGGTCGAGGCCGGGGCCGGAGCCGAGGCCGGGACGAAGGCTGGTGGGACAGGCGACGCCGGGACCGGAGTCGACGGCGACGCCGGAGCAACCCCATCAGGGCCCGCGGGGCCCGAAGGCGCACCGGAGGGACCTTGAGGCCCGAAGAGGCGGGCCATGGCCGACAGGAATTCCTGTATATCGGCCGGAGTCGCCCCCGAGCCCGGGTAGGGCGGGTACTGCGGGGGTAACTCGACAGGCACGTCCGGGGCCGCGGGGCGGGGACGGTGCCGACAGGGACCTCAGCCGAGTCGCGAGACCGGCGAGGCGAAGTCTTAGAGCGATGACGCCGCTTAGACTTCTTGTGCTTCGACTTACCGGAGGAGCGCGAAGACTTTGAATCCGACGAACGGCGGGGACTCCGCGTCCGGCCCCTCGACCTCTCCCGGGACCGGGGCTTGGTGCGGCGCGGAGCCGAATGCCGGACTTCGAGGAGCTTTCGAGACCGCTCTCGCAAAGCCTTAGGATGAAGTTTCCGGCAGTCAGGACACGACTTCGTGTCGTGGTCTCGGCCGAGACAAAGGAGACACTCGAGGTGCGGGTCCGTGATTGACATCATGCGACCACATTCCTCGCAGGGCTTAAAGCCGGGCATCCCTACGACACCTTAGGAGTCGTGAAGACTCGTTGAAGAAACAGTGAAAAAATTCACCAAAAAAGATAGTCAAAAAGTGACTAGGGCACTGCTCTTCCCGGATCTGCGCTTACTGGCGCGGAAAAAGAAGAACTGACGTCAGCGCGCAGGGGCGGCGCCTAAGTACTGCCCGCGACGTCATCCCGGCGATCACGACGCCGACGACGGACGCGGAGCCGCACGACGCCGCCTACCGACGCGCAAGGGTACTGCTACGCAAAAAACTTTCCGGATCCAGCCTGACGCCTGGGGATATTCTAAGGTAAGGAATCTGTCACTAACGTGTCTCTTTCAGATATATATATAAGGGGCTTTTGGTCCACCCCTTTCAACCCTTGACTTTATGCGATAAACCTCTTCCTGCCCAGAAACAATGGTTGCACATGCTGTGGAATGCTAAAGATGACCCAGTTTTAATAGATGTATGCGTTCTGGTTGTACACTGTGTCCCCATGCTCCCGCAGTACAAGTTTGTAGCAAATGATATGTAGGGACAACATAATTTCATGAATTTCACTTAACAAGCACAACTTGACTTTCCTGAAATAACAGAAATTTTGCCCGGGACTAACTATAACTCACCCACATAAGCGCTTCGATATAGTGTTGGAGTATGAAGGGATAAATAAAGGCAAATACAGTGAGGATGCCTTTCTGTGTGTATAGCCCAGAGGCCGATGGAAAGACCCTTTTATAATATTCCCATAAACAGAACACCCACCTCACAACGGCTCTGCATGCACTGAAAGGACGAATGTAGTCCAATTACAGCAGCCCAGCACTACACGCAGTTGTACGACAAAACAAACCACAGTCAGCTATGTGTTCAGTGCTGTGTGTAAACCTGAATACATCAGAGTATGGTACACAAACTCCTCTGCTGTGTCTGCCCGCAGCACAGTAAAAGAGGAAACTAGGATAGAGGAGGTGAGGGGAGAAGGTTGAAGAGCGGGTGGAGGGGAAAGAGAGCTGAGATGAAGGCGGACCCAACCCTGCAGCTGCCTTTGGTAAATGCTGGCACTGGGAAGATCCTGCTCTCAGCGTGGGGAGCGAGCCCCCTACACCGCAGAACACTCAGTGTCCAGGAAGCGGCTTCGCAGAACATGCAGTGAGAGGGCGCCAGGGGGAGGGCAGACACCCCGTCCAAAATATAGCGTCAGTGAGCGTCCCTCCCCAAAAAAATGATAATGGCTACGAAAAAGTGCCAAAATTCCATTTGAAAGGGGAATGAGGAGAAAGCGTTTCTCCCTGAAGACAAGTCTGCATCCCTATAATGTTATGTTCACAGTCCAGCTGCAGCCCACAAATTACTTTATACATGCTTATGATGTTCCCTAACCCGCATACGGTTTGGAATTTAAGTGATCATGTTGTACTCACGCGATAAGACATAGGAGTACACGTCAGCAGGATGATGAGGTGCAAGGCGGGCGACCAGCGAATTTTAAAAAGAACACGCGCGGTGCCATTAGTGTTATGCCGTGCTCGGGAAAAAAAAGTTATATGTTTGTAAAATAGAGGTGGATGATCAGCGCACAACAAAAGAAAAGTTGTGCGCCCGCCATTGTTAAAGTACAAGCATGGCGTGCTGGGTTGCAAAAAATAAATCATTAAGTTGCGGGATAGCGTGTCATGCCTGCAACAGCAGGTCGGAGGAAGTCTTAAGAAAATAGAGCTCACAGCCTCTAAATGAAACATTCCGGGTAACAACACATGTAAGAGGGGCAGTCCTCATGGGAGGTTACAACATGAGAAAACGCGGTACTAAGGAGGGACTACAAAGCCTTTTGACCAATGAAAAGCACCATTTACAAAGGACAGTAACAGGAGCCAATTAAAAATTGGGTGGAAAGTGGGCAGAGATTCATGCCCATATGCTGAATACAGGATGTCTCGAAGAGATAGCGCAATCGCTGCCTAGGTGAGACCTAAAAATAATAGCTGGATATATTTATTTTGCAGAACCACAGAACTTTGTCATAGGTAAATATGTTTTTCAATAAAAATACGTTTCAATTAAAAAAATAAACACTTTGCAATGTAAACCTATGAGAGGAAGAAAACATTCAGCATACATAGGGATAACATCGACTTACAAGACCAGTCCTAGGAAGTTACGGTCAAGTGTTGGGCAAGGTTCAGTTCAGCATCAACAGTGCACCACCAACGGCACAGGGGCGGCCGGGTGCAGGTTGAAAGCTCGAGGTCGGGTGGCCAATAGAAATCAATGTGAATTGGGGATATCGGACAGAGGCTTCTTACAGGTAAGTAGCAGAGGCTTGGGGGGTCAGCCTCTGGGGGTTGAAGCAAGCACTGGATGGGGCCCAAAAGCAGCACCAACCCAACACCACCAGCGGCACAGGGGCAGCCAGGTGCAGGGTGCCAACACAGCGTTGGGTGCCCAGTGCAGGACAATGGCCAAATCAAAAAAGGGCTGTAGGCTCAGGCCAGGAGGCCGGTCGCAGGAAATCAACACCTGGGGAGGTAAATTGTGATGCTCGAGGACATAGGGACACCTTTGGTCCTCTTCACCAAGGCCCATGGCGAACAGGTGCTGGGTGGCCTTTTGGTGTCAGAAACGGCTTACTGGAGCAGGTCACAGTTGGTGGGGGGCTCCGTGAAGAGGCTGAAGGTTACATCAAGGAGTCCAGGAGAGGTCAGCTCATGGTGGACTCGGGCTCTGTAGCAATGGGGAACCTTGCTG
This sequence comes from Calotriton arnoldi, assembly GCA_963921515.1. Taxonomy (NCBI): domain Eukaryota; kingdom Metazoa; phylum Chordata; class Amphibia; order Caudata; family Salamandridae; genus Calotriton; species Calotriton arnoldi. The sequence continues at coordinate 1,362,130 of CAWUFW010002724.1, read as the reverse complement.
GAACCGGTGGGCCACTTGGACTATGGCCGGAGGAGTCGGGTGCAGAGGTGGAACCGGGGGCAAGCTTCACGGTTCTTCAGGACACAGAGTCTTTACTTTGAAGATGGTTGCTTGGTGAACAGGCCTGTTGTTCTTGGGAGTCTTGATCTTTGTTGAAAGCAGTCAGTCCTCCCAGGGTTCTGGAGGTCGCTGGGCTGCAGGACGAGTCGCCTTTTGATACAGGATCATCGAGGGCGGCAGACAGGCCAGTAAGGCTGGGGCCAAGTCAGTTGGTCTCTGCAGTCTTATCTTCTGGTGCGACTCTATAGTGTCCAGCTCTTCTTACGTTGTCTGGAACTTAAGTTCAGGGCTCCTGGTGGCCAGCTAAATACTACATTTAGGGGCATTTAAACGGCATTTAGGGGCATTTAAAGGGGGGTGTCAAGTAGTAGCTAATGGGCTACTTACTTTAAGGGTGACTACACTGTTTAAATGCTCACCCCACATGGAGGGTGAGCATATCCCTGATCGGAGGAGTCCCACAATCTTCAAGATGGTGGGCACTGAAAAGTGTACTTTACCTTCCCTCCAGCACCTGAGGGGTGGTGAGTTGGCAGAGGGGGGCACACCTATTTTTTCGTTTTCCACCCTGTCCTCCGCCCAAAAAGGAGTGAGGACAGGAAGTGGGCCTGCTCCCTCTAACAGGAGAGGTTGGGATCGCGTTACAAAGGCGGCAAGGCCTTTGAAGCTCCCCACCACGGATGGCTCTTTCTGACCTGGGGAAGGTGTAAACACCTCCACCCAGGAGAGGCATTGTTCGCGGCCTCAGAGTGCGCAGGCACTCTCCCCATGAGGTCAGAACACTGTCTGGTGGTAACCGGCTCGGTCACGCCGGTCGGTGACCCCACTAAGTATTGGTACGTTTCAGGGGACCCCTCTAAGGCGCCCTCTGTGTGCACTTTTTAACAAATCTGACACTGGAATCAGTGCAGGTTATTATGCTGAGAAGTTTGGTACCAAACAAACAAGTTACTTACCTTCGGTAATGATATATCTGTAAGAAACATAGGTTAGTTATACATTCCTCACCTTAGAATTACCCCCAGGCATCAGACTGGATCCGGAAAGTTTTTCGTCAGCAGTACCCCTGCGCGTCGGAAGGTGGCGTCGGACGACTCCGCGTTCGTCGTCGGCATCGTGGTCACCGGGATGACGTCGCAGTAGCTACATAGACGCCGCCCTCGCGCACTGACGTCAGTTCTGTACACGACTTTCCACGCCAGAAGCGCAGAGCCATGCAAGACACTGACCACTGGTGTACAGAACTAGGGCGCTGAAAGGAAGTCCTTAACCCTAGAAGTCAATTCGCAGAACGGGGAGGATGGGTGGGGCGGTAAGGAATCTATAACTAACCTATTTTTCTTACAGATATATCGTTACCGAAGGTAAGTAACTTGTTCATCTGAAAGAAACAGTTAGTTATAGATTCCTTACCTTAGAATAGATACCCCAGCAATACCAACCCCGGAGGTGGGTCTGCAAACTAAGTTCACACCAGAAAGTCCTGGAGAACAGAACGGCCAAAGAAGACGTCTCTCCGGACTTGGCTGTCGAGGCAGTAGTGTTTGGTAAACGTGTGCAGCGATGCCCACGTAGCTGCCTGACAGATGTCATTAAAGGGGACTCCCCGTCCCAAAGAGTGGTAGCTGCCGTCGCCCTGGTGGAATGGGCGCGCAGCCCCACTGGAGGCTCCTTCTTTGCCAAAGAATAGCAGGCTTTGATGCACAGAACGACCCACCTGGAGATGGTCCGTTTGTGCACGGCCCGACCTTTCTTAGAGCCCACGTAACCAACAAAGAGCTGGTCGTCCACCTGGAATTGTTTTGTGTGATCCAAGTAGAAGGAAAGCGCACGTTTTGGATCCAGACAGTGGAGCCTCTCTTCCTCTTTTGAAGGATGCGGAGGTGGAAAGAAGGTGGGCAAAGTGATGGTTTGGCCAATGTGGAAAGAATTAACCACCTTGGAAGAAAGGAAGGTCTAGTTCTTAGGACGACCTTGTCCGGATGAACAGCCAGAAAGGGAGGCTTGGAAGAAAGTGCTTGGAGCTCAGGTGATGGCCACCAGAAAGGCAGTTTTCAAAGTGAGAAGCCTGAGAGGACAGTTATGTAGTGGTTCAAAGGGAGCACACATAAGGTAGGTAAGAACCAAGTTCAAGTCCCACTGGGGCATTACGAAGGGAACAGGAGGAAAAAGATGAGTAATGCCCTTAAGGAATCTATTTACAACAGGGGACTTGAAAAGAGAAGGCTGATCAGGAAGCCTAAGAAAGGCTGAAATGGTCGAGAGGTAGCCCTTGATAGTGCCCAGAGCAGAGCCCTGCTGGGCCAAAGAAAGGAGGAACAAGAGGACCTCAGAAAAAGGGGCGGAAAGGGGATCCACAGCCTTTGCTGTGCACCATGCCACAAATTTGTTCCATCGGCAGGCGTATACTGTCTTAGTGGAGGGACGCCTGGCTGCCAAGATAACATCGCAGACTTCGGGAGGCAGGTCAAACGACGTCAACTGCCGCCGCTCAATCTCCACGCAAGGAGGTGGAGGCTGGACATGTTCGGGTGGAGGACCGTCCCCTGCTGCTGCGACAGAAGATCCTCCCGAAGAGGCAGTGGGATCGGAGGATCGATGCCCATGTTGAGCAGCTCGGGATACCAGACTCTTCTCGCCCAATCCGGAGCCACAAGAATGACTTGGGCCCGGTCGCGCTTGATCTTCTTCAGCACTCAGGGCAGAAGTGGTATAGGCGGAAAGGCGTATAGAAGATCGCAACTCCACTCGTGACGAAAAGCATCGCCTAGCGAGTGCCGCCTTGGAAATTCCAAAGCGCAGAACTGCTGACATTGCGCGTTCTCTTCGGTGGCGAATAGATCTAACCAAGGCTCTCCCCACTGCTGAAAGAGACCTTGCACCACCTCCGAGTGAAGACGCCATTCGTAATCCGTCATGCACCTGCGGCTGAGTTCGTCCGCCCTGGCGTTCAAGGAACCTGCCAGGTGTTGAACCACCAGGGAAATGCCCTGATGTTCCAGCCATGTCCACAGGCGGAGGGCCTCCTGACATAGGGTCCACGACCCCACCCCGCCTTGTTTGTTGCAGAACAACATGGCGGTGGTGTCTGCGAACACTTGCACTACTCTTCCCCGGACAGAGCGAAGGAATGCCTTGAGTGCAAGACGAATCGCCCGAAGATCCAGAAGGTTGATGTGGAGCCCGGACTCCGCCGGAGACCAAAGGCCTCTGATCTCCGCCTCCCCCATGTGGCCGCCCCATCCCAGAAGTGATGCGTCTGTCACCACTGTGAACTCTGGTTGAGGAAGGGAGAAGGATCTGCCGTCGACCCAATCCTGGTTCGTTAGCCACCACTGCAATTGGTGTGCAGTGCCCTCCGAGATCTGGACGCAATCGGAAAGATTCCCCATATGCTGCGCCCACTGGAACTTCAGGTCCCACTGCAGAGCCCGCATATGCCACCTGGCATGATCTACCAGCAGGATGCAGGAGGCCAAGAGGCCCAGCAGCCTCAGGGTCATCCTGACCGAAACCCGGGATAGAGGCTGAAAGATCGGAATCATAGCCTGAATATCCCGGACTCGCTGTTCGGGAGGATAAACCCGAAACTGCGTCGTGTCCAGAACCGCTCCGATAAAGAGGAGCTTCTGAGAGGGGGTCAGGTGTGACTTCGGCACGTTGATGGAGAACCCCAGCGAATGCAGGAGGTCGGCCGTAGTCTGGAGGTGGGAGACGACAGCCTGGGGTGAGCCCGCCTTCAACAGCCAGTCGTCGAGATAGGGGAAGACTGAAACCCCTGATCTGCGCAGATGAGCTGCGACCACCGCCATCACTTTCGTGAACACCCGAGGGGGCTGGTAAGGCCAAAGGGGAGCACGGTAAACTGAAAGTGCTCGTGGCCTACCGTGAACCGCAGGTAACGCCGCTGGGCCGGCAGGACGGGGATGTGAAAGTAAGCGTCCTGCAAGTCCAACACTACCATCCAGTCTCCAGGGTCGAGGGCAGACATGACCTGAGCGAGCGTCAACATTTTGAACTTCTCCTTAGAGGAAGCGGTTGACGTTTCTGAGGTCCAAGATAGGACGCATGCCTTTGTCCTTCTTGGGCAACAGAAAGTAGTGGGAATAGCAACCACGACCTACTTCTGGGGCAGGAACGCACTCGATGGCACCCTTGGCCAAGAGTGCCGAAACTTCCTGTTGGAGAAGGGCCAGATGATCCTCCGACATGCGATGGTACTGAGGTGGCAGGGAGGGAGAGGTAGTCTCGAAGGGGAGGGAGCTGCAGAGGGGGCTGTGGTGGACTGGCCCGCCCGCTGGCCCCCAGAACCACGGCGGTGGTTCCCACGTCACCAGCTGCGGTGGGGCTGAACAGCTTGCGCCGGCCTGTGGCTCTGGGCGGGGCACCCCTTCCGTAGCCACGAAAGGGGCGTAAGGCAGGCTGCGCAGGGCGGGTGGTGGAGAGGCCCAAGGACCTGGCCGTAGCCCTAGAGTCCTTAAAGCGCTCTAGCGTGTTGTCTGCATTGTCGCTGACTCAGTGTCTACCTCGAGGTGGAGGCCGGGGTCGACATCAGCTGGGGACACAGCCGACGCTGGTGGCGGACGTCGTGCCAGTGGAATCGACACCGGGGGAGGCGTAATGAGGTCGACTGGCGCCGATCCAGATCCAGGGGGACCCTGCGGCGCCGAGGCCGAAGCCGCCAACGCCGAAGGCTCAGGGCCCCCAGCCGAGTCCGCGGGGCGCGGTGGCGCGCCGGCGGAGTTGGGCTGCCCAAAGATGGCGTGCATTGCTTCGTAGAACTGACGAAGCTGGGCAGGGGTCGCTACCGGTCCCGGGAAGGAGGGGAAACCCGGAGTCGACCCTACGGGCTCCGCACGCGGAGCCGCGGGAGGGGCGGACGGACGGGGAGAAGTTGAAAGAGCGACGATGCTTCTTCGACTTCTTTTTGTGCTTCGACTTACCTGACCCAGAGTGCGAAGACTTCGACGAAGAATGGTGTTGGCTCCGCAATCGGTCCCTCGACCTCCTCCGCGACCGGGACCTCGAGCGACGCAGAGCCGACTGCCGGGCCTCAAGTTGCTTTCAGGACCGCTCCCGCAAAGACTTCGGGGCCATGGTCCGGCAGTCGGAGCACGACTTGGGGTCGTGGTCACGCTCCAGGCAGTAGAGGCACATGCGGTGCGGATTCGTCACCGACATCAGTCAGTTACAGGAACCGCAAGCCTTAAAGCCGGGCATCCCTCGTGCACCAGGAGTCGTTGGACTCAGAAAACAACGAAGTCGACAAAAGTGGACAAAAAAGCTCAGTCAAAAAATGACTGGGGGTACCGCTCTCTCCGGATCTGCGCTTGCTGGCGCAGAAAAATAAAGAACTGACGTCTATGTAGCTACCGCGGCGTCATCCCGGCGACCACGACGCAGAACGCGGAGTCAACCGACGCCACCTTCCGACGCGCAGGGGTACTGCTGACGAAAAACTTTCCGGATCCAGTCTGACGCCTGGGGGTAATTCTAAGGTAAGGAATCTATAACTAACTGTTTCTTTCAGATATCTCATATTTCAGTGAAGCCATCATGAAGCTGGAAAACTCGTAATGACGAGTGTCCAGCCCATGTACTTACTATGACTTCCATGGTCACTTACAATATCCAGGAATCGACAAGGATTATTGCAGAGGCATATCTGCTCATGCAGATATGCCCTCCCAGGAGATATAGTGCACCCTGCCTTACAGCGCACCCTGCCTTAGAGCTAAGGCCTGCTAGGGGGTGTCTTACCTATATCTTATGCACTGTCTATGGGCATGGCACACAGGGAAGTGTGCCATGTTGACTCTTCAGTTTTGTCTGCACCAAGACACGCAGGCTGCAGAGGCAGTGTGCATGTGCTTAGTGAGGGGTCCATTGGGGTGGCACAATTCGTGCTGCAGCCCTTTGGGACCCTCTTTAACCACAAGGCCCTTTGTACCAGGGGTACCTTTTACTGGGGACTTACATGTGCGCTAAAGGGCTGCCAATCGTGGAAACGTCAGGTACCGTTTAGGGAAGGAGATCTGGCACAGGGGACCTGGTTGGCAGGAACCCTGCGCACTTCCAGTCAAAACTACATAATTTTCCAGGCAAAGGGTGGGGGCTAACCATGTCCAAAAGAGGAGCTTTCCTACACGGATGTTGTCTGCTGCGGTGATCAAGGCTGTCTCGGTGCTGTAATTGGCCCTGAAACCTGATTGGGAAGGGTCCAGCAGGTTTTTTCTTTCCAGGTGTTCAGTGGGTTGGAAGTTGATGGCCTTCTCCAGGACTTCGGCAGGAAACGGCAACAGTGAGATGGGACAGTAGTTCTCGAGCTTGCGAGGGTCTGCAGAGGGTTTCTTGAGGAGTCTCACCTCTATGTGTTTATAGCTGTCAGGAAAGGTGGCTGTGGTGATGGAGGCGTTGAGGATGATGGTGAGCTGGTGGCTGATCTTATGTCTTCCGAGGTTAAAAAGTCGGTCTAAAATACAATTGAAATCACCGACCCAAAAACCCAAATGATAGGCAGTTCAACGTGGGCGAGTAACTCTGTTTCCAGAGCTCCGAACAACCCTTCTCTGTAAGCTTTAGGCGCATATACATTAAGCATGCAAAGTTCCCATCCGTCCAGTATACCATGTAAAAGTACATATCATCCGGCCACATCAGCTACCTGCCCTAGCAACTGGAATTGGACCCCTGGGGGCACCCATATAGACACCCCCCTGGAAGGAATAAATAAGTGGAGGAATATAATTGTCCTCGCCATTTTTTGTGTAGCTTCTGGGCTTGGGCATCCAGGAGGTGAGTCTCCTGAAAGAGCGCAATGTGCATTCCCGACCTCCTGAGATAGGTGTGGGTCCTATATCGTTTTACAAAGGAATTTAACCCACGCACATTCCATGTGAGTATACGCACTGAGTCAGTTATGATAAAGTGTCCCACCCCTAAAACCGTCAACCTCCATCTCCCCACCCTCTGCCCCCTCCTTGATTCAGACAAACAATTGCTACTGCACTAACAATAAACGTAACCCATGAACAGATCATAATCACCCTCCCCAGGTAAATACTCCAGAACTCAACTAGTTACTCCTCATGCACTGTAACGCACCCACCCAATCTAACAACCCCAATAGAACTTCAGTGTGTGTATGAGGTCAGTGTTGGGCGTGTAACTTGAGTTATAACTGAGGGGTAAGAACGAGCAGGTGAAAACCCTGTGAGAGGCCCGTTCATTGTTCCACTCCTGTGTACCCTGTACGCCTCACCTCACTATGGTCAGATTTACACACATCATGTTATAGGGGAAAGGAGAAGGGGCGAAATATAGAGCAAGAAAAAGCAGTCTCAGGTCCTCCTCGAAGCCACCACCTCCGCCAGGATGATGAAGGATCTTTTATTCGGGGTCGGAGCTCGTCTCTAGTGCGGACGCTTGGCTATCTTGCTGGCCACTCCCCCCATATCCACAGTTATTAACTAGGCGAGACCCATTGTCCGTCATCAATTCTCAGAAGCGCCACTGACCCGACATCAGCTCAAACTAGATCTAGAAAACTCCCGGAATCATTAATATCTAGACCAGATGTTATCTTAGATCCATGTAAAACAATTCAGCTGCTTTTGCAATCAATGGACTGAAGCTGGCTTTCGGCTGCCCTTATAACAAAACCATTCTGCTAGAATTGAACATCTGCTCATGAAATCGGGGGGAATTAAGCCAAAAAGTCAATGATAATGAGGAAGTGGCAGTAATTCCAAATCATCGCGTTGCAAGAGAAAGAGACATGGGCACAAACATCAACTCAGTAACTTCACAACGAAGCCCGAATGCCCTCTTCCAAAAATGCTTGATCTTAATCTATATCCATATCAGCCATCTCCACAATTTTTACATGTCATCGTGAAAATCTATCAAGGATAGCAATAATGTACTTTAGACGTGGACCTCCTGGGCCCATGATATCCAATGCAACTGATTTCTAAGGATTTTATTTTGCAATGCTTCATCGCACATTGGCAGCTTCAGAGTTTTTAATGACTTATCAGCAACTGCACAATGGACACATGCTCTTACAATTCTCCCAATAAAAATATCTATGCATGGCCACCGATATGACCATTTCAGCACTTGTTTCATTCTCCAAATGCCAAAATGTCCTTCACGTCGTAACTTTAATAATGGCCCCCCAAAGGCCAGGATGAATTGCTCTTCCACCCCTTAACAGTACCTTATTCCGAACAGACAACTCCAATATTACTTCCCAAAAAGACTTTAACTTTAAATTTCTCCTGGCTTGGCCAATCCTTCTCCACATACTGTCTCACAATTTGTAATTTCACATTGACGGTCCAAAGATCCTAAATGGGCTGTAGCCCTTTGTTCTTCTTCAGAATCAGAAAGTAGTGGGAATAAAATCCACTGCCTACTTCTGAAACTGGGACCTTATCTATAGCTCCCTTGGCCAAGAGAGCCATAACTTCCTCTTGGAGCAACTTTAAATGATCCTCCGTCATCCATTCCTGATTTGGCAGAATAGGAGGATGAAAAGAAAGAAAAGGTATAGAATAGCCCTCCTGGACGATTTGCAAGACCCACTTGTCTGATGTTATGGATCTCCAGTGGGGGAGATGATGACAAATTCTCCTACCAACTGTAGTAGTGTGGTCCTGCAGAATCAGCCTAGGATTGCTTGGAGGCAGCGGCTGTTGAGAGCAGTGTGGTCGACGACTTCTGGCCTGCATTCCGAGATCCGAATGCACTGCGTCCACATCCTCGCACGGTTTGGGCAGTCTGTGCAAGATGGTGGCTGGGATAGGGCTGACGCGGCAGGAAACCCCTTCCGTTGCCACGAAAGGGGCGAAAAGAAGACTGGCCACGGGGGTGGACGAGAGAGGCCCAAGGATCTGGCCGTAGCGCGAGAGTCCTTGAACCTGACCAGGGCTGAGTCTACCTTTTCCCCAAAAAGGTGGGTTCCATCAAAGGGCATTTCCATCAAATTGGCTTGGACATTGCCCGAGAAGCCAGTTGTTCGAAGCCAGGCGTGGCGCCTCAAGGCCACAGTCGTTGAAATCGATCTGCCCAGCGAATCGGTCATATCTAGGCCACACCTTATGGTGAATTGTGCTGCACTCCCATCCTTGACACTTTGGGAGAGCACAGCCCAGGCCTCCTCCGGGACTTGTGGCAGCACTTGCACAACCGACTCCCCAAGGGAATGGGAGAAACGGCCCACGCGGTATTCACCAACCGCAATGCCAGGCTAGAGTAAGAAAACAACTTCTATCCTAATGAATGAATCCAGCCACTTGGATTCCCTATCCCGAGGGGCGGAATGAAATGCGCCTTCGGAGGTAGCGGCCTGCACCACCAAACTCTCTGGTGTGGGGTGTTGGCTGAGGAACTTTGAGTCGCCCGGAGCTGGGCGATGGCGGCGTGCAATCATCCAATTCACAGGAGCCCCTGTGCTAGGTTTGGACCATGTCCTAGAAGGACGTCTGTAAGTGCCTCATTAAAGGGCAACAGGGGTTCAAGCCCCTGGGGTGGAAGCCCGGGTTGAAGCACCTCAGTCAGGAGATTAGTCCTGACCTGCACCGAGGGCAGCTCCAATCCAAGGACCTCGGCTATCCTCATACCACTATGGCATAGGATGCCCCCTCCTCTGTAGCCACTGTTGGCAGAGAGAGCATGCCAGTATCTGGAGAAGTAGCAAGTCCACTGGCCTACCCAAGTTCCCCATACCAGTCCAAATTCTCCTCAGAGACTTCCTGGGTTTCAAGAGGGTCCCCAGACCCCTCCCAATCCTCTCCTGAGCCTAGCACATCTTCAAAGTGCTCAGGCGACAACATAGAACCTCTGGGTTGTGTCGACATCAGAATCGATGCCGTTCTGGCTCTGTGTCGCCGGGTATGAGGATGGGGCATGCGCCACTGACAGGCCTCGGCGACGTCGCAGACACCAACTTCAGATCTGACGCCGAGAAAGGTCGCGATGGCACGAGCAGCGTCGAACCGGATCCGGGATCGGATCCCTGAGGCCCCACCGGTGCCGTGGCCAGAACCGACGGTGTCTAACCGAATGGGGCCCCTTCCGACCCCGAGGGGCCCTAAAGGTCACCAGCGGGGTTGTTCCGATCAAATACGCAGCGCATGGCCTCGTAAAACTCTTTAATGTGAGCGGGAGTCACTCCGGCTCCAGGAAAGGGGGGGAGACGCGAAGTCGACTCTGGCTCCGGCTCTGCGGAACCGTGCCTAGAGCGTCAGTGCTCCTTACCTCTCTCGACGACGGACGCCAGTCGAGGTGAAGATGAAGTCCGCTTAGACTTCTTCTTTTTATGCCTCTTCCCAAGTGTCCCGAGGACCTCTATTGGAAAGAAGAGGACTTAGGGCTCTGGGAACGGTCCCGCACCTCTCTTCTTCGATCGGGACCGTGACCTCCTCGGAGTCTCGCTGGACGGTGTCGACTGCTGGGCCGCGAGCAACTTCATCACCCGCTCCCTCAAAGTCTTCGGAGCCACTGCCCGACAGTCCAAACATGACTTCGTATCGTGGTGTGGCTCGAGACACCAAAGACATACGCGATGGGGATCGGTAACCAACATCATGGGGGAACAAGTCCCGCATGGCTTGAAACCTGTCTTCCTTGAAGACACCCCTCGCACATGAAAACGGAAAAAATCCAAAATTTGGACAAAAGTCGAGAAAAAGCCTGCCAAAAAGTGGCAGAGGGGTAGCTCTTCCCGGATCGGCGCTTAACTGGCGTGGAAAGAAAAGAACTGATTTCCGCGCAACTTGGTGGTGCCTACATAGGCACCGCGACGTCATAACCGACGCCGATGACGTCGCGCGCAAGGGTTATTGCTCAGAAAAAGTTTCTGGATTCAGCAAGAGGCCTGGGAAATTCAAAGGTAAGGACTCTGCAGCTCGAAGTCTCTATCAGATGTCAGGAGACATCTCTGAGTCCATACAGCGCCAGCTCCAGCGCATCAACGTCAGTTTCCCTCCATGTTTTTCCCAAGCCGTCAAGGTGAGAGAGAGTAAACAATTGTGAGAGCCTGCAGTACTTACATAAATAAAATGGAATCCTATTAACTGTCCCTATGATTCATTCATCAAAGCGGGGAGGTGAGTGGGTCAGTGAGGAATCTGCAGGTAGATAGAGTATCCATCAGACAGATCGTTACTGCAGGTAAGTAACTTTTTCTTTTGATGGATACTTCTACCTGCAGATTCCTCACCCGCAGAACAGATTTCACAACAATACCCTTCCCAGGATGAGGGTTGATGGATGATTCAGACCAGGAAACCCTAAAAGATGGATCTAGTAGAGTGCCCGTCCCCGAGCACCTCTACATCAAGAGAATGCTTTGTAAAGGTTTGCAAGGAAGTCTAGAACGCCGCTTTACATATTTCCGCAATTGGGATACCCCGAGCCAGTGTCAAAGTGGTGAACTTAGCCTTGGTGGAATGGGCCTTGATTCCTTCAGGTGGCTCCTTCTTGGCGAAGGCGTAGCAGATTTTAATGCAGAGGATGATACAACGGGATATGGTCCTCTTCTGAACTGCCTTCCCCTTTTTGGCTCCACAATAGCTCACGAAGAGCTAAGTCATCTGAACGATATTCTTTGGTGCAGTCTAGGTAGTAATTAACCACCCACCTCTGATCTAATCGATACCATTCCTCCTCCTTCGAGGGAGGAAGTGGAGGGTGAGAGGAATTTGAGGGTAGAAGGTTGGGAGGGTAATGGATTTGGCCAGGTGAAAAGGAGTGATCACATAGAGAAGGAAAGTAGTCCTAGTTTGCAACACCAACTTGTCTGGAAAGAAGGTAGTGAACCGGGATGACAGCTCAGGGCCTACAACTCACTGACCTCCACAGCAGATGTGTTGGTAACCAAAAATACAGTCTTAAGGGTCAACATGTGAAGGGTACAGCTGTGCAGGGGCTCAAACAGGGTCTCCAAGAAAATAGGAACCAAATTCAAGTCCCACTGAGGAGCTACAAATGGAGTGGGAGGAAAAAGGTTAGTCAGGCCTTTCAGAAAATGTAACATAATAGGAGACTTAAACAGGAATGCCTGATCCGGCAAGCAGAGTGAGGCAGACAAAACGGCTAAATAGCCCTTCAGAGTGCCTCTTTGAGCTAGGGAAAGAACTGCAGTAATTGGGATAGCTTGGCCTGCAAGGGATCCACACCGTTGTCCACACACAAAGCAAAAATGTTGACTCATCTGCCGGAGTATGCCGACTTAGTGGAGGTGCAACATACAGACAATATAATGTCCATCACCTCTGGTGGCACCTGAAAGGAGCTCAATTGCCCACGGTCAATCTCCAAGCCTGTAGGTGGAGGCCTTGGAGACTGGGATGCAGAACCAGTCTCTCCGGACTGGAAAAGAAGGTCTGACCTGAATGGAGCAGAGGATATGGGAGAGGAACAGAAGATCTGCGTACCACACCCTTCTCGGCCAATCAGTGGCTATAAGAATAACTTAGGCCCAGTCTTGGAGAATCTTCCTCAGAACCCGAGAAATAAAGAGTATAGGGGGAAGCACATAATGCACTTGAAAGTTCCACCTCAACTGAAAAGTGTCCCACAAGGCTCAGCTCGATGGATACTGGAGGGCGCAGAATTGCAGGCACTAAGTATTTTCCGAAGAGGCGACGAAGTCCACTGAGGAATGCTCCACTGGGTGAAGATGTCCTGGACTATCTCCGGTAGAAGAAGCCACTCATGATCAGCAAGATAACACCGGCTCAGGCTGTTGACTCTGACGTTCAGAGACCCTGCTAGAAGATTGGAGGTCAGCCAGACCCATTTGCAGTGTGCCCAAGATCACAATCTCAGAGCCTCCAGACAAAGGAGGGGAGACTCTACTCCTCCCTTTGTTCACATACCACATCGCAGTTGTGTTGTCCATGAAGATCTGAACAGACCGACCTCCTATGGAGGGGAGGAAGCCCTTGAGCGCCAGTCCAATCGCAATCAATTCTAGCAGGTTGATATGAAGCACTTGCTCCTCTGGAGACTAGAGCCCTCTGATCTCCAGATCCTCTAGATGAGCTCCCCACCCCAGGGTGGAAGCATCCGTCACTCCCATAGCCATGGCTGAAGGAGGAGTAAAGGCCATCCTATATGTCAGGTTTGCTTGGTTCCCCCACCAGTCCGACAGTTCTCCCTTATACTGTAGCCACTGCCTACAGAGGTACCAACGCAAGGTCCTAAAGTGTCAACATGCATGTGTGACTAGGAGAATGCAGTGAGCTGGCAGGCCTGGACCTCTTGCACGTGACTGGAAAGATGGCATAATCTCCTGGATGTCTGTTATCCTCTTTTGAGGAGGGAAGGCTCGGAGCAAGGTGGTTTCCAGTACCGACCCTATGATCTGAAGCCATTGGGAGGGCTGCAGGTGAGATTCGGGCTTGTCGGTCGAAAAGTCCAGGGATGTCTTCGACCGCAGGTGGTGTAACACCATCTCTGGTGAGTTTGCTTAAAGGAGTCCGTCGTCCAGTTACGGGAAGATCGGCACACCTGACCCTCTGAGATGGACTGCAACCACTGCCATCACCTTGGTGCAGACTGGAGATGCCTATGTAACCCAAACAGTAGTATCACAAACTGATAGTGCGCAGAATCCAGCACAAATCGCAAGTGCTTCCGATGGAAATACAGGATAGGGATGTGGAAGTACGCATCCTGCATTTCTAGTGACATCATCCAGTCTCCAAGCTGCAACGCCAGTAGAACTTGAGCTAGGGTCAGCATCTTGAACTTCTTTTTGAGGAAGAAATTCATGCTACTGGGATCTAGAACAGAGTGCAGGCCCACGTCCTTCTTGGGTACCAGGAAGTAATGTGCGCAACTTTGTCCAATTTCCCTGTCTGGTACAGAGGCGGTGGGATGGAGGGCGGAACCCAAAGAAAGGGAAGGGCGTACCCCTTTTCTATCATCTGAAGGACCCATTGATTCAAAGTAATGGCTTTCCAGGCCGGCAGAAATTCAGACACCTGCCCTCCCACAGGCTCCATGTGGAGCTGGAGAATCAAATCAGGCTTGCTTTACTTAAGGTGTGTGGGAGGAAGAGGACGAGGAGGAGGGTTGCAAGGTGGATCCACGGCCTCGATCCATGAGGATGAGGAGGAGGGTTGCAAGGCGGATCCATGTCCTCGTACTCTGTATCAGCCCCTGTATTGGCGAACAAGGGGGTTAGGTTCCTTCTAAAAAGGCTGATATTGCCTTGAGCGGAAGGAGTAGCCTCTTCCAAAGCCATGAAAGCAGCAAAAGGATCGAAAGTCCTTCGTTGATAGTGGAAGCTGAAGGCCCAATGAACGTGCCGTGGCCCTCGATATTTTGAATCTCTCCAGTGGTGAATCTGCCTTATCATTAAAGAGGCCCACTCAGTTGAAGGAAAGATCCATCAAATTGGACTGGATGTCAGAAGAGACGTTAGATCACCGGAGCCAAGCATGGTGATGAATTAAGGTGGAGGTCCTCATGGTCTGGGCGACTGAGTCAGCTGTGTTAAGACTTGACTTAATAATGTGGCGAGAAGCATTTTGTTCATCAGCGATGACCTCTTGAAAATGGTCTTTCATGTCTGAAGGAATATGCGGCAGCATCATTTGGGCCATGTCCCACAACACATGGGTATACCTGGCAAGAAGACAGTTGGCAATTAATGATTTTAAGGCCATACTTCCGGCCAAAAAGGCTTTCTTGCTCCAAGTTTCTAATCTTTTGGACCGCCTGTTTGATGGTACCATGAGGTAGGCTCCACCCAACTGTATACTTGAGCAGGACACCTGTATAACAAGGCTCCAAGGTGATGAATTGGTTGAAAGGAATGGTGGGTCGCCTGGTGCTGAGCGGTAGCGTGGAGCCACAAGCCTGTCAACTGCTGGTGTAGATGACAGCTTCTCCCAAGCCACCAGGACAGGTGGCAGTAGCGCATCATTAAAAGTCAACAAGGGCTCCAATGTGGCCGAGAAGGGCAATAAGACCTCTGTGAGGACTTTGGTTTTAGTTTCTGCTGATGGCAGTTGAAAAATCCAAGGCCTCCGCAGCCTTCAACAAGATATTATTGAGACATATCGCCTCAGGTGTGGGTGGTCCAGCTGGGAACTCCATGGCCAATTTAAGCGAAGTATCCAGGCCACTTGCTAATGAGAGGCCATGAAAACCTTACAAGGAATCCTGCCGTTTGTCTTCAAAGTGGAAACCTTCCACAGGGTCTGAATCCATACCAAATATTTTATGTAGGCATGCTCGGTAAGCCAGTAGAACCTGGGCAAGCAGAATTGTGCCTCTCTACGGGAGTGAAGACGAGGTTCAACGTCAGTCAGCGGCTTCAGTGACTCCCTATCCAGAGCCGGTGGAAGAGGTGGTGGTGTTGGAGGCGGCGGCTCAGGCCATGAAGGTAGCTGCAGCACTGAGAACCTGTATGCTGGATTAAAGCAGGGCAGAGGGGCCAGATCCGAAGGTGCGGCACCAAGCGGCAACATGGAATGGCATAAGCTGCACTGGAGACGTTAAGCTTGATGCTCCGTATAGTGCCGCCTGTGCAAATATGTTGCATATAATGTTGGGAATTCGGGGTGTCAAAGGCTCAGATGTGGGAGCTGGCACCGTAGATTCCGGGCATGGAGGAAGTCTGTTTGGAGCCGGTCCCAGAGGAGGAGCATGGCTGCATGGGGGATCATCAGCCGGGATTTTGACCAACTCCAGTTCTGGGATGAATGTCCTGTGGGACTCTGAGAACGTCAGGGAAACTTACCTTTTGAGTGCTTTTTGGAATTTTTGTGGTGTCTCCTTTGCTAGGTGGATGAGGAAGATGGAGAACGGGAACGGCATCCAGAATGTTTCCAGCACTGATGGAAGTCCTTGGCCCGAGCCATAAAGAGATTGACCTCCTGCTCTTTGATGGCTTTGGGGTTCATAATGAGACAGGAAGAACAAGATTTGGTGTCATGTGTAATGGTCAGATCACAAGCACCACAAACGTAATGTGGGTCTGTGATGTACATCTGTCCCTCACAATCATTACAAGGTAACACAATATTTTTAGTAGAGACATTGGTACTACTTTAGTAATTGTTTTGTGAGGTAAACTCTTCAGAGAACGAAGCTCCGGATCTGCGTCGAATGCGATAAAAAAAGGGAACCTACGTGGATGCACTGGAACAGACGTTTTTTGGACTCGGGGACATCGACTGACGTCACTTCTGGCGCTGATTGTATCCAGTGCCCTGACTGGCAGCATCAAGGCTTTGAAATTTTCCGGATCCAATCTGATGCCTGGGGATAGTTCTACAGGAAAGGAATGTGCAGGTTGAAGTATCCATCAGAAATACTTTTTCCATTCAATTCATCTCATGGAAGGTGTTTCACCAGCTGCCCAGAAAAATCACGTTGGACTAACCGTAAAATTTTGTGTTATCATATGTTAACGCCAGTTGTGGCTCGTGCAGTGATTGTGACACGGACTAGGGTGTCAACTGCAGGGTCGGCCTGGCTTGAAATAAAAGGGATCAGTTGTTTGAAATATAACTGGGAAACTAAACACACATGAAAAACCTATAAATGTGGGATCAATGGCAATCAACTTATAACTTATAGTCTACTGCCTAAATAAAATATGGGCACCCTGAAGAAGTTCACGGTGGTGAATGAAACGTGTTGGCTTTGTCTTTGGTTGTAAGGTTTAGCATTATGAAATCATAGGACTGTCTTGAAATCAAAATAAAGATGATGTGGAACAGTCAATATAGTTATTGAACTTTTATATTTTTACTTTTTGTTGGTGCACCACTATATGTGGTTTTTTCTATATTGTTTGCTGTATGGCACACCCTTGAGCAGTGGGTGATAATAGTGTGTGCAGGAAAGTGCCCCATTTGACATGGTTACCCCCTACATTTTGCCTGGTATCTGGTGCAATTTTGATCGAGAGTGTACTGGGTTCCTGCTAACCAGGTCCCCAGTACCAATGTTGTTTCCCTAAACTGTAGATTGTTTCACTAGTAAATGGTACCCCTGGTACCTAGGGCACTGGAACTAAAGAGGGTCCCTAAGGGCTGCAGTAAGAATTGTGCCACCCTAAGGGACCCCTCACCAAGCACATGCAAACTGCCTTTGCAGCCTGCGTGTCTGTGCAGAGAAAACCGAAGAGTCGACATGGCACACATCCCTGTGTGCCATGCCTGCCAGCACTATATGTGGTATAGGTAAGTCACCCCTACCGCAGGCCTTACAGCCCTACGTCTGGGTGCACTATACCCATGTGTGAGCATATCTGCAAGAGTGGCTATGTCCCAGTAATATCCAAGTTCACCGTTAGACATTGCCAGTGCACAGGGAAACCATAACGAGCACATAGGCTGGACACTTGTCATTACAAGTTCCCCAACTACATGATGGCTTCACTGTACCCCAAGGTGTAAAAACACCTCGTCTTAATAAACCCACACTGATGCCAGTGCTGGATTTATTAATAAATGCACCCAGTGGGCACCTTAGAGGTGCCCCCTGAAAACCTACTGACTACTAGTGTGTTGATTGGCTGGTCTCGACCAGCCAGCCACCATAGACAGGTCTCTGACCTCCTGAGGTGAGAGCCTTTGCTACAAGTAGCGTCTCCTGGTTAGGAAACGTCCCCCTGAGCACAGCTTGGAGCCCACAATTGGGTTAAACCATTGAAGAAAGTGAGTACACAATGTTGATTCTATTTGAAGCAACCATGTGCTGTGGTTTATTGAGTATCCTGATATTAAATCTTCATATCAAAAACATTACTCCAAATGATATCCAACAGCGTTCATCATAAGCTTTTGGGTAAGTGTTTGCGTCGCAATGCATTTCGGTGTATAACACAGATTATTAAAATTCTGCCACATAGTTTCCTCAAGATTCTCAGAAATCAATGGTCATTTATCATCCAATCATAAATAATGACATGTGTATTTTTTAAATTGATTGTTAGTCATATGTTGTATGAATGAAGAGGAATGAATGAGTACAAATGGGTTGTTACATTTTCTTTTAAAAAAATGAAATGATAAAAGTATTTTTATAATCTTTTTGCTATTGTGCATCAATAAAATTATTATTTTTGTATAACAAAATAGATACTGTTGGTTCTCCTTTTGTTTTCTATTAAGTCAGTCAACAAAATTTGTGTTGTTTTGTGTTGTTTATATCACTGTTGCCTTAAGCTTATACATTAGAAGTATAGTCAGGACCACTGGAATTATGTGGTAGGGAAGGACAAAATTATGTGGCAGGGTTGACTAACTTATGCGGTAAAAGAGGGAAATTATGCGGCGCAATGCAGTATTTTTTTTTATAGTATTACTTCATTACTTTGTAATTATTACACATGGTAATGCTGTCTAGGCAAAGATTTCCGCTCTTTAGTACAAGTTTAACAACCAAATACAGAAATAAGTAATTGAAAGCTGACCAATTAACCTTTGAGAAAGGACTTCCACTGGGCACAAATATGGGCCATGTTTTTAGTAACTTTTGATCCATTTTAGCAGGAAACAAAGTTTTTTTTGCTAAAATCTGCACAATATGCAGCAGATGATGGATTGTGTGGCAAATACTTCAAAATCACACATATGCTATAAAAGCAACGGCCCCGGAATCGCATAATTCCAGTGGCCCTGGATACAGTGCTGAAAAACAGCAAAAGTGTAATATTAGATATTATCACCGATCTGTACATAAATGATTACATTTGTATCATGAACATATGAAGCGGGCTCAGACTTCTCTCGCTGCCTGCTTTTTTTTCTCATTCTGGTAATGGTGCATTTATCCCTCCTCCCCACAACTTAAAAGTAGTGCCTCGGAAATCCATCTGTGAAGTAAATTCACGACTAGGTGAAGGTTTGTCAAGTGAAATGGCGATACTTTGCGAGGCTGTTAAATACGGGTCCCTGCATGTGCCACACAGCAGCAGCTGCTCCGTCATTAATTAGCTGCGCCATAAAGCATTGTTGTGCAGAGCTTTATTGAGCACGTGCACCCGAGGAATAAAAGGGTGGGCAGGACCAGGTATTTTACTGGCGTTAACTGCCCATTGCGGTGGAAGAGGACGTCAGAGTTCCAGGAGAGCGAGGACAAGGAGGGGCGGGGGTGGAGGAAGAGGAGGGTTGGCTTTAGGGTTCACGAGCAGCTTTAACCAGAATGCAACCAGTCTAAACCCAAACAGGTGAGCACGGGAAGTATTCTGAGGAGAGAGAAACAACAACGCAGGAGCAGAGAGAGGCAGGCCAGAGAGGTGCAGAGGGCACCGCAGCCCCTCGGAGGAGAGACAGGTGAGCTCGGAGGCCCGCACAGAGGGAGACGGGCGGGAGGGGAGGAAGCGAGCTGAGGGCAGAGGGAGAAAAGCATGAGGTGCGCGCGGCACTTACAG
Source organism: Calotriton arnoldi (assembly GCA_963921515.1). Classification (NCBI taxonomy): domain Eukaryota; kingdom Metazoa; phylum Chordata; class Amphibia; order Caudata; family Salamandridae; genus Calotriton; species Calotriton arnoldi. The sequence continues at coordinate 1,342,662 of CAWUFW010002724.1, read as the reverse complement.
AGAGGCCGAGCAGCAAGTGCGCCGGTGTGGACATGAGGAAGGGGCATGGGATTATAGCGAGAGGGTGCTAACTGTGGAGAGAGGCCGCCTCTGCAAGCCATCTAAGTCACTACCTTCCAAAATACCGCACAGTGACTTCGGTATAGCGCCAAAATAAAAACAAGCGCTGAAAGACAAGCGCGGGAGCTCGGAGGCCCGCACAGAGGGAGACAGGCGGGAGGGGAGGGAGCGAGCTGAGGGGAGAGGGAGAAAAGCATGAGGTGTGCGCGGCACTTACAGAGAGGCTGAGCAGCAAGTGCGCCGGTGTGGACAGGAGGAAGGGGCACGGGATTATGGCGAGAGGGTGCTAACTGTGGAGAGAGGCCGCCTCTGCAAGCCATCTAAGTCACTACCTTCCAAAATACCGCACAGTGACTTCGGTATAGCGCCAAAATAAATAAAAACAAGCGCTGAAAGACAAGCGTGGGAGCTCGGAGGCCCGCACAGAGGGAGACAGGCGGGAGGGGAGGGAGCGAGCTGAGGGGAGAGGGAGAAAAGCATGAGGTGCGCGCGGCGGCCCCGAAAGTGAAAGTCCACATCTACAGCGTTTACCTTACGGGAGCGAGCAGCGGCGGGCACGATAATTGCTAACAGATGGCGCCGCTGCTCGGTCCTGCAAGGGAAACGCCAAACGTGCACGCGTTGCAATAGAAAGCAATGCAAAACGTGCATGTTTTTGGCCAAAAAGCTGATCGATTCCAAAAGGTCCCCTCCTATGCAGCGCATGCACGGTGCGTAGGCAAGACCTAAAAATGAACATATTTGCCACTGTTTTGCGATTTTCTTTACCATAAGTATACTTCCAGCACCCACTGGAAGGAGGAAGTAAAACAAGCAACCCTGTCACACTCACTGAAGCCTCTAGGTTTAAATGTACAGTGCCTATGAGACCTCTATTGACACAGTAAACTTCTGAAGAGTAGGAGCATAGAATGCTCTGCCCCTATTGCGTGAATTTTGCAGCTTTTATGAACTATCATCTTATTTCTGGTTTCATTTAGTCAAACCTGTTGCCTAATAAATGAGGTCAAATTATTCCAAAGCACACAAATGTCTCATCGTTTTATTCTTGTGCTAATATGTAATGGGCAGTAATGCTTGTTTTCAAATTTGGAAGGAGGAATGAAGGAGTGTTCAACCATAGTCTATATTTTGGCTTGGCACCGGACACTAAAGCCCGAACTGCTAGGCCATACCCGCTCTGAACTGGAAAAAGAGCAAGCGCATTTGATCAAACGTCTCATTTTAGGTTAAACTACAGTGTGATATTGTTTGTTGAATTAAATGGATGCCTGGCACAGAACTGTTAGCACATTTATAAGAACTGACCTGTGAGAGGAAGGCAAGTCACTACTCTTACAGGCCATAAACCATATGTAAAAAAAAACTAACTCCACCAGAAGACAAAAGACAGTAAGTCAAGAGAGTAATTTACCAATCTGCACAACACCACACTGTGTTCACGGTTAAATATGGTGATCACTCGGTACAGTATGGATAAAAGAGATGGATTAATTAAACCAAAAACTGGCATACAATCAGGGTGCTTAAAAGGATAGAAACAGACTGCTCTTTTCACAATATTAGACAAGAGAAGCACAGGCATGCTACATGAAAAGTAGTCTTTTAAAAATGACTAAAATCTGAATTGTTTGGAAAGGATTGTTGTTGATTTCCTAAGAAGAAACTAAACCAAATTCAGGGAAATTATAATAAATACATTTAGAGGAAAGAATAGAAGCAGTGTCCCACACTTTTCACTGTAGGTGGTGACACAATACCATTCACCTACTTATATAAAGGAGGCATTATTCTGCCCCTCCTGTTGTTTATTTAAGTCTTTCACAGAAGAAAAAAATCTTAATATTGTAATATCATAGGGCAATCTAGTAAAACCTTTTTGCTACATTGTCATATTCATGTGCACTTCCACGCTGCAGTACAAATTCATAGGTCTGGATTCCTGCTATGTACAGAATCTTATCCATTATAATTTACAAAAATCCAACTAAAGAGGGTGGTTAGAGGGTCAGTTTCCTCATGCCATGCAAACACAACATACAATGCATATCAACTACCATAGAACAAAGTGAGAGTCCTATTGGAATTGCAGTTCTACTTTGAGGAGCCCAAGTTTAGTTTGTATTTTAGTTTTTTCAAAGTGTTTAAAGATTCTTAGGTTTCAGCAAAAGCTCCACATCAAAATAAATTGTTTACTCTGGGATAAGATGGGTTATAATACAACTGTAGAGCCCTAAATAATCATATTCAATTTGCAGTTCAAGTGATGGTGTATTCCAAAGGTGAGGGAGTCTGGATTGAAAATAATGAATTTATGATAAGATCCCAATTTGTGTATTAGAACATATATGCTATTTGGGAACGATCACATAATTATCAATAAAAAGTCAATAAAAAGTCATACCTAGTTGATCATGAGGGGCCCCTTTGAATATAATTCTATATGTAGTAAGGAAAAGTGCTCCTTCAGCAGGAAGGAGGGGTGGGCCACCGAGTGTTCCACCCATCGCTTCTTCCCTCCCATCAGGATCCAGCAGCACACGCAATGCTTCACATACCAATTCTTCACCAGGCAGCAAAGCTGGTCTCAGAATCTTGGCCTGTACACAAAGAACAAGAAAAGAAAATCAACATAAATGCCTCTGCTACTTTGTACCATGTTTGCTATATAATACTAGTACATACTCAAAGTCTGGAATATCAATTCTGTGAACACTTCAAAGCTTTATAAGTCTATTCAGTTTTATAAAATTCAAGGTACTCTTACTAAAAGGGTGCACCTGTTTGCGGTCTTGTTACAGACAGAGCCAGCTGTCTATCGGGAGACAGCATTGTGTATCATACTCAACTGGACCAATTCTTGCTCATAAAGTGGATGGTTTTCGTGCAAATCTCAGTTGTCCTGCTATATGTTGCTTTCCTCCCTTTCTGTTTGATCCGCCCTTAGCATGGACATCATTTAGGGGTCGCCCAACTGCGACCCCAGGCTTGCTCTTTGCAAACCCTGGCACTGCATTTGCGACCCCTGGCTTCAGAGTTAGCAAAATCAAGCCTTTTGTTGAATTGACTTTCATGGCCCACAGGAGCTGTTTGGTTTTGCCGTCAGTCAGTCGATTTGTCATTCTTCCTATTCTGAATGCAGCATTGCAAACAGACCCAAGTTTACACATCAGTTTACTGCCTTACAGGGCCGGCCACTTATTTAACAATACAAAACCTGCAGCAGAAATCTGAAAAATACAACATCAAACTTGACAGACTACTATAAATAAGCAATGGCAATGCCGATCTATCTTGTTTGAATGTAAAGGTAAGTGAGAAGGTTTGGCATTGCAAATGCTTGTGGTGTGGCACACATTAGTTTGATGTGCTATCTTCAAATAGCTCAGATTTTCCCATCGAAACCATGAACACAAATCTCAAGCCATAGCTAGGACCCATTCAAAACAGCATACTGTTCTGTGACTATTACATTGTAGGCAAATACAGTCTGGTGCAGTTAAAGCATTGGCTTTTTAATAGGAAGCACCTAACAAAGGCCCTGATTACGATTACAGTCAGTGATCCCCACCAAATGGCGGCGGTGCTGAGGCAGGCACCGCCGTCGGGATTACGATATCTCTTTCTGACAGCTTTTTCAGGTCGGGAAGACCGCCATGAAAAGGCTGTCAGAAACGGAATTTGTGGGAAACAGGCTCCTGTCCATCTTGGGCCACTGTAAAATGGTCCTGGGAGCACATGTAGTGGCCCCACTTCACTCAATGCACCGTGTGCCATGCTTGACATGGTGCATAGCACTTGGTGCAGGAGGTGCTCCATACCACAGCAGCTTGTGCTGCGTCCCTTTTCCTTGCCCGCAACACAAGCTGCCGTGGTATGAAGCACTTTCCGACCGCAAGCACAGCGGTCATATAACGCGGTGGTCGGGCCACCGCATGCTTGTTGGGCAGTCTCCGACCGCCCCAATAGCGGTCGGCTGTCCCACTGTCTGCTAGCGTAATAAGGCCCAAAGTCATCCACTTGATGAAAAAGTGAGTTCAATATGTAAAAGCACAATTTTAAATTTAAAACTCAGCAACTGCATTGTTACTGGTTGTTCATTTTTTCAAAGTTTAATATTTAACAAAAATGGCTGTACCAAAAATTTGCATTTATGCCCTTGTGATCATAAAATAGATCCTGCATTAAAATCTTAAATGCTACCCCAATTAATATAATTTGAATCGAAAGAATTTAAATCAAACATGTGAACTATGACAATTAAGTTATATTGTGTCAAAAATAGCACACTAATTGCAAAACAAAATGTCATCATTCCATCAAGGGTGGCAGATCTAATTCTCAATGAATAGGTGATGAAACCTGCAGATAAGATTACAGCATTCGATCTACTAGTTAAACAATGTCCAGCTCCCTGTATCAATGAACCTTTATTCTCTGTTCATACCAGTGTGCTAGGTACGCTTTTCCTTCCCAACTACCCACATCAAAGTCAGCGGTCAATGACCAGCAATTAATTTTTAGAATCCGGTAAGACCATAAAGAAGGCATGAGGACGACTGTCTGCTTCCTGGCCCAATTACTACATAAAGTGAAGGCCATCAAGTACTGACACCCTCTAAAGCCTTCTTAAGGTGGCTTCTCCATTGAGGTAATTACATACACAATCATGTCTCATTGAAATGAGAGAGAATAAATCTTAATCTTCTAACTGTTAATTTCATTTCTCAAGAAAGAATATGGCAGCAGCCAAACTGGGAGGCTAATGAACGGAAAGGTCCTAAACTTTACTAACAACAACACTTTAAAGCATCCAATGTTTGTTCTGTAATTCAACTGAGGAGCCGAGTTGCTAGAATTTTGTCCTTGTAAAAAACATTTTAATTTACTAATTGCACAAGTTACTAACTTGTGTAACGATATATCTGTAAGAGACAGTAGTTAGTGACAGATTCCTTACCTTAGAATATCCCCAGGCGTCAGGCTGGATCCGGAAAGTTTTTGCGTAGCAGTACCCTTGCGCGTCGGTAGGCGGCGTCGTGCGGCTCCGCGTCCGGCGTCGTGATCGCCGGGATGACGTTGCGGGCAGTACTTAGACGCCGCCCCTGCGCGCTGACTTCAGTTCTGTACACGACTTTCCGCGCCAGGAACGCAGAGCCATGCAAGAAGCTGACATAGGTGTCTGAAAAATACTAGGCCCTGAAAGGGATGACCTTAACCCTAGAAATCAGTTCGCAGAACGGGGAGGATGGGCGGGCGGTAGGAATCTGTCACCAACTACTGTCTCTTACAGATATATCGTTACACAAGTTAGTAACTTGTGCATCTGAAAGAGACACGTTAGTGACAGATTCCTTACCTTAGAATAGATACCCCAGCAATACCAACCCCGGTGGTGGGTCTGCGAACCAAGATCAGACAAGGAAGTCCCGGAGGACAGAACGGCCAAAGAAGCCGTCCCTCCGGACCTGACTGTCAAGGCAGTAATGCTTTGTAAACGTGTGCAGCGAGGCCCACGTAGCTGCCTGACAGATATCCTGCAGCGGAACACCGCGGCCCAAAGCCGTGGTAGCAGCCGTTGCCCTGGTGGAATGGGCACGCAGCCCACCAGGAGGCTCCTTCTTAGCCAAAGAATAGCAGGCTTTGATACACAAGGTTACCCAGCGGGAGATGGTTCTCTTGTGCACCGCCCAACCTTTTTTGGCGCCCACGTAGCCAACAAAGAGCTGGTCATCCACCCGGAAGTGTTGTGTGCGGTTGAGGTAAAAGGAAAGCGCACGTTTTGGGTCCAGACGGTGGAGCCTCTCTTCCTCTCTGGAAGGATGCGGAGGCGGAAAGAAGGTGGGAAAAGTGATGGTCTGCCCAATGTGGAAGGCAGTAACCACCTTTGGCAAGAAGGACGGACGCGTCCTAAGAACAACCTTGTCTGGATGGACAGACAGAAAGGGAGGTTTGCATGATAGAGCCTGGAGCTCACTCACCCGCCGAGCGGAGGTGATGGCCACCAGAAAGGCTGTCTTCAGAGTCAGAAGACGAAGAGGACAGTTATGTAGAGGCTCAAAGGGAGCGCACATGAGAAAGGTAAGAACCAAGTTCAAGTCCCACTGAGGCATCACAAACGGAACAGGAGGGAAGAGGTGTGTAATGCCTTTAAGGAATCTGTTAACAACAGGGGACTTGAAAAGGGAGGGCTGATCAGGAAGCCTGAGGAAGGCCGAAATGGCACAAAGATAGCCCTTGATGGTACCCAGGGCAGAACCCTGTTGAGCAGGGAAAATAGGAACAGAAGAACCTCAGAAAGAGGGGCAGAGAGGGGATTCACAGCCTTTGCTGTGCACCATGCCACAAACTTGTTCCACCTGCAGGCGTATACCACCTTAGTGGAGGGACGCCTGGCTGCCAGAATCACATCACAAACTTCGGGAGGCAAGTCGAAAGGAATCAACTGCCGCCGCTCAATCTCCACGCAAGCAGGTGGAGGCTGGACAGGTTCGGGTGGAGGACCGTCCCCTGCTGCTGCGACAGAAGATCCTCCCGAAGAGGCAGACGGATCGGGGATCGACGCTCATACTGAGTAGCTCGGGATACCAAACTCTTCGAGCCCAGTCCGGAGCCACAAGGATGACTTGGGCCCGGTCGCGCCGAATCTTCTTCAACACTCTGGGTAGAAGTGGTATAGGCGGAAAGGCGTACAACAGACCGCAACGCCACTCGCGACGAAAAACGTCGCCGAGCGAGTGCCGCCTTGGAAATTCCAACGCGCAGAACTGCTGACATTGCGCGTTCTCTTCGGTGGCCAATAGATCTAACCAAGGCTCTCCCCACTGCAGAAAGAGACCTTGCGCCACTTCCGAGTGAAGACGCCATTCGTGATCCATCATGCACCTGCGGCTGAGTTCGTCCGCCCTGGCGTTTAGGGAACCTGCCAAGTGTTGAACCATCAGGAACATGCCCTGATGTTCCAGCCATGTCCAGAGGCGCAGAGCCTCCTGACAGAGGGTCCACGACCCCACTCCGCCTTGTTTGTTGCAGTACCACATGGCGGTGGTGTTGTCTGTGAACACCTGCACTACCTTCCCTTTGACAGAGGGAAGGAATGCCTTGAGTGCAAGTCGGATCGCCCGAAGCTCCAGAAGGTTGATATGGAGCCGGGACTCCGCCGGAGACCAGAGGCCTCTGATCTCCGCCTCTCCCATGTGACCGCCCCATCCCAGAAGGGACACGTCCGTCACAACTGCGTGCTCTGGCTGGGGAAGGGAGAGGGTTCTGCCCATGACCCATTGCCGGTTCGAGAGCCACCACTGCAACTGTTTTGCAGCCCCCTCCGAGATCTGGACGTGATCGGACAGGTTGCCCTGGTGCTGCGCCCACTGGAACTTCAGGTCCCACTGCAGAGCCCGCATATGCCATCTGGCATGATCGACCAGCAGGATGCAGGAGGCCATGAGGCCCAGCAGCCTCAGGGTCATCCGTACCGAAACCCAGGCTAAAGGCTGAAAGATTGGAATCATAGCCTGAATATCCCGGACTCGCCGTTCGGGAGGATAGGCCCGAAACTGCGTTGTGTCCAGAACTGCTCCTATGAAAAGGAGCTGTGGAGAAGGAATCAGATGCGACTTCGGCACATTGATGGAGAGCCCCAGCGAGTGCAGGAGTTCGGCCGTAGTCTGGAGGTGGGAGACGACTGCCTGGGATGAGCCCGCCTTCAGCAGCCAGTCGTCGAAGTAGGGGAAGACTGGAACCCCTGCCCGGCGCAGATGAGCTGCGACCACCGCCATCACTTTCGTGAACACCCGAGGGGCACTGGTAAGGCCAAAGGGGAGCACAGTGAACTGAAAATGCTCGATGCCTACCGTGAACCGTAGGTAACGCCGGTGGGCCGGCAGGACGGGGATGTGGAAATAAGCGTCCTGCAAGTCCAACGCTACCAACCAGTCTCCAGGGCAGTCAGGACCTGAGCTAAGGTGAACATCTTGAACTTCTCCTTCCGGAGGAAGCGATTGACGTTCCGGAGGTCCAAGATAGGACGCATGTCCTCCTTGTCCTTTTTGGGCACCAGAAAGTAGTGGGAGTAGCAACCACATCCTACTTCTGGGGTCGGAACATGCTCGATGGCCCTCTTGGCCAAGAGGGCCGTGACTTCCTTCTGCAGAAGCACCAAGTGATCCCCTGACATGCGGTGGAATTGAGGTGGCATGGCTGGGGGGTGGTCTCGAAGGGGAGGGAGTAGCCCCTTCGGACAATGTCCAAGACCCACCTGTCCGAGGTGATGGGACGCCAGTGGTGAAGGTGATGGCGGACCCTGCCCCCTACTGGCGTGCTGTGCACCGGAAAGGAGGGAATAGGAGGGCTTGGAGGCCGCGGCGAGTTGGAGGTGGTGGCCTGACCCGCACGCTGGTTGCCCGAACCGCCACGGCGGCATCCACGTCCTCGGCCACGCGAAGACGCTTGCTGCGCGGGCTGGTGGCTGGGCTGCTGACGTGACTGGGCGCCCCTTCCGTGGCCACGAAAGGGGCAAAAAGCAGAGGTTAGCGGAGGGAGTACAACAGAAAGGCCCAGGGACTTGGCAGTAGCCCGTGAGACCTTAAAACGCTCCAGCGCATGGTCTGCTATGGAACCAAAAAGACCGACTCCATCAAAGGGCATGTCCATGAGTGTATTCTGGACATCACCCGAGAAACCAGTTGTTCTCAGCCAGGCGTGGCGACGTAGCGCCACCGTCGTTGCAAGCGATCTGCCCAGCGAGTCGGCGGTATCAAGGCCACAACGTATGGTGTATTTAGCCGCATCTCTTCCTTCCGCAATGGCGCGGGTAAGCAGTGTCTGGACCTCCTCAGAACACTGCGGCAAAACTGCCGCCACCGAATCCCACAGGGAGTGGGTATATCGGCCCAAAAGGCAAGCGGTGTTGACGGACCGCAAGCCAGCACTGGAGGAAGAAAAAGCCTTCTTCCCAAATTGGTCCAGGCGTTTGGATTCCCTATCCGGAGGGGCGGTAGGGAAGGCGGTTTGGGAGGCAGAGGCTTGGACAACCAAGCTCTCGGGGGTGGGATGTTGGGAGAGAAACAAGGGGTCGCCCGGAGCAGGGCGATGGCGTCGGGCCACGTTCCTATCCACAGGAGCCCCAGTGGTGGGCTTGGACCAGGCGCCCAAAAGAACGTCAGTCAGTGCATCATTAAACGGCAGCACAGTCTCCGTGGAGGAAGCTGCCGGCTGAAGCACTTCCGTCAGGAGATTAGTCCTGACAGCCACAGTAGGCAATTGGAGGTGCAAGGCTCCAGCTGCTCTACGCAACACCGTTGCGAAATTTGCTCCCTCCTCCGTAGCCACGGGAGGAGACAGCATGCCAGTGTCAGGGGAAGTGTCTAGACCACTGGCATCCCCAAGTTCCTCAGCCCAGTCCTGATCATACTCACACTATTGTGTGAGAGGGTCTTCCGACCCCTCCCAGCTCTCCTGGTCCTCCTCTTGTTCAAAATATGGAGGAGGAGGGACATTTGGGACCCAAGGTCTCATCGGCGCCGGAGCCGGCGTCGAGCGACGTCGGTCCGGCTCCATGTCCGGAGCCGGAGACAACCGGGGAACGACGCCGTCCGGAGCCCCGGACGGCGTCAGGAACGGCACCGGGGACATCGGCGGAGGCGTGGTTAGGTCAACCGGCGTCGATGGGGGTTGCGGTACCACCGGAGCCGGGATCGAGGCCGGGGCCGGAGCCGAGGCCGGGATGAAGGCTGGCGGGACAGGCGACGCCGGAGCAACCCCATCAGGGCCCGCGGGGCCCGAAGGCGCACCGGAGGGACCTTGAGGCCCGAAGAGGCGGGCCATGGCCGACAGGAATTCCTGTATTTCGGCCGGAGTCGCCCCCGAACCCGGAAAGGACGGGTAATGCGGGGGCGGCTCCACAGGCATGTCCGGGGCTGCGGGGACGGTGCAGACAGGGGCCTCAGCCGAGTCGCGAGACCGGCGAGGCGAAGTCTTAGAGCGATGATGCTTCTTAGACTTTTTGTGCTTTGACTTACCCGAGGAGCGCGAAGACTTGGACTCCGACGACCGGCGGGTACTCCGCGACCGGCCCCTCGACCTCTCCCGGGACCGGGGCTTGGTGCGGCGCGGAGCCGACTGCCGGACCTCAAGTAGCTTTCGAGACCGCTCTCGCAAAGCCTTCGGGTGAAGTTTCCGGCAGTCAGGACACGACTTCGTGTCGTGGTCTCGGCCGAGACAATAGAGACACTCTAGATGCGGGTCTGTGATCGACATCATTCGACCACAGATGTCGCATGGCTTGAAGCCGGGCATCCCTACGACACCTAGGAGTCGATGAAAGAAACAGTGAAAAAATTCACAAAAAAATTTAGTCAAAAATTGACTAGGGCACTGCTCTTCCCGGATCTGCGCTTACTGGCGCGGAAAAAGAAGAACTGACGTCAGCGCGCAGGGGCGGCGTCTAAGTACTGCTCGCGACGTCATCCTGGCGATCACGACGCCGACGACGGACGCGGAGCCGCACGACGCCGCCTACCGACGCGCAAGGGTACTGCTACGCAAAAACTTTCCGGATCCAGCCTGACGCCTGGGGATATTCTAAGGTAAGGAATCTGTCACTAACGTGTCTCTTTCAGATTCAATATTTAATAGGTGCAAACAGGCTTCTTTTTGGACATTTTACAAAGCCAAATCATGCAGCTAATAAAGCTTTTATGTGTACACTCGGAGGCTGTTTGCTGCATGAGGTTATTATGGACAGAGTAGTTATTGGTTCCAAGGGGACTACCAAATGAGCAATGCACTTTAAACAAGCACAAGTCTGATATCCAATATTAAGATTAGAAGTATTTTACCTGGAGGGTAACAAATGGCGGGAATCGAGGAGAACCTGTTAGTAGGAAGTGGCAACTTATCAGAACAACTCACCCATCAGGTAATAATAATCACTGTATCTGTGGGTGTCAGCACTATCATATGAATGACCAGCTTGGTTTCCAGACATTTCATCAAAGTTCGATGGTTTGGAATGCTCTTCCACCAGTTTTGAGAGCTTATCCAAAGCTCAGTTTTTTTTGCCCAGCATTTTTGTGTTTTAAACTTTCATTGTCTGTTGATATTTGCATTGACTGAACATAGGTTCCCATTTGTTCTAGAGTGAGTGGACCTCTTTGGCATGTATTCTGGGACCTTGTTGCTAAAACTACTGTCTAAGCAAATGTTTGCAAATGTATTGTCAACTCAAGTATCTTGTCTTGAAAGGTCTCGTTACAGCATGCTGCAGGGAAGACGACTGATAAAAGGACCATGCATGTGGCAGTTATATATTTCAATAATTTCATTATCTATATCTCAGTGGATAGAATATCATTTGTGAATTATATTGCTACTGACCTACTTTCACCTTTTCAGTGATTATTATGTTGCCTTGCAGAATTAACCCTTCCATAATGGTGACTGAGCTGCTGCTGCCTCAAGTTTCTGTCAGGTCTAAGATATGTCAATCTTTTCCAAGATGTGGTTATGGGTATCTGATGCGTTTTTTTATGGTGAGTTGTCTGATGAGTTGTTTGTTTGATGAGGGGGGATGTTGATAAGTCTGCTGTTAACATGCACATTTATTTTAATTCTAGGAGTAGTTGAGGAGCAAAAGGGGCTTTTTATGGGATTCTTTTATTCTCATCCAATTAACCTTATGCAGTGTTTGCCAAGTGAGAGTCAGACATTTGCGATTGCATGGATTACAATTCCAGCATTTGTGTGATCCCTTTTTGAAATCCAGGACTCATTGCCACTGTGATTCATTCTGTAAATTTATGGTACTGTTTACAAGACTTGAGGTTGTTATTAAACCTTCCACCCTGTTTTTTATAGTACATTAGAGGGATATGGTTGCAGACTGAGTCCTAAAATTTGGGGTTGGTATTAATTTATCTATCTCTGTGTTACACCAGGCCAATTGTGCTCCTTTTTATGGAGGATCACGTGGGTACTTTTGTTGCTATGGTGGAACTGACAGCTTGTTGTGGAGGAAAATATGCTGTTGCAGAATGAGGACATTGCATATGATGAAGATCATCTTGAAGATAATTCTTCATTCCAGTAAGATCCAATGCAGAGAAATAAGGCATAAACAGATATACTGGAATTTTTGGTACCAAGATAAAGTCTTGCATGTGAGTTTACAACCACATTAAGTGGAGCGAGCGGCACGGGGCAAGATAGGTTTAGGTACTGCAACCAGAACAGCATTTCCACCATCAATGTCTGTTATTATATATGGTTTAAACAAACTGGCATGTGTAGAAATCGTGGGTACAAAACCTATAGAAACTCAAAGTACCTATGAATGAATGGGTCCAATGAACATCAATTCCTTACTTTTGAGAGTTTTTTGGGATACTGCTCAAAAGTCAACTATTCATCTGTGTTGAAAAAGAACAATAAAGAGTAACCTGTCATATGAGGTGCATGCTTATTTATGTTTTCACATATATTGCACATTACTCTTAAGATTGTCATTCATATCTTCACATATAACATTGTATGATGAAGTATTTTTTGTGAGATACTATTGTGCAAAGAAATGATGTTTTTTTCTGACTAAAGTATATCAAAGAGGGCAAGCATTAGTAGTCATCTACAGTTTTCTTCAAGAGTGCTTTGTTTATGTGCTCACTGGGTAACTCAGGAAGCTGGAGGTTGAACTATCACATTCTTGGACTGTAATAGGGTGATGATACCCATTTTTACAATTGGTTTGAAGTGGTGATGGGTAATATCATTGACATCACATAGTTCTGCACAAGAGACAATACACTGGTGTCAAACAGGATGTTTTCTAAAGAAAATGTAATGAACTTCATTGTTTTTTTGTGGGTCAGTTTAGGAAGAAACATACTTCATTGTTTTTTGCTTGTCCATTTAGGAAAAAATCTACGGATTTAAAAGGAGGCTAAGTGATCTAACCAGTCAATAATAATTTTGTTTCTGCTTTTAGGACCTCTTCATGTGCCTCAATAAGGTCAAAGACATTGTCTTGATTGTGAGTTGGTGGTAAACTCTGTTGAAAGAATTTGAACAAACTGCTCATCTGTTTACAGCTTCTGACACTTGATTAGACTTTTTATTTTAATTGATCACTGTCCTAGTCAGCAAAACCATTTGTGAAAGAGAGGCCATAGCCCTGCTTTGTGCAAAGTAAGTTGAGGATGTGATATTTAGAGGGTGAGAGATTCGGCAAGGCTGACTGCAGTTCAAATGAAGATTGAGAGTACACATCAACACAAGAGCATGTCACCTGGAAGAAGGATATCTTAAGTGGTTGCTAAGAGAAGAAATTTTCAATAACTAACAGCAGGTTTCCCTTATTTATTTGGGAGCACCCGAGCGATCCTAATAGCACTGATGAGGATAGTGAAACCCCCATGAACTGACTCACTGGGGTCAATGGAGATGGACTGGGATGGGCTTCGGAGGGGCGGGAGGCGACGGCGGGCCCCCGTGCGCCCTCCCACTCTGGCCGCTTCCCCCCTCTCTCTTCTCCACCCACCCCCAGGAAATGCATCATGGAATCACACGACTACACTAGGCGTGCCCATTAGACGGGCTCGCTTGGACACACATTATACTGCCCACCACCCACAAATGCCTCTCGACCCCCTTTGATGCCCCCAAACTGCGCTAGCTTAATTCTTTTGGTTCACGTACTGTTGGTTCTCAGTATGGTATAATGTTAGTATATGACCATTGTATGGCAGTACAACACTTCCTACCCGATCGCAACGACCCCGGTACGGGAAGACACATTACTTCACATGGAGACACACCAATGAGGGCACATGTCCTGGCACACTATGAATGCCACTGAACTAATTGGGAAGAAGTTACTATACATCAGGTGGAATTTTTGTATATAACCATTGATAGAGGACGATATGTATGAACATTGTTGGTTAATGTCCTCATAAGTTACAATTCAAGTGTCGAACTGAAGGGATAATAATGGAAAATACTCACTCTGTAATGAAAAACATGTTAACAAAATGCCAATAAACATATTTATAAAAAAAAAACTAACAGCAGGTTTTCCCACAATGTCATTGCAGATCACACATGCAGAGAGAGTGGTAATTAACAAATCTTGCTAGGCAAAGCGGGCATGCTTTAGAATGAGTGAGTAGAGATCTGAAGTCCATTTACATTAGTTTTAACTTGGTCGTTTTAGCTCACTTCATGGGGATAGAGATTCCTTTTGGAAGAGCATTGGAAGAATGGGAGTCAACATATCAAATGAAGGCATATGGCCTGGAGATGCATAATAAACAGAAGAAGGGGGACACAGGAAAAAAGTTGATCAGATAAATTGTAGCACTACATAACTTCTACTTGTCACTTACTATTTTATTGGTAACATGAGTAAAAATGTGATTAAGGTCACCAATGTTATCACATTTAGCAGGCCCTGTGAGTGATGATGGCAATACATCTAATATAGATGTACTTTGTTCTGTGGAAAAGTGAACAGTCTAGTGTATGTAGTAAGCACAAAAAGTAAGATACAATAGAGTTCACTCCAAAAAGCCTTTCAGGCGACTCTTAAATCTCTTATATTTACAGCTGCTAAAGTAGTAGAAGTTTAGCAGTCAGATGATAAATTAATAGACGTTTCACTAAGTAGCGCTCAAACTTTAATTATTGATACAAAAAAGGATCATATCATGTGGCCTTGTTCTTTGACTTTAATTCCAACCACACCAATAATCTGATGTTGGTTTGGGTTTTGGTAAATTGGGATTCTGCATTTCTCTCCCTTTTCTTCTTGAGGTTGATATTTTCAGCTCAATTAGGTTGTTGTTGCTTGCCATGAATCACAGTCAGCCAGTTATCATGGATACTTATTGTGTTTTTAATGTGGAATGGCAAGTGTACTGGAGTATCCACTTTCACTAACCTTCTCACCATATCTCAGCTTTTTAGGACAGTAACTCTGGCAATGGTTTTCCTTTCATGGCTCAATGGTATGAGTTTATCAGAAGAGTTAATGGAATATGATTTCATACACCATACTTATTTTTTTTGCCATTTTTGGACTGGCAATTTGATTGCGAACCCTTGAACACCTGTTTGGTGTTATGTTCTTCCATGGGGGGGGGTCTACTTTAGATATTGCTTATTCTGTGACCTGCAAATTGGTATAGCAAAGACTGCTGCTGTATGCAAATTTTATGGTATGTCCATTATCAAACTTTGAGCTTCAGACTTCTGTTCAACATATTTAGAACCCAGTGGTACCATCATACAATTATAGTTCATATTTACAGTGATATTTTGTTTTACAATAGTTTAATTTTAAAAGTTACATTAGTGAACAGGTAATGTATGTAGAGAGGCTTTTACCAAATCATTATTTACTTGAGTGCACAGTTTTTTTGTACTTTTAATTTATATACCGTATATTTGTTTCTTAGTTTTTTAGGTTCATTTATTTTTTAGTTCCCAGTCAATATCCCACTGTCCTTGTTTATACCCTTTCTGTGCCATTGACAGTGTTTATCTAGTAGGTTACCATTTGATGTTCGTTTTTTTGATGTCTCCGCTCACCTGTATTCTACTTTCGATTTCTACAATCTGTGTGGTGACCCTGGCCCATCAATGGCCATTTTCTCTTTGCCAATTGTTGCTGAATGTTGTAATCTTGTGTTTTTGGTCTGGTGGGGTTTCCTCTGCCGGGTCATCATTCATTGACATATTAAAAAAAAAATCTGCTGAGCAGTAGTTGCTTAACAGAAAGTGCAACACATTGATGCAATGACTCAATTGAGCAAATACTGAGGTGCCCTCGCCTCTTCGACACTTAGGTTTATTTATCTCCTGTTTGGGTAGTCCCTTCTTTATTATTTTTCTTTCACCATAAGATTCTCTTCTATTCTTGTTTTATATTTCCTATTTATATTTTATCCGAATCCATGTGCAGAGGTAAATTGGCATGTAAATGCCAACCCACTTCCCATTTCACACAATATAAAAATAACACTTCATACGTTTTTACACTTTTCAAAATTCACCTTTTTTATTGGGGGAAGCCTTCTACTTTCTCTGTGTACAACCTCCAACGTCTCAATGTGCATAGCGACAATGCCTTGAAAGAGAAAAAGCAATTACTATGTGCACCTCAAACATTTACATACAATGTTTACCACTCATAGTTATAAGAAATTGTTTTTAATATATATGATGGCACGAAAGTTTTGTTTTATTCCACAAATTTATCAAGTCACTACAATAAAGCAAAGAACAAAATTTCATTCCCAGAAAATACACTAAACTAGTAGTTAAGTTTTAAAATAATTATGACATAAATCGATATAGGTGCCCTTTTGAATCGCCGAGTACCACGGTTGCCTAATCCAACTACAAACCGACCTCTTCCTTCCACCACCAGAGGCTTCAAAGTTTGTATCTCACACTTGCAGGCTTTGCACCCTGCTTTCTCCTCTTGTTACTGTTTTGCCGTCTTTCTCCTCCTCCTCCTCTCCCCCCATCTTCGACCCCCTTTCACTACCTCTCTCTTCCTCTGGGCCAAAGTCTGATGATGAAAAATAAGTACTGATCCCCAAAAATAGATATCAATGTTGACCCCAGGCAACCACTTCCACATATTAAGCTCTGCACGATACAAGCCAGACATTTGCACTGTAATAATTGATCAGCGCTGTATGGTGTATATAGAATTTCATAGAGGGGGAGAACAGGAAGAGGAGAAGGGCTTTGGGTATTTTTAAAAATTCTGACACAGAGGGAAGCGTGCTCGACTGCAGAAGAGGGGAAGTGTCTGGATTTGGATCTAGAACAAAAACACTTAGACATGAAGCTTGTGTGAGTGCGGGAACATTAAGAGTTATCAGTGAAGCTGATGGAAGAATGCAAGAATAAGGTAGAAAATGTTTAAAATAGAACTGATTGTAGACATATCACTGTCACAATAATGACTACACCTACTTCTCACTTAATACAATGCCTAAATTGTATTGGACATGACAATTCGTCAGTAGAAAAGGTATACCTGGAATCATGCAATGCAGGCTCTTGATGTGGTCCTGACTTACTCCACTCTCTGTGCAAACCTTGTCAATAAATCTTGCAATGAAGCGCACAACAGAATTGGTGATGTCATTGTTTTCAGAGTCCTCAAACCCACTTTCAGTGTCATAGCTCTCAGCCACACTGCCTGCAATGCTAAACGGTAGGGGGAAAATATGAGCAAAATATTTCTTTTACGTGCAAATGAACAGCAGCAATCCAGAATCTACACAATTCCTAATAATTTAAACTAAAGAAATACTGTAGGCTCAAATACTGTAGCCGGTGTACGTGAGACACGCATAATAATGTATCACAGCCTTCCAAAGCTCAGGGTACTTGGTAACATAACTAGTAAAGCAATCTGGGTCTATTGTGTAAAAATACAAGTTTCCTTCTATTGATGGCTGGAGCAGAAATAGTTCATAAGATTCAACAATGAGTCAAATGCAAAACATGTGTAATCCTAGCAAAGAATTATACAGCCTGCTCTTTAATACTGTGACATGTAGTGTATGCTATTTCAAGAAAGTTGTAAAAAAAAGCTAGGGCTACCCAATTTTATGAACCCAGGCACACATCATATCAAACTAAACGAACAAGTTACTTACCTTCGGTAACGCTTTTTCTGGTGGATACAATATCTGCCTGTGGATTCCTCACCTTTTGAATACCCCTTGCACCAGCAATTCCGCGGAAATTCTTTCCCAGCTCTCCCACGACGATGAGGACGTCACAATAGCACGGCTCCGCTCGCGACTCCGTATGACGTCATCGGAGCCATAAGAAGACCTCGTCGGCGTGCTGACGTCAGTTCCACCCATTTTTTCCGTGCCACCGAGGCAAACGGGAGGACCAACACATTTTCAGATGCAAACATAGCATTCCAAGTATATACACATATATAAATCCACAATTGCATAATCAATAAAGACATTGTGAAATAGCAACTGAGAAGGCATTTCTCATTATCAAAACTTTCAACATGATCAAGACATATTAAATTAAACATATTTTGGTAGAAACAGGTGGACAACGGGGAGGCGGGTGGGTCAGTGAGGAATCCACAGGCAGATGAACAAGTTACTAACTTGTGTAACGATATATCTGTAAGAGACAGTAGTTAGTGACAGATTCCTTACCTTAGAATATCCCCAGGCGTCAGGCTGGATCCGGAAAGTTTTTGCGTAGCAGTACCCTTGCGCGTCGGTAGGCGGCGTCGTGCGGCTCCGCGTCCGTCGTCGGCGTCGTGTTCGCCGGGATGACGTCGCGGGCAGTACTTAGACGCCGCCCCTGCGCGCTGACGTCAGTTCTGTACACGACTTTCCGCGCCAGGAACGCAGAGCCATGCAAGAAGCTGACATAGGTGTCTGAAAAATACTAGGGCCCTGAAAGGGATGTCCTTAACCCTAGAAATCAGTTCGCAGAACGGGAGGATGGGTGGGCGGTAAGGAATCTGTCACTAACTACTGTCTCTTACAGATATATCGTTACACAAGTTAGTAACTTGTGCATCTGAAAGAGACACGTTAGTGACAGATTCCTTACCTTAGAATAGATACCCCAGCAATACCAACCCCGGTGGTGGGTCTGCGAACAAAGATCAGACAAGGAAGTCCCGGAGGACAGAACGGCCAAAGAAGCCGTCCCTCCGGACCTGACTGTCAAGGCAGTAATGCTTGGTAAACGTGTGCAGCGAGGCCCACGTAGCTGCCTGACAGATATCCTGCAGCGGAACACCGCGGCCTAAGGCCGTGGTAGCAGCCGTTGCCCTGGTGGAATGGGCACGCAGCCCAACAGGAGGCTCCTTCTTAGCCAAAGAATAGCAGGCTTTGATACACAAGGTTACCCAGCGGGAAATGGTTCTCTTGTGCACCGCCCGACCTTTTTGGCGCCCACGTAGCCAACAAAGAGCTGGTCATCCACCCGGAAGTGTTGTGTGCGGTTAATATAGAAGGAAAGCGCACGTTTTGGGTCCAGACGGTGGAGCCTCTCTTCCTCTCTGGAAGGATGCGGAGGCGGAAAGAAGGTGGGCAAAGTGATGGTCTGCCCAATGTGGAAGGCAGTAACCACCTTTGGCAAGAAGGACGGACGCGTCCGAAGAACAACCTTGTCTGGATGGACAGACAGAAAGGGAGGTTTGCATGATAGAGCCTGGAGCTCACTCACCCGCCGAGCGGAGGTGATGGCGACCAGAAAGGCTGTCTTCAGAGTCAGAAGACGAAGAGGACAGTTATGTAGAGGCTCAAAGGGAGCGCACATAAGAAAGGTAAGAACCAAGTTCAAGTCCCACTGAGGCATCACAAACGGAACAGGAGGGAAGAGGTGTGTAATGCCTTTTAGAAACCTGTTAACAACAGGGGACTTGAAAAGGAAGGGCTGATCAGGAAGCCTGAGGAAGGCCGAGATGGCACAAAGATAGCCCTTGATGGTACCCAGGGCAGAACCCTGTTGGGCCAGGGAAAGAAGGAACAGAAGAACCTCAGAAAGAGGGGCAGAAAGGGGATTCACAGCCTTTGCTGTGCACCATGCCACAAACTTGTTCCACCTGCAGGCGTATACCACCTTAGTGGAGGGACGCCTGGCTGCCAGAATCACATCACAAACTTCGGGAGGCAAGTCGAAAGGAATCAACTGCCGCCGCTCAATCTCCACGCAAGCAGGTGGAGGCTGGACAGGTTCGGGTGGAGGACCGTCCCCTGCTGCTGCGACAGAAGATCCTCCCGAAGAGGCAGACGGATCGGGGGATCTACGCTCATACTGAGTAGCTCGGGATACCAAACTCTTCGAGCCCAGTCCGGAGCCACAAGAATGACTTGGGCCCGGTCGTGCCGAATCTTCTTCAACACTCTGGGTAGAAGTGGTATAGGCGGAAAGGCGTATAACAGACCGCAACTCCACTCGCGACGAAAAGCGTCGCCGAGCGAGTGCCGCCTTGGAAATTCCAACGCGCAGAACTGATGACATTGCGCGTTCTCTTCGGTGGCGAATAGATCTAACCAAGGCTCTCCCCACTGCAGAAAGAGTCCTTGCGCCACTTCCGAGTGAAGACGCCATTCGTGATCCATCATGCACCTGCGGCTGAGGTTCGTCCGCCCTGGCGTTCAAGGAACCTGCCAGGTGTTGAACCATCAGGAACATGCCCTGATGTTCCAGCCATGTCCAGAGGCGCAGAGCCTCCTGACAAAGGGTCCACGACCCCACCCCGCCTTGTTTGTTGCAATACCACATGGCGGTGGTGTTGTCTGTGAACACCTGCACTACCTTCCCTTTGACAGAGGGAAGGAATGCCTTGAGTGCAAGTCGGATCGCCCGGAGCTCCAGAAGGTTGATATGGAGCCGGGACTCCGCCGGAGACCAGAGGCCTCTGATCTCCGCCTCTCCCATGTGACCGCCCCATCCCAGAAGGGACGCGTCCGTCACAACTGTGTGCTCTGGCTGGGGAAGGGAGAGGGTTCTGCCCATGACCCATTGCCGGTTCGAGAGCCACCACTGCAACTGTTTTGCAGTCCCCTCCGAGATCTGGACGTGATCAGACAGGTTGCCCTGGTGCTGCGCCCACTGTAACTTCAGGTCCCACTGCAGAGCCCGCATATGCCATCTGGCATGAGTGACCAGCAGGATGCAGGAGGCCATGAGGCCCAGCAGCCTCAGGGTCATCCGTACTGAAACCCAGGATAAAGGCTGAAAGATTGGAATCATAGCCTGAATATCCCGGACTCGCCGTTCGGGAGGATAGGCCCGAAACTGCGTCGTGTCCAGAACTGCTCCGATGAAAAGGAGCTGTGGAGAAGGAATCAGATGCGACTTCGGCACATTGATGGAGAACCCCAGCGAGTGCAGGAGTTCGGCCGTAGTCTGGAGGTGGGAGACGACTGCCTGGGACGAGCCCGCCTTCAGCAGCCAGTCGTCGAGGTAGGGGAAGACTGGAACCCCTGCCCGGCGCAGATGAGCTGCGACCACCGCCATCACTTTCGTGAACACCCGAGGGGCACTTGTAAGGCCAAAGGGGAGCACGGTGAACTGAAAATGCTCGAGGCCTACCGTGAACCGCAGGTAACGCCGGTGGGCCGGCAGGACGGGGATGTGAAAATAAGCGTCCTGCAAGTCCAACGCTACCAACCAGTCTCCAGGGTCGAGGGCAGTCAAGACCTGAGCTAGGGTGAGCATCTTGAACTTCTCCTTCCGGAGGAAGCGATTGACGTTCCGGAGGTCCAAGATAGGACGCATGTCATCCTTGTCCTTTTTGGGGACCAGGAAGTAGTGGGAGTAGCAACCACGTTCTACTTCTGGGGTCGGAACATGCTCGATGGCCCTCTTGGCCAAGAGGGCCGTGACTTCCTTCTGCAGAAGTACCAAGTGATCCCCTGACATGCGGTGGAATTGAGGTGGCATGGCTGAGGGGGTGGTCTCGAAGGGGAGGGAGTAGCCCCTTCGGACAATGTCCAAGACCCACCTGTCCGAGGTGATGGGACGCCAGTGGTGAAGGTGATGGCGGACCCTGCCCCCTACTGGCGTGCTGTGCACCGGAAAGGAGGGACTAGGAGGGCTTGGAGGCCGCGGACGGGTTGGAGGTGGTGGCCTGACCCGCACGCTGGTTGCCCGAACCGCCACGGCGGTATCCACGTCCTCGGCCACGCGAAGACGCTTGCTGCGCGGGCCGGTGGCTGGGCAGCTGACGTGACTGGGCGCCCCTTCCGTGGCCACAAAAGGGGCGAAAAGCAGAGGTGAGCGGAGGGCGTACAACAGAAAGGCCCAGGGACTTGGCAGTAGCCCGTGAGTCCTTAAACCGCTCCAGCGCATGGTCTGCCTTTGAACCAAAAAGACCGACTCCATCAAAGGGCATGTCCATGAGTGTATTCTGGACATCACACGAGAAACCAGTAGTTCTCAGCCAGGCGTGGCGACGTAGCGCCACCGTTGTCGCAAGCGATCTGCCCAGCGAGTCGGCGGTATCAAGGCCACAACGTATGGTGTATTTAGCTGCATCTCGCCCTTCCGCAATGGCGCGGGTAAGCAGTGTCTGGACCTCCTCAGAACACTGCGGCAAAACAGCCGCCACCGAATCCCACAGGGAGTGGGTATATCGGCCCAAAAGGCAAGCGGTGTTGACGGACCGCAAGCCAGCACTGGAGGAAGAAAAAGCCTTCTTCCCAAATTGGTCCAGGCGTTTGGATTCCCTATCCGGAGGGGCGGTAGGGAAGGCGGTTTGGGAGGCAGAGTCTTGGACAACCAAGCTCTCGGGGGTGGGATGTTGGGAGAGAAACAATGGGTCGCCCGGAGCAGGGCGATGGCGTCGGGCCACGTTCCTATCCACAGGAGCCCCTGTGGTGGGTTTGGACCAGGCACCCAAAAGAACGTCAGTGAGTGCATCATTAAATGGCAGCACAGTCTCCGAGGAGGAAGCCGCCGGCTGAAGCACTTCTGTCAGGAGGTTAGTCCTGACGGCCACAGTAGGCAATTGGAGATGTAAGGCTCCAGCTGCTCTACGCAACACCGTTGCAAAATTAGCCCCCTCCTCCGTAGCCACGGGAGGAGACAGCATGCCAGTGTCAGGGGAGGTGTCTAGACCACTGGCATCCCCAAGTTCCTCAGCCCAGTCCGGATCATACTCACACTGTAGTGTGAGAGGGTCCTCAGACCCCTCCCAGCTCTCCTGGTCCTCCTCTTGTTCAAAATATGGAGGAGGAGGGACATTTGGGACCCAAGGTCTCATCGGCGCCGGAGCCGGCGTCGAGCGACGTCGGTCCGGCTCCATGTCCGGAGCCGGAGAGAGCCGGGGACCGACGCCGTCCGGAGCCCCGGACGGCATCAGGAACGGCACCGGGGACATCGGCGTCGGCGGAGGCGTGGTTAGGTCAACCGGCGTCGATGGGGGTTGCGGCACCACCGGAGCCGGGATCGAGGCCGGGGCCGGAGCCGAGGCCGGGATGAAGGCTGGTGGGACAGGCGGCGCCGGGACCGGAGTCGACGGCGGCGCCGGGGCAACCCCATCAGGGCCTGCGGGGCCCGAAGGCGCACCGGAGGGGCCTGAAGGCCCGAAGAGGCGGGCCATGGCCGACAGGAATTCCTGTATTTCGGCCGGAGTCGCCCCCGAACCCGGAAAGGACGGGTAATGCGGGGGCGGCTCTACAGGCATGTCCGGGGCCGCGGACGGTGCCGACTGGGGCCTCAGCCGAGTCGCGAGACCGGAGAGGCGAAGTCTTAGAGCGATGACGCCTCTTAGACTTCTTGTGCTTCGACTTACCCGAGGAGCGCGAAGACTTGGACTCCGACGACCGGCGGGGACTCCGCGACCGGCCCCTCGACCTCTCCCGGGACCGGGGCTTGGTGCGGCGGGGAGCCGACTGCC
Organism: Calotriton arnoldi; assembly: GCA_963921515.1. Lineage (NCBI taxonomy): Eukaryota > Metazoa > Chordata > Amphibia > Caudata > Salamandridae > Calotriton > Calotriton arnoldi. The sequence continues at coordinate 1,319,186 of CAWUFW010002724.1, read as the reverse complement.
GGACCTCGAGTAGCTTTCGAGTCCGCTCTTGCAAAGCCTTCGGATGAAGTTTCCGGCAGTCAGGGCACGACTTCGTGTCGTGGTCTCGGCCGAGACAGAAGAGACACTCGAGATGCGGGTCCGTGATCGACATCATGCGACCACAGGCCTCGCATGGCTTGAAGCCGGGTATCCCTACGACACCTAGGAGTCGTGAAGACTCGATGAAGAAACAGTGAAAAAATTCACAAAAAAGGTTAGTCAAAAATTGACTAGGGCACTGCTCTTCCCGGATCTGCGCTTACTGGCGCGGAAAAAGAACTGACGTCAGCGCGCAGGGGAGGCGTCTAAGTACTGCCCGCGACGTCATCCCGGCGATCACGACGCCGACGACGGACGCGGAGCCGCACGACGCCGCCTACCGACGCGCAAGGGTACTGCTACGCAAAAACTTTCCGGATCCATCCTGACGCCTGGGGATATTCTAAGGTAAGGAATCTGTCACTAACGTGTCTCTTTCAGATATTGTATCCACCAGAAAAAGCGTTACCGAAGGTAAGTAACTTGTTCTTCTGATGGATACTTCTGCCTGTGGATTCTTCAACTTTTGAATAGATTTCCCAAGCCGTGCCTTTCCCGGAGGAGGGTGTCCACCTGACTAAACCAAAAAATCTTGCAAAACGGAACGAGCAAAATGGCCATCCCTCCTAACCTCAGAGTCTAGGCAATAATGCTTTGCAAAGGTATGGAGGGAGGCCCAAGCTGCTGCCTTACAAATTTCATGCACTGGTACACCTCTAGCCAAAGCAGATGTAGTAGACTTTGCTCTAGTAGAATGAGCTCTGATACCTTCAGGAGCTTCCTTGTTGGCCAGGGCGTAGCAGATCTTTATACAGATGATAATCCATCTTGACAGAGTCCGCTTGAGAACAGCTTTACCCTTCATCCGACCAACATAACCCACGAAGAGTTGGTCATCAAGTCTCAATTCTCTGGTCCTGTCCAGATAAAAACTGACCGCTCTCTTTGGGTCCAAGCGGTGAAGCCTCTCCTCCTCCTTGGAAGGGTGAGGGGAAGGATAAAAGGTAGGAAGGGTAATGGACTGCCCCAAATGAAAAGGAGTAACCACCTTGGGAAGGAAAGCAGCTCTGGTCCTTAGAACCAACTTACCTGCATGAATGGTCAGGAAAGGAGGCTTAGAACTAAGAGCCTGCAACTCGCTTACCCTCCTAGCCAAGGTAATGGCAATTAAGAAAACCGTTTTAAAAGTAAGAAGCCTCAAAGGGCAACTATGCAGAGGCTCAAATGGAGAACCCATGAGAAAAGTAAGTACAAGATTCAAATCCCACTGAGGCATGATGAAAGGAGTGGGAGGAAACATGTTTGTAAGACCTTTAATAAATCTCATCACAACCGGAGATTTGAACAAAGACGGCTGATCCGGCAAACAAATAAAAGCCGACAAAGCCGATAAGTAACCTTTTACAGTAGCTACAGCAAAACCCTGCTGCGCTAAGGAAAGTGAAAACCTCAAAACATGAGATAAACGAGCCTTCAAAGGGTCAATAGATCTCTCCCCAGACCATTTAACAAATTTAGACCAACGGGAAGAGTAAATGGACTTGGTGGAGTGTCGCCTGGACGATAAAATAACATCCACCACATCTGGGAGAGAGAACGAACTCAGGTTGCCCCGTTCAATCTCCAGGCATGAAGGTGCAAGCTCTGGAGGTGGGGGTGAAGAACCTGCCCCTGCGACTGCGAGAGGAGGTCTGCCCTGAGAGGGAGACGGAGCGGAGGGTGCGAAGAGAGGTGAAGAAGATCTGTGTACCACTCCCTTCTCGGCCAATCCGGAGCGATCAAGATGACTTGGGCCCGGTCTTGGCGAATCTTCCTCAGAACCCGAGGAATCAAGGGTATGGGAGGAAACGCATAAAGGAGTTGAGAGCTCCAACTCAACTGAAACGCGTCCCCCAACGATCCCTGCATCGGAAACTGGAGACTGCAGAACAACGGGCAGTGCGCGTTCTCGCGAGTGGAAAACAGGTCCAAACGAGGAGACCCCCACATCTCGAAGATGTGATGGACCACCTCCGGATGAAGCCTTCACTCGTGATCGGCCGAGTAATGCCGACTGAGACTGTCCGCACGAACATTCAGCACTCCGGCTAGATGATTTGCAAACACACAAATCTGTTGGCCCTGAGCCCAGGACCAGAGTCGCAGAGCCTCCCGACAGAGACGAAACGACCCTACACCTCCCTGTTTGTTGATATACCACATCGCGGTCGTGTTGTCCATCAGGACCTGAACTGACCGACCGCGAAGGGAAGGAAGGAAAGCCTTTAGTGCCAAGCGTATCGCCCGCAATTCCAGAAGGTTGATGTGAAGCAACCTTTCCTCTAGAGAGCAAAGACCTATGATCTCCAGATCCCCCAGGTGAGCCCCCCCACCCTAGAGTGGAGGCATCCGTGATCACTGTGGCCATCGGTGGAGGAAGTTGAAAGGGCTTTCCTTGAGACAGGTTGCCCTGCACACCCCACCAAGTCAGCTCCGCTGCAGCGTCTCTGGAGATTCTGACCTTCTCCCCGAGATCTCCGTCGTGCTGATACCACTGCCTGCGGAGGCACCACTGGAGTGCCCTCATGTGCCAGCGTGCGTGACTGACAAACAGTATGCAGGAAGCGAAGAGACCGAGCAGGCGTAGGACCTTCAGGACCGGAACAACCGCTCCGTTGTGAAACAAGGGAATCATTTCCTGAATGTCGAGAATCCTCTGCGGAGGTGGGAATGCTCGACAAACAGTAGTGTCCAGTATTGCCCCTATGAACAGGCTGCGCTGAGAAGGCACCAGGTGAGATTTGGGCACATTGATCGAAAAACCCAAGTTGAACAACAGCTGCTCTGTCACCTGCAAGTGACGCAACACCATCTCCGGAGACTTGGCTTTCAACAGCCAATCGTCCAGGTAGGGGTAGACAGGAACCCCTGATCTTCTGAGATGAGCTGATACCACTGCCATCACCTTTGTAAAGACTCGCGGTGCGGAAGTCAGACCGAACGGTAGAAACGTAAACTGGTAATGTTGCGACCCTACCGTGAAACGTAGATACTTCCGATGCAACTTCAGGATGGGAAGATGAAAGTACGCATTCTGGAGATCGATGGACACCATCCAGTCTTCCTGTTGCAGCGCAAGAAGAACCTGAGCCAGAGTCAACATTTTGAATTTCTCCTGCCTGAGGTAAAAATTTGAAATCCTGAGGTCCAGGATCGGCCTCAAACGTCCGTCCTTTTTGGGAATCAGGAAATACCGGGAGTAGCACCCCTGACCCCTTTCCTGCTCTGGAACCACCTCTATCGCACCTTTCTGTAACAAGACAAGAACCTCCTGTTGCAAAAGCAACAAGTGGTCTTCCGAACAACCACCTTGGCGAGGAGGGTAAGGAGGTGGATACTCTAGAAAAGGAAGGGTGTACCCATTCTCTACAAGATTCAAAACCCAACGATCCGTTGTAATCAGTTTCCAATCCTGTAGAAAATGGGACACCCGACCACCAACAGGACCAACATGCTCTAAGATGGGGGATCTAGAGCTGCTTCCTGAAGCACCAACGGTGAGGGAGGAGAGGAGGAGGAGGAGGAAGAGGACTGCTGCCGCGAGGCTCCCTGAAACGGCCTCTGTTCTTGCCCCTGTAGGACTTATACAAGGGGTTCTGCTGTTGCTGCTGCTGACCCTGTTGATACTGTTGACGGCCACGAAAGGAAGAACCCCTTCCAAACCCACGAAGGCGTTTGTAACCATAACCCCTGGACTGTGTTTGAAGGCCCAGAGATCTAGCAGTGGCCCTACTGTCCTTAAACCGCTGTAAGGCAGAGTCAGCCTTGGATCCAAACAGCCTCGTGCCATCAAAAGGTAAGTCCAACAGAGTCGCCTGGACATCAGGGGAAAAACCAGAAGACCTTAACCAGGCCTGTCTTCTTGTTGCCACAGAAGAGCCCATCACCCGTGCAACAGAATCAGCCGTGTCCATCCCAGACTGGATCACCTGGCGAGCAGCTGCTTGCGAGTCAGAGAGCACCTCCATAAAGTTTGCCCTATCATCCTCCGGGAGCTTAGGAGCCAGTTGCTTCACAGAATCCATCAAAGCATGGACGTATCTCCCCAGAAGACACGTAGCATTGGTCGACTTCAATGCCATGCTTGCAGACGAAAATATCTTTTTGGCTGCTTGCTCCATCTTTTTCGAGTCTCTATCACCCGGAGTAGTAGGGAAAGCGCTCGAAGATTGCTTCGAACAAGAAGCCTGTACCACCAAGCTCTCGGGAGTCGGATGAGTAGACAAAGGCAGGATCCCCAGGGGCCGGCCTATATCTCCGTGCAATTGTTCTAGAGACAGCAGGAGCGGACAAGGGCTTCTGCCACACCTCCAAAATTGGCTCAGTCAAGGCGTCAATGAAGGGTAACAGTGGCTCTGAGACCACCGAAGAGGTATTGAGGACTTCAGTCAAAATGTTGGCCTTCAATTCAGATGATGGCAACTGAAGGCCCAGCAAATCAGCCGCCTTCCTCACGACCACATGATAAGGCAAATTTTCTAGAGGAAGACCAGCCCTTGGTGATGAAAGATCGTATTCAGGAGATGTATCTAACCCACTGGCCTCCTGCAGACCCTCAAAGTGATCAAGAGAATCTAAAATCTCTCCTTCCTCTTGCTCGTGTGCATACTCCTCCTCTTCTAGCAGCCTCTGTGCATCCCTCCTGGAGCGCTGCTTTGTCTTCAGTGCCGGCGTCAGTGGAGCCTGAAACGGAGTCGACGGCGCCGGTGACGATGGCAACGGAACAGAAGGCCCCTCCGGAACATCCTTCGGCGTCGCACGAATCCGAGACGACGCCGACCCCACATCCGACGGAGCTCGAGGTGCCGGAGTCGACGACCTTGGCGTCGGGAAATGCCATGCCGGAGCCAATGGCATAAAGGCTACAAAGGGCGCCTGGGCATACTGGTGTGGAACACCCAAATTGTAGGCCAAAGGACCTGTAGGCACACCCAGCGAAAAACTGGCCCTTGAAAACATACCATACATCGCGTTTAAGAACTGCGATGGGTCCGCACCAGGCAAGGGAAAAGGAGGATAAGGTTCCGTACCTTCTCGCCCGGGGACCTCCTGAGGTCGAACTGGATCCTGCGGAGCCGGTGGAGACGGCGCCCGCTCAGGCGAACCCACAGGAATCGGAGACAACTCCCCCGGCATCGGGGTCTTACGAGGCGCCGGTGATCCTCTCGACGCCGAAGAGCCCTTCGACGCCGGCGACATCGGAGCCGGGGAATGAACCGACTCCGCTCTCGGCGAAGGAGACGGGGAGACAAAGTCCTTCCTCCGAAGTCGCTCAGGAGGTGAAGTCGGCCTCGAAGCCCTATACTTCGACGAATGACGCCGGGATTTCTTCGACTTCTTATGCTTCTTGGATCTTGAAGTGTGAGACGAAGAAGACTTCACCCGCTTTCGACGTCTCTTCTCCTTCTTAGCTCTGGCCATGAAAAGTTTAGCCTCATGCTCTTTAAGGGCCTTCGGGTTCATTTTCATGCAGGAACGGCATTCTTCGACGTCATGGTCCGACGAAAGACACCAGAGACAGTCGTCATGCGGATCCGTAATTGACATCTGGCCTCTGCACTCCCTGCAAGGCTTAAAACCGGACTTCCTAGAAGTAGCCATTTCCAACGATATGAAGACACAATGTAGAAAATGGAGAGTCCCTGGAAAAACCGTTACGCGTCGACGGCGCGGAAAAAAGGGAACTGACTTCAGCACGCCGACGAGGTCTTCTTATGGCTCCGATGACGTCATACGGAGTCGCGAGCGGAGCCGTGCTATTGTGACGTCCTCGTCGTCGTGGGAGAGCTGGGAAAGAATTTCCGCTGAATTGCTGGCGCAAGGGGTATTCAAAAGGTGAGGAATCCACAGGCAGAAGTATCCATCAGAAAGTGGCCCACCCAAAAATCATTCATCATGATAATATTTTTGAATTAGAGATACTTGATTACTTCAATGTATTCACCCAAATTAATCGGTATGCAATTCTCTCATTCACGCCAGGTTTGAACATAATTCTAACTAGCATGCACCACCAATCAGATTATATATAAGTAATATCAGTAAGAATACATTTAAAGACAGTTTGTATGCACTTGAATGTATTGTATAGCACCATTCGTGTATCAAATCAATTGAGAGTTACAAAGCAGTGCTTAGAAAAGCGTTCATGCATAAAGTGAAGAAAAATGAGAATGCACATAGAAGCTATGCACAATTGACGACTAAAAACTATATCCTAAACATCATTTGGGCATTTCATCACAAGGATAATCAACACATGATATAAACATAGGCTAAAAATCCTCTAGTTTTTATGTTAGACTTCAACCTTTACGGAGCAATTGTTGGGTCATCATCAGGACGAAAAAATTTGACAGAGCATCTGATGACTAAAGGTGAAATAGTAATACTTGGCTTAAACAACACTACTGTCAACGGGGGGCAAATAGCGCCCAGATAACTATCAGCAGAAGCACCATGGGGTGAATGTCACAAAAAATGTGAGCAATCCCCAAAAAGGAGGTGATAGTATCCAAATAACTGCAAGCAGAAGCCTCGTGTGTACAAACGAGTAGGCATGCAAAGATTTCCAGAGAAGGTGCATGTGAAATGGATAAATTAAAGAAATACTCACTGGATGATCCAAATTTGAGGCATGTCGTGCATTTTAAATTGCAAAGACACAATGTAGAACAAGCATTTGCAATGCAATAGGTCTAGTATTTGCGAGAGTTTAAGCTATTGGCATTGTAAATGACAATGTCTTTTATTTATCCGTTTTGATAATTAACACATAAATAAAAGGCATTGGGCCAGATGTAGGTGGCCAAATAGCGAGCGCTAAGGCTGAAATTCGCAGAATTTCAGCGTTTGCGATCGCTATTTGGCAGCAAGCAATGTAGGTAAGTTGAAACCTACTAGCAAAATAAGGAATCGCAAACTTGCGATTCCTTATTTTGCTCTTGCATTTAAGGAATCGCAAATTGCGATTCCTTAAATGCAATGTAAGTAGCACAAAAGAAAGTGCACTTTAGCCTTAAGGAATCGCTAATTACCACCAACTTCAAGTTGGTGGTAATTAGCAATTTCCTTTAAAAAAGCACTTTTTTGCTTTTTTTTTAAGTGCCATGTGGCACACATTCATGCCCTTAGGGCATGTATGTGCGCCACATGTGCACACATGCACATTTCAGGGGTGCAACAGGGTGTCCTTTTGGAACCCTGGCACCCTTGAAGTGCGCCCGCAATTTGCGAGTGCCTCTTGGTGACTCGCAAATTGCGGGAGCAATTCTATTCATTCCTATGGGCCTCGTGGCCCATAGGAATGAATGGGAAGGTATTCCTTAATTGCGAATCGCAATTTGCGATTCACAATTAAGGAATATTAAGGAATCGCTAAAAATAGTGCGATTCCTACCTACATGGCATTTTGCGATTCCTTAATAGCGATTCCCTAAAAATCGCTATTAAGGAATCGCAAACATGCATTTACCTACATCTGGCCCATTGTCATTTACAATGCCAATAGCTCAAACTCTTGTAAATGCGAGACCTATTTCACTTCAAAGAAGCGGCCGCCAGTGTCCCTGGCTGCTTGGAAAGTGAAAGCGTGCATGGCGCACTGAATGTTGCGGGACAGCATGTCCTGCCTGCAGCAGGAGAAACTCATTAAAGAAAAGAGTGCTTACAGACTAAATAAGACATAGCGTGTAACAACAGAAGTAAAAGGGGCAGTCCTCATGGGAGGCTACAAATGAAGACAAGGTGGAACTAAGGAGGGACTAACAAGCCTATTAACGAATCAGAAGCCAGCATTTACGAAGACATTGACACAAGCCAATGACAAATATGGGCAGAGTGTGGGCGGGGCTTCAAGTCTATATACTCGTATACTGCATGCCTCGCAGAGTAGCGCATGCTCTGCCCAGGCTCAACCTAAACAAATGTGGTTCGGCCTGGAACTCTTAAGCAAATATATTGGCCGCTTCATTAAGGGTGCTGTTCCTCTCTACTGGATCCTTTGAGAGAGAGCACTCACCTCATTCCCCCACGGAAGACTTCGAATTTAATACTGTTGGTTACACTTAATATTAAGTTATTGTATACCAACATTACCCAAGAAGAAGCATTGTTAGCAATTCAAGAATACTAGAACGTAGGCCACACCCAATACAAATACTTCCAGATTTAATTTTGTCTTTAAGAAAGACTGCCCTAACAAAAAAACTATTTCTCCGTCTTAGGACATTTTTTTCTGCAGATCAAGGTGACTTTTATAGGTACAAGCTTTGCGTCGAACCTAGCAAAATGTTTGGGCACTTCAGAAAAGTCTGGTAAATTTATTGAAGGGATTTATAACATACGTACGAACCTCAAGGCCGCATGCACAATCTCTGGATGTTTCCAGATGCCTACTGGTTTTTCGTCAAGGCTTCTGTCAGCAGTTATTTGGATGCTATCAGCTCCTCTGCGCCATAACTCTCCATTGATTTAATACGTGCATGTTGATATATAATACAACCAATTGCATACAAATGGTCTTCAAAATTATTATTTCTACTATTACTTTTGCATGAACACATTGGTGCTGTATGTCAGGAAGATATTTAAACCTGAAAAAATGAGACTATTTCATACCGATTAATTGGGTTGTTTACACTGATTTAATCAAGTATCTCTAAATAAAAAATGTTATCTCGAGGGAAGATATTTGGGTGAACCAATCAATATTCACTTCAGCCATGCTCCCAACAAGCACAGCGTTGCCTTCACCCAACTCAGGCTTTCATGTCTAATGAAATTTTTCTACAGAGCACAATCGCGTCATCAAGCACTGGGTCTCTACAAGCAGTCATTCGGTGGAGCGGGGCACAGCAAGTTTATCTCGATTTATCTATGTCACTAATACAGAGACCGTACTTCTAGGATTGAGAGCAGAGTCCAAAGGCTTTTCTCAGCAGAATCTCTTTTGGGATAATCATATATTATTTGCTTTTGCATTTAAAAGGAAGCGAAAGGAATTAAACAACAGTTTTTTTCTGCTATAACAAAAGTCAAGTAAAAGAGAATATGTAATCATTTATGAATTGTTCTGCATCTTATCCACTGATTCATATTAACTGTCGAAGCCTGAGATCACTTTTATTTATCCCGGTAAAAAACACCTATCCAAAGAGCAAAGTCTGTCTCTTGAAGTCCCCTTAAAAAACCTCTCTGTACACATTGAGCAGCCTGCTTAGAACATTACTGAGCAGCAGAACCCAGCAACTCATAGATGATCCATGGAAATGTTACCTACTCTTTCCAATGATTTTACTTTTCTCTACCAAGACAGTGAAGCCCTGCTTATTTTGCAGTACACAAGAACTCTGTGGGCCACTTCCTATTCTGTTATTTCCTCGTTAAAGAGATTTACACCTCTCATTCTACCATGTACAGGCAAAAATGCACTGTAATTCTGGACATACTTCTTCTCAGTCTGTCTGATCTTAGATCATTTGATGTCCTCAGTGCATTCTGTGATTCCAGACCCACTATCCAGAGAGCGGTGCGATTCAAGACCTGCTACTGCTGCCACATGCTGGCGTCTTGGACAGGGTGCTGTGCCACTGTGTGTCTTGGACATACCTCAGCCTATTCTGTGTTGCTGATGCAGGCAAACCCCATCATGGTGTCCTTGATCCTCAGGTTTGTAGCAATGAGGAATTGAAAGCCCATGTTAGGTGGCACATGCGCAAGCAAATTTGTGGCAAAGTGGACATGTTGTGCAGTTGCCTGCATGGGTTGGTGATTTTCATTATGTGTGATGTCCCTGCACTGGAGTGTTTGGTATTTGGGTGAGAAAACAGACCACATACATGTCTACTAAATATTATTAATTTATAAACAGGGATTTCCTATGTTTCTCAAATAAAACAATTAATGATTTCTTGTTAAGGGATTAAAGCCAGTATTTAACTCATACGGAGCACTCAAATAATCTGACTTCTGGGTTTGTTCCTTCTTTCCCTCCCCGACCATGAACTCATCATCTCACACCCACCAGAACTGATCTTCCTATATGGATCCTAATACAGCTTGTACCCCAAATCAGTGTCGGCTGACTCATACTCATACTTCCACTGGGAAAGCTCAAGTTGAACCAAAATGATGATAGTTAAAATTCCATGACAGGCAAACTGCCAGTTGAGTAAGTCCCTGCTTCTTATGCTGACTCTGGCATGCCTTGGTCTTTGAGTGCAAAAAGCAGAAAGTGAGCTTTTAGACATATGTATTCTCAGGATCTGGAGTAAAAAATGTCCTTCCTTCTTGGCTCTAGCAAGTGAAATATTTCCAGAAGCAGCAGTGCTTTCCCTAAGGCCAAACTCCTTCAATTATAGGGACTATAATGTTCCTAAATCGGACAGGTAACTAAAAAGACAGCAGACTACATACGAAACAAGCCAAGGGGCGGTGTGCAATGAGGGAAAAGAGTAACTGGTGTGCATCTTGGTTAGACGTTTCCACTGAGAAGCTAGACTGTAAGAGTTGTATTTGTGCACCTCTGATGTCAGATATAACCAGAAATCAATCTTTCGCTCCAAAGAATGCATAATTTCAATTTTCAGGGTGTTGTTTACATTTTAACTGCCAACAGGTTATAAATATCTTTTCCTTAATGACATTTTCTGAAATAGATCTGGTGTGCCACCCTTGACCAAGTGACTAGCCAGAAAATTAAATACCCCCACCATCAACCACAAGGCACTAAGTGAGAGCAGTTTTTCTTCCCCTCCTTTAATCAATCCTTCCATTTCTTAATCCTTCGTTCCCTATTTCTTTCCTTAGTTTCATCCTTTCATACTATTTTCCTGCTTTCCTTCTCTTTTTCCCTTCTTCCATTGTTTTGTTTCTTTGTTTCTTCTTTCTGTTCTTCTTGAACCCCTTTTCTATAGTTCCTTCCATCTTTGTCTATCCTAGTATTTCCTCCTTTACATTTTTCCTTCAGTCTTCCCATACCTTTTTGCCTTCTCTCCATCCTGTTTGCGAACTTCTTAGCATGCTTTGTTCTTCCTTCTTTGCCCCCTATTACCCGTTTGCCTCTTCATTTTTTTCTTTTCCATTTTAATCCTTTCTCTGTCCATTCTGTTTGGCGTCTGTCTCCTCCATGACTTCATGCGTCTTTGCCTCATCCGTGTCCCATCAAACAGATGTGACACCTGCAGTATTTATTAGCTTCTACACCTGTCCTGAGATCTTCCAGTCACATATCAAAGGAGGGCCGTAATAAAAAAACCTGCCCCGGTGGCAACCCTACTGAAGCTGGTATATAGGGGGTGCCTCACTATGCCGCAGTCAAGGAGCCATACAATTAATCTGGGCATAGATTGACATGACACCCCACTGGTTTACTGAGAATTACAATCTGGTCAAAGCGCAAGGTACACTAAAGAGCTCTGCACTCGGGTGTCTCTCGGCAGGACTGCAGCTATCCTGCTGGAATAACTGGTGCTCTTCACATTTTCAAAGTTATCTACAGGAACAAAAATGAAAACAACGTTTCAGTATTTTTTCCCCAGGCTGAGTACTCTAGAAAATCTATGGCAGTATGTTAAAAACTACAATAGTCTCATCTGTCCCCATTTCAAGGTTGCACAAGTATCCAGTCTTGCTTTCTAAAATTTCACGTCTAACCAGTATATTTATGTAAGGGGTAATGAAGCATAAAGAAAGGAGCCACGCCTGAAAATACCTTTATCCTTAACAGCAGGAGCCAGGTAGCCCTCCCTGGACAAAGCTCATTAGTGGCAGAGTGTGTACATTACCTGAGCTGTTGTGACAAAAAAAAGCCCTAAAGACTGAAGACGTTTAAGATAAAAGGAAAAAGTTCAGTCTGGCCCGCAAAACACAAGGGAACATAAACGTAAAATAGACCTGCGTGACACCGGAGCCTCGAGTTTAAGAAGCAAACAAGTCAACATATTTCTTTCAAAATGGTATGGTGTGCGTAGGTTTCCTTGACACATGACATTGCAGGCCAGACCAAAAACTCTAATTTTACTTTTAAATCCTGAGTAAAGTGTATGTCGAAAGCCGCAGCTGACAACATGAGAGGGATTACAGAATAATGTTTTAGCCAGTGGCGGCTCCTCCTTTGGGGCGTCGGGCCGCCCACCCCCAACCAGGCACTTCTGCTTTCTCGCAGTGCGAGAAGCAGAAACATAAAATGGTAAAACTACCATTTTATGTGTCTGCTTCTCGCACTGCGAGAAAGCAGAAGTGCCTGGTTGGGGGCGGGCGGCGGTCCTGCTCGAGGGCAGGGGGGGAGTGGCTTGCCCAATGTTATGGGCCCTGACTGTTTGGTCGGCCCCAGGGCCGACCAAAGCAGTCATGCGCACTCTCCATTTTCTCTATGTAGGCTGCATGCAGCCTACATAGAGAAAATGGCCTCCCTACTGGCGCCCGGCTGGGGCGCTCTCTGCTGCGCCGCACCAATCACAACGCTGCTATTGCAGCGTTGTGATTGGCTTAGGGGAGCAGGGGGAGGGAGGCTGCCTAAAACGCGCCAGGAACAGCAGGAGTTGAGGCGGCGGCGCGTGATGCGGTTTTGGAGGAAGGTAAGTTTATTATTTTATTTTGATTATTACCGTCGTACCCCCCTCCCCCCCGCGCGAACCCACCCGCCCGTTTTGCCGGCGCAACTGACTACACACCGGGTAATGGGCGTGTGAGTGCACTTGTGTTGAGAAGATGCACAACACAAGGAAAATGAGAGGACGCTTTAACACAGCCAGCCCCCACCCTAGCGCCCATTCGAGGTGGACACGAAGTCAAGGGCACAATACAAGGCACTAGCTAAACAATGTGCAGATGGGGACGGGTGTTTAGTGAGGTAAGATATTTTACAACCTGGAAAGAGAGGGTGGCATCTTACTGCGGGCACAGAACGCAGAGCTGGGCCTGTACTATACAGAACCGAGTAAGTAAAGGCAAATGAGCAGATGCACGTGAGGCAGCAGCGTGAACACAGTGTTGATGTAAAGATCAACACAGCCTTTGAGCTGCGGAAGCAATACCAATGTAAAATGAGAAATAATCGATGAAACATACCTTCTTGCAAAGACCTGCGTGTTGTGATGCATGTGATACGGTTAACGTGCTATGAGGGGAAGGCTGCATGGGATTGGGGGAGATACGCTGCTCGCAGCTATAATCCCGCCACTCTCGGCTACTGGACCAGAACGACAAGCATCCGGTACCGATCGCACAACACACAGCAAGACCTTCGAAGACAGCACGGGAGGAAGACGTCTTTGAGTTCTAGAGCAGTTCTAGAAGTGCCTTTCACTCAATGGCATCCATTCACTACGGCTGGGCCATTCAAAGATATGTATAGCCCACACTTGCAAGGCGTAAGATTCGAGCAGCAAGTCAACACTGCATCCTCGCACCCCTTAAGAAAAAAATGGGCATTACAGTGAAGGCCATGCTGGAGATGGGGACCTATAAGAACATTCAATGCACTGTGAGAGGCAGACTGTCACTAGACATATCCCAGACCCACCAGAGAGAGTGTGATGGGTAGGCACAGATACACGGTTAAAACTAACCGCTATTTGGAAGGAACCCATCACTCCAGCGCCACTGTCGAAATCCCTGCAGTAGGGCAGACAGACACCCTACACTTAAAATGTGACAGAGCTCTGAAAAAGAAGGATGTGGCAAGCGAATATTTGGAACTGAAACACCCGCCGTCTCTTTTAGTATTTGTTTTGGCGTGTTCAAATCAAGACAAAAAGCGCACCCTACTAACATCATAGGCACTGCCCCTCTGGGAGCGCTCTGAAATATATAAGGGCACTGTAGGGCTGGCTGTATATTCTATAAGGGCACTGTAGGCATGACCCTATAAGAGCACTGTAGGGTTGTCCGTGTATTCTATAGGGTACTGTAGGCGTGCCATCTCCGGGAGCGCACTTAGATCTATAAGGAAACGGTACCTCTGGCTGTGTGTTCTCTAGAGACACTGCAGGCATGGGCCCTGCGTGAGCGCTCAGAGACCTGTAAGGTCATGGTACACAGCACTATACTGCAGGTGGGGGTAATGTACTTCTGTCTACCGCTGTACCATGTCTGCTGGCACTATGCACCGTTCTTTCATGTACACTGTGGAGTACACCTCAATCGTCGTGTACAGTGTTTATGGGGGTTGGGGGCATTGTAGCCGGGACTCAGGTTATACAACGTGTTTAAGGGCATTGTGCCCAGTCTCTCACTGTTCAATGATCGCAAGGGCTCTAGTTCGTGATGCTCAGAGTTGTGCGGCACTGTTCCGGATGTATAGTGTGTTTCTTTAATAGTACTCTTGTTCCGGATGTATAGTGTGTTTGTTTAAAAGTACTCTTGTTCCCGGATGTAGTGTGTTTGTTTAAGAGTACTCTTGTCCGGATGTTTAGTATGTTTGTTCAAAAGTACACAGTCTGCCAACGTACACCGTGCTTCTTGCTGTGACGTACAGTGTTTGTGAATTCTCTGTACACGTACCTGTTAATTTGCTGTGTGCGTAGCTCATAAGGGCAAGTTACACACAGGCATCTCCTGATGTACAGTGTTGTCTGTGTGGCCTCTGCACTGCATGCGTTGCTACCTGTGTACACTGGGAACATCTTATGGAGACACTGTATTTATCTCTTGGTAAACGGGGTGTGTAAAGCTGTACCGTTCTCTCTCTTGCTGCAAAGTGTACACCGTCCCTCTAGCTCGTGATGTGCAGCATTTTCTATCTATGACTCGCATTCATTGCCACCTGTTTGTAGTGTGCACTGTATCTGTAGCGCCTCGTGCACTGTGTGCCCGCGGATTACCATTACTAACCTCTCTTGCTGTAAAGTGCGCACTGACCCTCTAGGTTGTGATGTGCAGCAGTTTCTATCTATGCGTTATGACCTGCATCCCTTGCCACCTGTTTGTAATGTGCACTGTATCTATAGCGCCTCGTGCACTGTGTGCCCGCGGATTACCATTAATAGCCTCTCTCATGCTGTAAAGTGTACACCGTCCCTCTAGGTCGTGATGTGCAGTAGTTTCTAATTATGAGAGAAGTCTCAGACAGCACTCAAGTCCAGGCAGAGGCAAGCGGGCACACGTCACTCCTATGTAAGAAGGCGGCTTCTAGGAAGCCATTGATTCAGAGCGCCAACGTGTCTGATATTGTTCTACAGTCGCTACAGAGCACTGGGGACTGAAGTCCTTTCAGGAGCCAGGGCTGGTCCAGGTGAGTCACCCTCCTCCCCCACTCCCGCAGTATGTGTCCCTCCTCGTTGTGGCTTTGTTCCTCTTTGTCCAGGTGGCTCTGTGGGTGAGCTCACCCTGATGAGAGTGCTCCAGTGTGTGCCTGAAAGGGCCTGGGCTCACCTAATAAACCCTGCCAGGGATTGCACTAAGCCATGTCTAAACAAAAGTATATTCCCACCTCCAGCCAGTACCACGGAAAGGAGTGACTGGCATTTTCCATCCACGAAAGATCCCTTTTGTGGGGTAGATGTCACAAATGTATTACTTTATACTGGGCCGGACTGGGAACCAAATTAAGCCCTGGCAAAATGTTCATACTCGGTGGACTTTACAAGACGAGTAGACCTCACAAATTTGCTTGAAAATGCCCCATTTGCCCACTTTTTTTTCAAAATTTTCTCGGGGGCCGGGCTCGCTCGCTACGCTCGCTGCAGTGCAGTACGATAATTGTTTTACGCCGCACCACTTTCAAATGTCACCAGCCGCCACTGGTTTTAGCATTAAAAGGGTACTAGCAATTGTTTCTAAAATGATACCAGAAACTGCACTAGATGTAAATATTGTAAAAAGCTTAAGTATAAGCAAATGGCATTAAGGTAATGACATTTTTGGAAGGTAGACAGGTGAACTATCTTGGAACATACAACTTGTTTACTTTGCAAAATATATTTCTTTTCTCAGGGACCATTTTAAATATTTTCTGTGGCATTTAAACAATAGCCAGTTAAGCGTAACAACAAAAAACGTAAACCTGGGTTAGATTGGGTATCAGACCGTCGTCAGCCAAACTAGAAACAAGCATATAAGACCTATTGGCTTTACCAATGTTTTTTAGGCATGCGGTACAGCATCACAAGTGCTGTGCCACATGGCTAAAACACACAAAAAACATGTGAAAACGTGTATGTCTACAAAAGTGCAGGCCTTTTTTTATTTTACTGATATAAGATGAATCTACATTTTAAAAAAGTAGCGTGAAAGCGCTGTTTTAAAATGTAGAGCATTTTAAAGGAGTTTTAAATGGGTTGCAGGATGTGGAGGGAGATGGGAAATCAACAATACATAGGAGGGGGTTAAACTGTATAGCGGGTGGGGGGCAAAGCAACACGAAGGAGAGAACACGGACGAAAGCACAAGTTACTAACTTGTGTAACGATATATCTGTAAGAGACAGTAGTTAGTGACAGATTCCTTACCTTAGAATAGATACCCCCTTAGAATATCCCCAGGCGTCAGGCTGGATCCGGAAAGTTTTGCGTAGCAGTACCCCTGCGCGTCGGTAGGCGGCGTCGTGCGGCTCCGCGTCCGTCGTCGGCGTCGTGATCGCCGGGATGACGTCGCGGGCAGCACTTAGGCGCCGCCCCTGCGCGCTGACGTCAGTTCTGTACACGACTTTCCGCGCCAGGAACGCAGAGCCATGCAAGAAGCTGACACAGGTGTCTGAAAAATACTAGGGCCCTGAAAGGGATGTCCTTAACCCTAGAAATCAGTTCGCAGAACGGGGAGGATGGGTGGGCGGTAAGGAATCTATCACTAACTACTGTCTCTTACAGATATATCGTTACACAAGTTAGTAACTTGTGCATCTGAAAGAGACACGTTAGTGACAGATTCCTTACCTTAGAATAGATACCCCAGCAATACCAACCCCGGTGGTGGGTCTGCGAACAAAGATCAGACAAGGAAGTCCTGGAGGACAGAACGGCCAAAGAAGCCGTCCCTCCGGACCTGACTGTCAAGGCAGTAATGCTTAGTAAACGTGTGCAGCGAGGCCCACGTAGCTGCCTGACAGATAACCGGCAGCGGAACACCGCGGCCCAAGGCCGTGGTAGCAGCCGTTGCCCTGGTGGAATGGGCACGCAGCCCAACAGGAGGCTCCTTCTTAGCCAAAGAATAGCAGGTCTTGATGCACAAGGTAACCCAGCGGGAGATGGTCCTCTTGTGCACCGCCCGACCTTTTTGGCGCCCACGTAGCCAACAAAGAGCTGGTCATCCACCCGGAAGTGTTTCGTGCGGTCGATATAGAAGGAGAGCGCACGTTTTGGGTCCAGACGGTGGAGCCTCTCTTCCTCTCTGGAAGGATGCGGAGGCGGAAAGAAGGTGGGCAAAGTGATGGTCTGCCCAATGTGGAAAGCAGTAACCACCTTTGGCAAGAAGGACGGACGCGTCCGAAGAACAACCTTGTCTGGATGAACAGACAGAAAGGGAGGTTTGCAAGAAAGAGCCTGGAGCTCACTCACCCGCCGAGCGGAGGTGATGGCCACCAGAAAGGCTGCCTTTAGAGTCAGAAGACGAAGAGGACAGTTATGCAGAGGCTCAAAGGGAGCGCACATTAAAAGGTAAGAACCAAGTTCAAGTCCCACTGAGGCATTACAAACGGAACAGGAGGGAAGAGGTGAGTAATGCCTTTTAAGAACCTGTTAACAACAGGGGACGTGAAAAGGGAGGGCTGATCAGGGAGCCTGAGGAAGGCCGAGATAGCACAAAGATAACCCTTGATGGTACCCAGGGCAGAACCCTGTTGGGCCAGAGAGAGAAGGAACAGAAGGACCTCAGAAAGAGGGGCAGAAAGGGGATCCACAGCCTTTGCTGTGCACCATGCCACAAATTTGTTCCACCTGCAGGCGTATACCACCTTAGTGGAGGGACGCCTGGCTGCCAGAATCACATCACAAACTTCGGGAGGCAAGTCGAAAGGAATCAACTGCCGCCGCTCAATCTCCACGCAAGCAGGTGTAGACTGGACAGGTTCGGGTGGAGGACCGTCCCCTGCTGCTGCGACAGAAGATCCTCCCGAAGAGGCAGACGGATCGGGGGATCTATGCTCATATTGAGTAGCTCGGGATACCAAACTCTTCGAGCCCAGTCCGGAGCCACAAGAATGACTTGGGCCCGGTCGTGCCGAATCTTCTTCAACACTCTGGGTAGAAGTGGTATAGGCGGAAAGGCGTACAACAGACCGCAACTCCACTCGCGACGAAAAGCGTCGCCGAGCGAGTGCCGCCTTGGAAATTCCAACGCGCAGAACTGATGACATTGCGCGTTCTCTTCGGTGGCGAATAGATCTAACCAAGGCTCTCCCCACTGTAGAAAGAGTCCTTGCGCCACTTCCGAGTGAAGACGCCATTCGTGATCCATCATGCACCTGCGGCTGAGTTCGTCCGCCCTGGCGTTCAGAGAACCTGCCAGGTGTTGAACCATCAGGAACATGCCCTGATGTTCCAGCCATGTCCAGAGGCGCAGAGCCTCCTGACAAAGGGTCCAAGACCCCACCCCGCCCTGTTTGTTGCAGTACCACATGGCGGTGGTGTTGTCTGTGAACACCTGCACTACCTTCCCTTTGACAGAGGGAAGGAATGCCTTGAGTGCAAGCCGGATCGCCCGGAGCTCCAGAAGGTTGATATGGAGCCGGGACTCCGCCGGAGACCAGAGGCCTCTGATCTCCGCCTCTCCCATGTGACCGCCCCATCCCAGAAGGGACGCGTCCGTCACAACTGTATGCTCTGGCTGGGGAAGGGAGAGGGATCTGCCCATGACCCATTGCCGGTTCGAGAGCCACCACTGCAACTGTTTTGCAGTCCCCTCCGAGATCTGGACGTGATCGGACAGGTTGCCCTGGTGCTGCGCCCACTGGAACTTCAGGTCCCACTGCAGAGCCCGCATATGCCATCTGGCATGATTGACCAGCAGGATGCAGGAGGCCATGAGGCCCAGCAGCCTCAGGGTCATCCGTACCGAAACCCAGGATAAAGGCCGAAAGATCGGAATCATAGCCTGAATATCCCGGACTCGCCGTTCGGGAGGATAGGCCCGAAACTGCGTCGTGTCCAGAACTGCTCCGATGAAAAGGAGCTGTGGAGAAGGAATTAGATGCGACTTCGGCACATTGATGGAGAACCCCAGCGAGTGCAGGAGTTCGGCCGTAGTCTGGAGGTGGGAGACGACTGCCTGGGACGAGCCCGCCTTCAGCAGCCAGTCGTCGAGGTAGGGGAAGACTGAAACCCCTGCCCGGCGCAGATGAGCTGCGACCACCGCCATCACTTTCGTGAACACCCGAGGGGCACTGGTAAGGCCAAAGGGAGCACGGTGAACTGAAAATGCTCGGGGCCTACCGTGAACCGAAGGTAACGCCGGTGGGCCGGCAGGACGGGGATGTGGAAATACGCGTCCTGCAAGTCCAACGCTACCAACCAGTCTCCAGGGTCGAGGGCAGTGAAGACCTGAGCTAGGGTGAGCATCTTGAACTTCTCCTTCCGGAGGAAGCGATTGACGTTCCGGAGGTCCAAGATAGGACGCATGTCCTCCTTGTCCTTTTGGGCACCAGAAAGTAGTGGGAGTAGCAACCACGCCCTACTTCTGGGGTCGGAACATGCTCGATGGCCCTCTTGGTCAAGAGGGCCGTGACTTCCTTCTGTAGAAGCACCAAGTGATCCCCTGACATGCGGTGGAATTGAGGTGGCATGGCTGGGGGTGGTCTCGAAGGGGAGGGAGTAGCCCCTTCGGACAATGTCCAAGACCCACCTGTCCGAGGTGATGGTGCGCCAGTGGGGAAGGTGATGGCGGACCCTGCCCCCTACTGGCGTGCCGTGCACCTGAAAGGAGGGACTAGGAGGGCTTGGAGGCCGCGGACGGGTTGGAGGTGGTGGCCTGACCCGCACGCTGGTTGCCCGATCCGCCACGGCGGAATCCACGTCCTCGGCCACGCGAAGACGCCTGCTGCGCGGGCCGGTGGCTGGGCTGCTGACGTGAAGGGGCGCCCCTACCGTGGCCACGATAGGGGCGAAAAGCAGAAGGCAGCGGAGGGCGTGTAGCAGAAAGGCCCAGGGACTTGGCAGTAGCCCGTGAGTCCTTAAAGCGCTCCAACGCATGGTCTGCTTTGGACCCAAAAAGACCGACTCCATCAAAGGGCATGTCCATGAGAGTATTCTGGACATCCCCTGAAAAACCAGTGGTTCTTAGCCAGGCGTGGCGTCGGAGCGCCACCGTCGTTGCAATCGACCTGCCCAGCGAGTCGGCGGTGTCAAGGCCACAACGGATAGTGTATTTGGCCGCATCCCTTCCTTCCGCAATGGCGCGGGAAAGCAGTGCCTGGACCTCCTCAGGGCACTGGGGCAAAACATCCGCCACCGAATCCCACAGAGAGTGGGTATATCGGCCCAAAAGACAAGCGGTGTTAACGGACCGCAAGCCAGCACTGGAGGAAGAAAAACCTTTCTTCCCAAACTGATCCAGGCGTTTGGATTCCCTATCCGGAGGAGCGGTAGGGAAGGCGGTTTGGGAAGCGGAGGCTTGGACAACCAAGCTCTCAGGAGTGGGGTGGACAGAAAGAAACAGGGGGTCGCCCGGAGCGGGGCGATGGCGTCGTGACACGTTCCGATCCACAGGAGCCCCTGTGTTGGGCTTGGACCAGGCGCCCAAAAGAACGTCCGTGAGGGCGTCGTTAAACGGCAGCACAGTCTCCGCAGAGGAGGCTGCCGGCTGAAGCACCTCTGTCAAGATGTTAGGCTTGACCGTCAAAGTAGGGAGCTGGAGACGTAAGGCCCCAGCAGCCCTACGCAACACCGTACCAAAATTGGCCCCCTCCTCCGTAGCCACGGGAGGAGACAGCATGCCAGTGTCAGGAGAAGTATCCAGACCACTGGCCTCCCCTAGACTCTCTGTCCAGTCCTCATCATACTGACAGTTGCGTGTCAGAGGGTCATCAGACCCCTCCCAGTCCTCCTGGTCCTCCTCTGGTTCAAAATAAGGAGGAGGAGGGACATTTGGGACCCAAGGTCCCATCGGCGCCGGAGCCGGCGTCGAGCGACGTCGCTCCGGGTCCAAGTCCGGAGCCGGAAGGAACTGGGGACGACGCCGCCCGGAGCCCAGGGCGGCGTCGAGAACGGCACCGGAGACATCGGCGCCGGCGGAGGTGTCGTGAGGTCGACCGGCGTCGATGGGGGTTGTGGAGCCGGGATCGAGGCCGGGGCCGGAGCCGGAGCCGGGATCGAGGCTGGAGGCTCGGGCGACGCCGGGGCCGGAGCCGCCGGCGACGCCGGATCAACCCCATCAGGGCCCGCGGGGCCCGAAGGCGCACCGGAGGGGCCTGAAGGCCCGAAGAGGCGGGCCATGGCCGACAGGAACTCCTGTACCTTGGCCGGATCCGCCCCCGAACCCGGGAAGGGCGGGTATGACGGGGGCGACTCCACAGGCAAGTCCGGGGCCGCGGGGCGGGGACGGTGCCGGGAGGGGCCTCAGCCGAGTCGCGAGACCGGCGAGGCGAAGTCCGAGAGCGACGATGCTTCTTGGACTTCTTGTGTCGAGACTTACCGGACGAAGAAGACTTCGACGCCGACGACCGGTGTGCACTCCGCGAGCGACCCCTGGACCTCTCACGCGACCGGGGCTTCCGCGGAGCCGAATGCCGGGCCTCGAGGAGCTTTCGAGACCGCTCTCGCAAAGCCTTCGGGTTGAGGGCCTGGCATTCGGGACAAGACTCGGTGTCGTGGCCTCGGCCGAGGCAGAAGAGACACTCCCAATGCGGGTCGGTGACGGACATCATCCGCGCACAGGCGCCGCATCGCTTGAAGCCGGGCATCCCTACGACACCTGAAGGCTGGAAAAACACAGTGAAAAATCACCAAAAAGTATGGTCAAAAATTGACCAGGGCACTGCTCTTCCCGGATCTGCGCTTACTGGCGCGGAAAAAGAAGAACTGACGTCAGCGCGCAGGGGCGGCGCCTAAGTGCTGCCCGCGACGTCATCCCGGCGATCACGACGCCGACGACGGACGCGGAGCCGCACGACGCCGCCTACCGACGCGCAGGGGTACTGCTACGCAAAACTTTCCGGATCCAGCCTGACGCCTGGGGATATTCTAAGGGGGTATCTATTCTAAGGTAAGGAATCTGTCACTAACGTGTCTCTTTCAGATGAAAGCAACATGTAGCACTTAGGGGAAAAACTCATGGCGACAGAAAGCAACATGAGTGCAGAAGGGGGGGAGAGAAGCACATGGGTGAAAGAGAAATAATATGGAGAGGGGAGAAAAGCATACGAGGGAGACAGCTGACATGGAGTGCTTAAACAAAAAGAAAAATGAGTTCCCAAAAGCGGACAGAGAAAGCATAAAAACCAGCAAATCAAAGAAATTATAAAAAGGCTAATGGTCCATGGGACATACAAGATAGAAAGGCTGAAACAAGGAATGCCATATAACAGAAAGCAAACAAACAAACAAGTTACTTACCTTCGGTAACGATATATCTGTACGAGACATAGATTAGTAATGGATTCCTTACCTTAGAATTACCCCCAGGCGTCAGACTGGATCCGGAGAATTTTTCTTCAGCAGTACCCCTGCGCGTCAATAGGTGGCGTCGGTCGACTCCGCGTTCGTCATTGGTGTCGTGGTCGCCGGAATGACATCGCGGTATCTACTTAGACGCCGCCCCTGCGCGCTGAAGTCAGTTCTTTACACAACATTCCATGGCAGAAGCGCAGAGCCATTCAAGACACTGACCACTGGTGCACAAAACTAGGGCCCTGAAGGGAAGTCCCTTACCCTAGAAGTCAGTTCGCAGAACGGGGAGGATGGATGGGGCGGTGAGGAATCCATAACTAATCTATGTCTCTTACAGATATATAGTTACTGAAGGTAAGTAACTTGTTCAACTGAAAGAGACAATTAGTTATGGATTCCTCACATTAGAATAGATACCCCAGCAATACCAACCCCGGAGGCGGGTCTGCGAACCAAGTTCACACCAGGAAGTCCTGGAGAACAGAACGGCCAAAGAAGCCGTCTCTCCGGACTTGGCTGTCAAGGCAGTAGTGTTTAGTAAACGTGTGCAAGGAAGCCCACGTAGCCGACTGGCAAATGCCATGAAGAGGGACCCCACGTGCCAAAGCAGTAGTGGCTGCCGTCGCCCTGGTGGAATGGGCGTGCAACCCCACTGGAGGTTCCTTTTTCGCTAAGGAATAGCAGATTTTGATGCAAAAATGACCCATTTGGAGATGGTTCGCTTTTGCACAGCCCGACCTTTCTTGGCGCCCACATAGCCAACAAAGAGCTGGTCATCCACGTGGAATTGCTTTGTGCGATCCAGATAGAACGAAAACGCAC
The DNA here is from genome assembly GCA_963921515.1 of Calotriton arnoldi. Classification (NCBI taxonomy): domain Eukaryota; kingdom Metazoa; phylum Chordata; class Amphibia; order Caudata; family Salamandridae; genus Calotriton; species Calotriton arnoldi. Next base: position 1,295,727 of record CAWUFW010002724.1, on the reverse strand, counting down.
GTTTTGGATCCAGACGGTGGAGCCTCTCTTCCTCTTTAGAAGGATGCTGGGGCGGAAAGAAGGTGGGCAAAGTGATGGTCTGTCCTATGTGGAAAGAGGTAACCACTTTGGGAAGGGAAGAAGGTCTAGTGCGAAGGACAACTTCATCCGGATGAACAGTCAGAAAAGGAGGTTTTGAAGAAAGAGCCTGAAGCTCACTCACCCTGCGAGCAGAGGTGATGGCGACCAGAAAGGCAGTTTTTAGTGTCAGAAGTCTGAGAGGACAGTTATGTAGCGGCTTGAAAGGAGCGCACATAAGATATGTCAGAACCAGGTTCAAGTCTCACTGAGGCATTACGAAAAGAATTGGAGGATACAAGTGAGTAATGCCCTTAAGGAAGCGATTTACAATAGGGGACTTGAAAAGAGAAGGCTGGTCAGAAAGCCGAAGAAAAGCCAAAATGGCCGAAAGATAGCCTTTTAGAGTGCCCAGAGCAGAGCACTGTTGGGCCAAAGAAAGAAGGAAGAGGAGAACCTCTGCAAGGGAGGCAGAAAGGGGATCCACAGCCTTTGCTGCGCACCATGCCACAAACTTGTTCCATCTTCAGGGGTATACCGTTTTGGTGGAGGGACGCCTGGCTGCCAAAATAACGTTGCAAACTTCGGGAGGAAGGTCAAAAGCTGTCAACTGTCGCCGCTTAATCTCCACGCAAGGAAGTGGAGGCTGGACAGGTTCGGTGGAGGACCGTCCCCTGCTGCTGCAACAGAAGATCCTCCCGAAGGGGCAGTCTGATCGGAGAATTGATGGCCATATGCAAGAGCTCGGGATACCAGACCCTTCGTGCCCAGCCCGGGGCCACAAGAATGACTTGGGCCCGGTCGCGCTTGATCTTCTTCAGCACTCTGGGTAGAAGTGGTACAGTCGGGAAGGCTTATAGAAGACCGCAACTCGACTCGCGACGAAAAGCGTCACCTAGCGAGTGCCGCCTTGGAAATTCCAACGCGCAGAACTGCTGACATTGCGCGTTCTCTTCGGTGGCGAATAGATCTAACCAAGGCTCTCCCCCCCGCTGAAAGAGACCTTGCACCACCTCCGAGTGAAGATGCCATTCGTGATCCATCATGCACCTGCGGCTGAGTTTGTCCGCCCTGGCGTTCAGAGAACCTGCCAGGTGTTGAACCACCAGGGACATGTCTCGATGTTCCAGCCACTTCCAGAGACTAAGTGCCTCCTGGCATAGGCTCCACGACCCCACCCGCCTTGTTTGTTACAGTACCACATGGTGGTGGTGTTGTCCGTGAACACCTGTACTACTCTCCCTTTGACAGAAGGAAGGAATGCCTTCAGTGCAAGACGGATCGCCCGGAGCTCCAGAAGGTTGATGTGGAGCCCGTACTCCGAAGAGCTCGCTGGCGGTTGAAGCACCTCTGTCAGGAGGTTAGCCCTGACTGCCACCGTAGGTAGCTCGAGGTTGAGAGCCTCGGCCGCCCTACGCAACATCACTGCGTAAGAAGCTCCCTCCTCCGTAGCCACGGTAGGAGGAGACAAAATGCCAAGGTCTGGGGAGGTATCCAGACCACTGGCTTTCCCCAACCCCTCTCTCCAGTCCGGGTCATCCAACTGGTCAGTTAAAGGGTCACCAGACCCCTCCCAGTCCTCCTCACCCTCCTCTGGTTGCCAATCTGGCCTGAAAGGAGCACCAGGGTAGAACAGGGGTACAAAAGTACCCGTCTGCGCCGGATCCGGCGTCGGTCGATGTCGGTCCGGCTCCGTGTCCAAGTCAGGGTGGAGGCCGGGGTCAACATCAGCTGGGGACACAACTGACGTCGGCTGCGGACGAGGTGCCGGTAGAATCGACGCCGGGGGAGGTGTTATCAGGTCGACCGGCGCCAATCCAGATCCAGGCCTGGATCCAAGGGGACCCTGCGGTGCCAGGCCGGAGCCGCCGGCGTCGTAGGCCTAGGGCCCCCAGCCGAGTCCGCAGGGCCCGAAGGCGCGCCAGCGGAGTCGGGCTGCCCAAAGATGGCATGCATCGCTTCGTAAAAGCTTCGAAGCTGGGCCGGGGTTACTCCGGCTCCCGGAAAAGGAGGGAAACTCTGAGCCGACCCTTCGGGCTCCGCACGCGAAGCCGCGGGACGGGCACCGTCCGCATCCCTCGTCACGTCGGCCGACGGACGGGGAGAAGTTGAAGAGCGACGATGCTTCTTCTTGTGCTTCGACTTACCTGAGGAGTGCAAAGACTTCGAGGATGAGTGGTGGTGTTAACTCTGCGACCGGTCCCTCGACCTCCCACGCGACTGGGACCTTGAACGGCGGGGAGCGGACTGCCGAGCCTCGAGAAGCTTTCGGGACCTCTCCCGCAAATACTTTGGATTCATGGCCCGGCAGTCGGAGCACGACTTGGGGTCGTGGTCGCGCTCCAGGCACCACAGGCACACGCGATGTGGATCCCTCACCGACATCAGCTTTCGGCAGGATCCGCAAGCCTTGAAACCGGGCATCCCTACGTGCACCAGGAGTCGATAGACTCCAAGACGATGTCGACAAAAGTCGCAAAAAAGTCAGTCAAAAAGTGACTGGAGGCACCGCTCTCTCCGGATCTGTGCTGGCTGGCGCGGAAAAAGAAAGAACTGATGTCAGCGTGCGAGGGCAGCGTCTAAGTAGCTACCACGACATCATCCTGGCGACCACGACGCCAACGACAAACGCGGACCCGACCGACGCCACCTTTTGACGTGCAGGGGTACTGCTGACGAAAAAATTCTCCGGATCCAGTCTGACCCCTGGGGGTAATTCTAAAGGTAAGAAATCTATAACTAATTGTATCTTTCAGATGTCGGGCTACGTCGGTCCGGCTCCTTGTCCACATTGAGGGGGAGTCCGGGGTCGATGTCGGCTGGGGACACAACCTGCGTCGGCGGAGGTGTCGCCAATGGATTTGGCATGGAGGAGGTTTCACGAGGTCAACCGGCACCGATCTGAATCCAGGCCGGATACCTGGGGGCCCTGCGGCACCACGGCCGAAGCCGCCGGCATCGAAGGCCTAGAGCCCCCAGCCGAGTCTGCGGGGCCCAAAGGCACGCCGGCTGCCCAAAAAAAGAATGGCGAGCTTTGTAAAAGCTACGAAGTTGGGCAGGTGTCGCCCCGCTCCCGGAAAGGGAGGGAGGCTCGGGGTTGATCCAACAGGCTCTACGGGCGGAGTCGGGCGACTACCACCTGCATCCCGCGCCGGCCGACGGACAGGGAGAACGCGAAGAACGACGGTGCTTCTTCGCCTTCTTTTTGTGCTTCGACTTACCGGAAGACGAAGACTTCGATGAGGAGTGGTGATGGCTCCGCGACCGGTCCCGCGACCTCCCTCTCGACCGGGACCTCGATCGGCGCGGAGCCGACTGCCAGGCCTCCAGAAGCTTTCGGGACCGCTCCCGCAAAGACTTCTGGGCCATGGTCCGGCAGTCAGCGCACGACTTCGGGTCGTGGTCGCGCTCCAGGCACCAGAGGCACACAAGATGGGGGTCCGTCACCAACATCAGCTTGTTTCAGGAGTCACAAGGCTTGAAGCTGGTCTGCCGAGATGACATCCCTGTGCACCAGGAGTCATAGTGACTCAAAAATACGTCAACAAAAAGTCGCAAAAATAGAGTAAAAAAGTGACTTGTGGTACCGCTCTCTCCGGATCTGCGCTGGCTGGCGCGGAAAAAGAAAGAACTGACGTCAGCGCGCAGGGGCGGCATATAAGTAGATACTGTGACATCATTCCGGCGACCACAACGCCAACAAAGAACGCAGAGTCGACCGACGCCACCTACCGATGCGCAGGGGTACTGCTGAAGAAAAATTCTCCGGATCCAGTCTGACGCCTTGGGGAAATTCTAAGGTGAGGAATCCATAACTAATTGTCTCTTTCAGATAGGAGTGTCAGTAAAGTCAACCAATTGTAAGCAATGACAGGGCTGCAAGCCCCTGTAAATTGTAAGCAATGGTCATGCTGCAAGCCCCTGTTTGTTCTCGGTAAGTCCACATTAAGGGTCCGATTCTGATGCGGTTAGGAAGGCCTCCTAAAGGCATTTGCTCCGTCCAAATCGGAAACGTGTCTTTCCGACCGACTCGGAAAGGTTTCGGACCGATCGAGTATGATGCGAGTTAGGCGTTAGGAATATCCCAATCCGAACCCAACGGCATTCGGAATGACCGAGCCGTACGGAGCAGAATCGTACGTCTCTATGGGCTGTGTTTCCGAACGACCGAGTACGATGCGAGATAGGCGCTAGGAATATCCCAATCCGAACCCGACGGCATTCGGAATGACTGAGCCGTACGGAGCAGAATCGTACATCTCTACGGGCCGTGTTTCCGAACGACCGAGTACAAAGCTGGATTTGGACAGCCTTTCCGAATCGTGGCGTCCGACTCGAATCGGCAGTCGGAATCAGACTTTGGGGGCCCGTAGCAGGCCCCCCCCTGCACTCGGAGCCTTCCCAATCGGGCCCGTGGGGGTACCCATGGGTCCCCCCCTTACCAGCCATGCACAGTGTGGCAGGCACCACGGGGTGCCCGCCACAGGGTGCCCGATTTTCCTCAGCCACCTCTTTCTTCAATAGGAGCCTATGCATTGGGTCGGAACATAGGCTCCCATTGAAGTCAATGGGAGTCCGACCGGATCGTATCTGGAAGCATCCGGGCTCTCCTGATCCTAGTGGGTTGGAAACCATTTCCAAACCCATGTGGTCAGGAAGATTTCCTAACCGCCTCGGAATCGGGCCCTAGGTCTTTTGCAATCAGACAGCTTCCACTATCTCTATTATGCTTGACCTAAAAAGGCATCCTTGTAGCCAGAAAAACAAAGCAACAAAAGAGTATGCTGATTCTACAGTCATGTAATAAAGGTACTTGCCCAGATATAATTAAGATTGTTCTCTCAGATGTATATTTTAATGTGCCATGGTTTCATGCTGTCCCAATTTAACAGTATAATATTTATTTTGTTTGTTTTTGAGGACAGCCTTGAAGCTGTTGAGATGATACTGTTTAAATAACAGACTATTGAATGGAATGAATGCACTTTAAGAAAATATTTTTTATTAAGCCAATATTAAAAGTTCCTGACTGCTAAATGGCAGATCCCTATGTTCTGTGAAGAGGAGCACTGAATGTATATGTACTGATTAAAAAGATTCTGCTTGACAACAAAATGTGGGATATATATTTAAATACTGTTTAAAACGGAACTGTACTCTTGTGGTGGCTAAAATAAGCTAAAAAAGAACAACAAAACGGAAAGCAAAGCTTCATACTATAAAAAGTGGCAGAATGAACAGTATCACATTAATCTACAGTACTACTAAGAATGTTCTTACCTATTTGTGACAAGACTGTTGCTCCCACTTTCCCAATCCCCTGTTGCTGATGTTCTTAAAAGCTTATTTTTGCTGGTGTCCAGTGGGACGAGCAAATAAACCATGAGGTTAGCAAAATGAATTGCCTGGCTGAAAACAGTACTTTCTTCACTCTGTACCAGTTCCTGTTGCTGTTGTTTGCTAAGAGTTGGCCACAAGCGCATTTGTTCAGCTGCTATATCCATGATAGTCTTATCCTTATCCAAGGCTGAAGTTTTCTTGTCCTGGAAAGATATTTTAAATAAAGACATTTAAAATTAAAACAAATTAAATATTCCAAGTCATGTTTGATGTATAAAATAAGATTTTTTAATGGTAGCGAGAGTATCTAACAAGGTGTACCATTTTGTTTTTATTTAATATTATTTCACAAATACATTATAAGAAAGATTAATCGGACAAACAGAGTTAGGTCCATTCCTTTCTGAGGTAAGCCAAAGGCCCCGATAACGAGTTTGGCGGATGGGATACTCCTTCACAAACATGACGGATATTCAGTCCACTGTATTACAAGTTCCATAGGATTAAATGGAATTGTAATTTGGCGGACATTCGTGACGGGGTAACCCTGTCCGCCAAACTCGTAATCAGGCCCTAAGAAACAGAATTTTAACCATACATCTTATTCCACAGTTTACCACAAGTCCTAGCACATGAACAAAAGGGATAAAAAAGTCTAGTAGATTGTATCACATACAGTACTAGTAGAGGTGCAGACTGTCTATATTAGTGCACTCATAACACACTGTTATAGTACGGTAGAGCATCATCAAGGACTTTACTTCAAAAAACAATGCACAACATTATTCAACTTCTAATCACAAGGAAAACAAGCATTTGCAATGCAATAGGTCTCGCAGTTGCAAGTGTTTAAGCTATTGGCATTGTTAATGACGATGCCTTTTATTTATGTTACAAAAAACAATACATAAATAAAAGGCATTGTCATTTACAATGCTAATAGCTCAAACATGTGAGACCTAGTGCATTGCAAATGCTTGTTACTAATTAGGATGATTAGTCATAGTCTAACACGCATATCACAGTGTCGTGCGTGTTTTTTAAGAGGGGCTCCCTAAACGTGCTGTGGGGAACTTAAGGCTGCGTTTAAGCATGAGGAGATGTGGGGTGGTCTTGCTTAGATATGTTCCGTGTTGGGCGGTTGGGTGACGTCCCTGCTTGGTGGGAACAGTGTGGGCGTGTTGGCTGGTGTAAGTGGGAAGTGTTGGACGGCATGCATGGCTGTAGTGGGTGCTCGGCGCGCCAGCTGTTTTTGTGTTTGAATTCTTCGCACAATGCCCCTGTTGTGAAACGTTCTCCGCCCCTGGTAAATGCGAGGTCTGTTCCACCGGTGGTGTGTTTATTTACCCAGCCCGTGGCGCGTGTAGCAACTCATGGCCGCCCGTGCCGATGGAGGAGAGGTCTGTTTACCTGTTTTCTGCAGGGGGCGGCTCTGAGGCGAGGAGGGGGAGCCTGCTGCGCAGTGTGCAGCATGGGGAGGCGTGAGTGGCACGCGCCTGGCACCTCCGCTTATTTACCAACCCTTTGACATCCTCAGCTGCCCTGTAAACCCTTAATCAGTGCTTTAAATGACCAGGAGTTCCGTGAGTGTTGGGGAAGTAACGGGAGATTTGGGGTGGCGGAGAAGGTTGCCTGGAGTACCTGAAAGGCTGTGAAGCAGGGCAGCACGCGCTTCCATGCCTGGGCAGAGGCAGAGCTGAAGGGTGAGGACATTGCCAGCTGAACGCGTGCATATCTCCTGTCCTGCGTGCGCGCAGAGAGGGAGGGAGCGGTGAGCCGTACGCACGTGCACATCTCCTGTCCTCGCACGCCTGCTGTCTTTTATGCTAACGTCTTCAGCCGTACACGTGCACATGTCCTGTCTTCTGGCTGAGAGGCAGCATGGAGGAAGCAAGTATGGACGACGAGACCATGGAGGACCCGAACCACAACAGCTGGGAGCGGCAGGGGCAGTCTTGCGAAGCAGACACCACCGACCAAGGGGCACCAGGCCCGTGCCCGCCAACGGTGAGCCCCCGGGGAGCAGGGCAGCTAAAAGCGGAACTGCCCTGAACATCAGCACCACCGCCAGCAAGTTTGTGAGTGTTGGGGAAGTGACGGGAGATTTGGGGTGGGGGAGAAGGTTGCCTGGAGGAGTACCTAAAAGGCTGTGAAGCAGGGCAGCACGCGCTTCCATGCCTGGGCAGAGGCAGAGCTGAGGCATCGCTAGGCGAGATCTAACGAGGACGGAAGGGGGACAGGAGATGTGCACATCGCGTGTCTGTACGTGCGTGTTCACGTTCACGGGCGCGTTCACAATTGCAGTCCGTCCTGCGCGTGCACATCTCCTGTCTCCCTTCCGAAGCAAGTCGACGACAATAAGTCTCGCTAGCGACAGCGCTTCGCGCTGCGTCGCTAGGCGAGACCTAAAAATGAGAATGTGCCTTAAAGGTGCAGGCTATAAAAAAAAAGTGACCAGAGTCTTCTAAATTATGCTGACAAGTTGGAGACAACTGCAAGTGGCTAAATGCTATGTTGTTTTTGCTCAACATTACAGCATTCAGGAACTTCTTATTCACCTCAAGCCATATTCTGCAACATCTCAAACATCACCTCTCTGAGGAAAGCATGTAATAACCAATATCCTGCAGTCTGTTCCTGAAAAAGATCCCTCAGAGATGCCAAACAGCTGCTTAGCTCAAGGTATCTCAATTTATTGGATGAATTGTATCCCAGATTCAGCCTGGATCACGGCACAGAGAATGCAACTATGCCGCAAACATGAGTTCTAAGACACATTGGCTTTACAAATAAATTTGTGTACAGTTCATCATACATTGTGATTTTGAAAAATGAAAACGTACTGCAGCTCTTGGATGTCCACCAGGGTTTGAGTATTGTGATGATATAAAAACAAATTACCCCACAGTGCTCCCTAACGTGGGCAATCATTTATTACTATCTTAACTCCAGCATTGCTGTCCATTCTGTAAGATCTGTCTAACTCTGTTGTCTATATCCTAAGATTCTGAGATGTGCAAAATTTTATTGCATCTACACAGCTGCCCCTCCTAACAGATTTGCAATCATTTGACTGAGAATCTACTTGACATAAGGCAGAAGTGAACAATGGTGCTACTTACATTTAAATAAAGTGTTAGGCCATGTTATACTACTTATTTAGATTTTCTTTTACATAGCATGTGAGGGACGTGTCATTGTAGATAATTTTAGGGCGAATGTTTTGAAAATACATTGCATTGTCATCATTTTATCAATATTTTCTTGCGAAGTTTAAGCTTCCAAAGCCAACGGCAAGAGAGAGGCTTACTTGGCACACTTCTTTATGTAGAGGACTATCCACATCGACAGCTTCCTGTTTTGCGCTACTTTATCTTTTCTGGTCCCTTCAAAATTCACAAAGAGATGGTCGTCTACATGGAGGTTCATTGCACGATCAATGTTTAAACTCAAGGCAACTTTTAAGGTCAACCTGATGAAGCCTCACCGCCTCTTTCATGGGCTGTGGTAGAACAAAAAAATTGGTACGTTGATGGATTGTATGACATCTAAGGGTAATTCCAACTTTGACAAGAAGCCGGCTAGAGCCCTGAGAACCATTTGTGTGGAAAGAAAGTGGTATAAGGAGGTTGCACCGACAATGCCTGCAGTTTACTCGCATGGTGCACAGAAGTGATCATGATAAGAAAGACTGTTTTAATTGTTAGAAGCCATAAGGAGCAACTTTCCATAGACTCAAATGGAGTACACATAAGGAATCTGAGTACTAAATTATGGTCCCATTGTGGCATGATGAAGGGTTTCTAAGGAAACTGGCGATTTGACAAGAAAAGTTTGGTATGGCAAACACACAACATATAACCTTAGACTATGCACACTGCAAGGCCTTACTGGACCAATGACAAAATAAACACAGCATAAGAAAGCTTGACCTGCAAAGCATCAAGATGCCGGAAACCACACGAGGCAAAAAACTTCTCCCAATGTCCAACATAAATTAATTTGGTTAAAGAATGTCCAGCTAAAAGGATGACATCCACTATCTTGGGTAGCAGTTCGAAAAAAATCTCAGCTATGGCTGCTAAATCTCCATGCATGGAGGTGTAGGTTGATTAGATTCAGGTGCAGGATCCTTTCCTATTGCTGAGACTGGAGTTTCTCTCTAAGAGGTAGCTGAATCAAAGGACATAGATTCAGTCCCTAGACCTCTGGGTACCACACACTACTGGCTCAGTCCATGGATATTCGGATGACTTGGCCCGGTCAATTCTGACTTTCCTCAGAACTTGAGGCAGGAGAGGGAACAGTGGGTACAAGACACCCATATCTCATTGCAGTCAAAATGTATTTCCCAGTGACTTTATAGGAGGAAACTCCAGTGTACAGTAGTTTTGACACTCATGGTTGCCAACAGATCTAACCAGGGCATGCCCCACTATTTGAAGACCGTCTTTGACACCTCATAATGGATACACCATTTGTGGCCTGCCAACTGACACCTGCTAAGCTCATTTGCCCTACCATTTAGCAACCCTGTCAGGTGGTTGGTAATCCGGGAGATCTTTTGCTGATCAACCACATCCAAAAGGTGTTAGGCCCCCCGACACTGAATCCAGGAATTCACTCGGACCGGTTTATTGCAGTACCACATAGTGGGCATGTTGTTCTTGAAGACCTGCACCAGCCTCTCTTTAGTGGTCAGCAAGAAGGCGTTTAGGGGCAACCAGATTGCAAGAAGCTCTAACAGACTTATATGGAGCTGGTGCTCCGCAAAGGATCAGAGGCCTCTGAACTTCACCACTTCTAGATGGCAGTGAAGCTTCTACCATAACCGCGAAGTCTCTGTGGGAAAAGGAGAGTGTCCTGCCACAAGTCAGGCTGGCATCAATCTGCCACTAGTGCAGATTCAAAGCCATTTCCTGCAAGATCTAGATCGAGATGGTCAGGTCACCCAAATGCTGACCCACTAAAACCTTAGGTTCCACTTTAGGGCCCTCATCTGCCATCTGGCATACGAGACAAAGAGGATGCATGAGGACAGGAGTCCAAGAAGCCACGTAACCATCCTCACTGACACCCAGGATTGCCCTTGAAACTTCGGGATCATATCCTAAATGTGCTGGACTCACTGCAGTGATGGGAAATTCTTGAACCCTAGCTTGTCTAGGATAGCCCCTATGAAGGGAACCATCTGTGCAGTACTAAGGTGGGACTACGGCCTGCTGATGGAGAACCCCCAAGGAATTGTAGAGGGTGGCCATTGCCAGAGGTGGTCTGCAACTAGTCTGTCAGATAGTCAACCAGTCAGTGAGGTATGGGAATACAATAACTTCGAAAATGATCTGCGACCACCGCCATAACGTTTGTTAAAACCTGAGGGGCAGAGGTGTGGTTAAAAGGCAGCACAGGAAATCGGAAGCACAGCCCCACCATGAAGAGTAAGATACGTATTTGGGACTGCAGGAGGGGTATATGAAAATATGCCTCCTGCAAGTCCAGCAGCACCATCCAGCCTCCAGGATTCAGTGCAGAAAGAATATGCACAAGAAAGAGCAATTTGATCCTGTCATTCCTCAAGAAGGTGTTCAACGTTGGGCAATCCAGAAGACTCCTGAAGCCCTTGCTGTCCTTTTGCACGAGGAAGCAGCAAGACTAGCATCCCATACCTTTCTGAGTCTGGCGTTCTTTCACCAGAAGGATGTTGATTCGCTGCACTAAAATTAAGGCCTGGTCTGCAGAGATCTGTCCTGGTGCAGGGTGGGGAGGGGGACAGGGGAATGTTATGAGGAAGCGAAATGAAAGGCAGGGTGTAGCCTCCTTGAACAATATGTAACACCCATCTGTTGGTCGGATGGGATGGATATCAAGTCACAAAGAAAATAACAGATTCTGTCCATTACTGCTCAGCTATAGGACTTAAAGGACAAATCAGTGCAGCTTGGAGGACATTGCAGCAGGGGAAGAGGAAATAAAAGACTGCTGCCCCTGCTGGTGTGAGAGGTTTTGAATGCCAAAGTGTTGTCTACTGTGAAAAGTCTGGGCCAGTTGCTGCACTGGCTGAGAAGCCTGGCATTGCTGGTATGGCAAGTCTCTTGACTAGCTCCGAGTCCTAAACTTTCCATATTGTAGCTGGAATTGTCAGGCTGGTGACCATAATCCTAGGGATTGTGCTCTGGTGTGAATATCTTCACGGTATGCCCAGACGTGGGTCCCTTGCTCACTTTGCCATTGGATTCAAGCTAGCCTGGCTGATGAGGGGTGTTACCCCGAAACCGGTCCCAGGATGCTTGTTTCCCGTCCAGGGAAGTCCTGGCTTGGCAGTTCGGGCTGGACTGTTCCCATGAGGAAGAGGGTCAAGACTGATTTGCATATGGCTGGGTCCGAACTGGGGTGGCGAAGTGAGCTAAAGAACAATGATGGATTGAACTCCGATCTGTGACTGATAGCGAGTGTCTGAAAAGTTTCAGCGCTCCATCCATCATCTCCTTGTGTTTGCTTTGTTCGCCCTAAGTTGGTAGGGTATGCCCAGACGTGGGGCCCCTGCTCACTTTGCCACTGGATTCAAGCTAGCCTGGCTGATATGGGGTTGTACCCCGAAACCGGTCCTAGGATGCTTGTTTCTGGTCCAGGGAAGACCTGTCTTGGCAGTTCGGGCTGGACTGTTCCCATGAGGAACAGGTTCAAGACTGATTTGCATATGGCTGGGTCTGAACTGGGGTGGCATAGTGAGCTAAAGAACGATGATGGGTTCAACCCAGATCTGTGACTGGGAGTGAGTGTCTGAAAAGTTTCAGCGCTCCGTCCATCATCTCCTTGTGTGAATATCTTATATCACACTAACGTCAAATCAGCCTTCTCCCCAAAGTGCCAAGTGAGGGACATCTGACATCCCCAGAAAATCCATTTGCTGATAACCAAGCATGCTAATTAAGAACCACACTGGTGCCAGTAGAGTAACCTATGCAGTCAGCGGTATTTTATTTCACTACCCCTGAATCATTTGGGCAAGTGATGCTCTGAGGTCCTCAGGGACGGCTGGCAAGATCTATCGGCCATGCCCTGTAATGCATGTGTGTACCTGAAGAGAATAAATACCATGGTTAGGGAAGCTAGGGCCAGGCTGGCTGAGGAAAAAGGGGATCAGAAGAAAAAGCATTGGGGTGCTCTATACTGGTTTACATCTGTACTAAAAAAAAATTAGGCATATAGTGTCTCATTAGAAAATCAGTGTCACCAAAGGCCAGTCTGTGTGATCTGGATACAGATCGACTGACCAGAGGGACCAAGCATAGTTTTGAACAGGTGGCCATGAGGGTGCCATTAGTGCCTCATTTCAAGGCAACAGAAGCTCCAAGGGAGTATTTCAGTTAGTAAATTAGATTTAGTCTCAGAATTAGGCATCTAACATCTCATAAGTTCTGCACATTACCACTGTGAAACAGTCACTCTTCCATTAGTACCCTAGGTGTTGAGTTCAGCTCAGTTTCTGGAGCAGTGTCTAACCCGCTGTCATTCTGTAGGTCCAAGGAAAGCCCTTAATCCATAGAGTGTGGGGACCAAACAGTTCAGCTTCTCGTCATCCTCAGCATCATGCGGAATATTCTGCAGGCTCTGGCCCTACGGACTGCATATTTTTAATTTCATAGCGTGACATAGGCCTAGCACTGGACAACATCAGCTCGGGGTTAGAGACCTGCATCTGAATCTGCAACTGTACAGACATGGCTAAAGTCAGCTGTGGCGCTAACACATAGGGGATCACGTAGACCTTGGAACAGGAGAGGAGGTCTGGACCGGTATCGCTACAGGATGAGAATGTGTCCTGAGGGTCAGTCGGCTCAGGGCCCCACAAATCTATGGGGACCAAATGCGATCCACAAGGAGCTGGTAGAGTCTTCAAAATCTGCAGCATGGCCTCTTTGTAGCCTCAACCTGCTGTGGGGTATAGCAGTATAGGAAGCACAAGGCGCACCAGGACCAGATTAGGGTCAGAACATGCTGTAAGAGAGGGGCCCTAGGTGTGCCGTCCTTGTGCTTTCTCACCTGATACTTGATTAAGAGTGGCGAGAAGGGTCAAATCCCACTTAGCTTTCCTGTGCGTTTTCAAATATAACTTAACTGAAGACTTCAAGAGGCACCACCCTGTGACCAAGAGCAGGATCGGCCCTGCGACTTGGAGCACAAACGCAACTGCTGCTTCGAGTGCTACGTTCAGCAATGTAGAGCTTCACTTTTCACTTCCTGATTGCCTTTGGGTGCATAAGGGCTTATTTCTCACATGACTTCAAGTCGTAACCAGAGCCCAGGCACCACGGCCGGACTGGGAACAGCAACCAGCCCTGGCAGATTGCAGCTAGTCTGCCCCGGGAGTTGGGGGTGGGTGGCTAGTGAAAAGCACCGCTCGCGCTACAGGGGGAGATATAGGAGCACTGCTGCAAAACCAGCTCCCAGTAACAAAACCGTCCCCCACGGGTACAAAATCGCCCCTCACCCCTCCGGCCCCACTGGGAAAACATGCCTGGTGCCCGCTACGGCCAGTCCGGCCCTGTCAGGCACCAAAGAGACGATGTGTGGGTCAGTGACAGACATCTGCTTCCTGCTGTTGCAGCACAACTTGAAATCTATTGTTCTCAGGGAAGACTTCATTCCAAGCCCATTGCCCAAAATGTTTCTCAGGAGCAGTCGGAAGACTGACAAAGTTGGGAGGTTGCTCCAAATTCACGTTGAAGGGCTCGGAAAGAAAGGAACTGATGTCAGCGCACAGTGGTGCCATCTATAGGTGACTTTGCTCCATCACTTCTGTGGCAGTGCAGGGGTGCTGCAGAGCCACACAGTGCCACCTAGCGGCGACAGGGAGACAATGCTCAAAGAATTCTTGGTTCCAGTGTGGAGCTTGGGATATTCTAAACGTAGGGAATCTGGGGTTAGAATTATCCATCAGAAATAAAAACTATGGGAATATTTTACAAGTGCCCCTTTCAAATCTATGTCTTTGGAGCCAGCTCAGGAGAAATGCGAGGTAAGATGCACCATATGGGCCTGTTTCTTCAACATGTTCTCAAAAGGGAGAATGCCTGAAACCCCTCTGGAGAAGTTGTGCTCCCTATTTGCAATTCAGGGAAGGTACTTATCGCTTTCCTAATTCTTCAGCTGCAACTGTCAATCTCTCCAATGTATTCAAGACCGTAGACTGTAAAGGCTAATCTCTAGAATAACTTAAGTAACAGGAGAATCAATAGTAATTGCAGCTCCTGATTACGTGATTCTCTCAACTAACACTTTAAGAATTTCCTACAAATCTTATGTACACTTTACCTCTTTTCAAACTCTAGCTAAAACTTACATACATAATTTCCACACATTAAACGTCCTTATCAATTTGAGTGTGGTGTTCCACATGGGAAGTGTGCGTGAAATGAACATTGGACCTTGTAGGTGACAACCATTGAAATCAAATAATCAAAGTCATAAAACACAGTATGGTTAAGAATCAGCTTATAGAATTATTTGGCTAATAACGGTGATGAGGACGTGGAGTAACACCATTAAAGAAAGAAACTTCTATACAAATAATTTTACATAAAGAATATCCAAAGTGAGATTCAACCTAAAGTAGAGACACGGGGGTGCTACTTCAGACTAGCCATGTGGACAGATGTACAAACAAATGTAGCAATTAAATCAAGGTGCTTTTATGTCAGATGACTTGCCAGACTAAATCACAAGCTGATGGGTGTTCAAAAAAGAATACTGTCTCTGACAAACTTTAAATTTCTGTCTGAAACTATGCGTACTGTTTATTACAATGTGAAATGTTTACAAATATCTGGTAGCCCACTGAATCACAGCTGTTGAACATCGTGGAGGGATACAGAAACAAATTATTCCTCGGAAAAGCATTATTTTATATTGCCTCTTTGTAAATGTTTCAGAATATTCTTGAAAGTAGCACATGCCCAGAGTGGAACAAGAATGTAGACTATTACAGTTATCGCATTCCTCCTCAGATGTTAAGAAGAATGAGATGGCTGCAAGTCTTGGTAAGTAGACTATAGAAAGCTAACGAATGTGCAAAAAAGCTCAAAAGCACTATTAAGGGATTTGAGTAAATTGCTAGACTTTAAACCTTTGATGAAGTCCTATATGTTTTGGACAATTTATAAAAACGGATCCAATTGTTTGTGAGAAAGATGCTATTCCCAAGGAATGAAGAGGTTCACAACAGGACAGCAGAAGAAGCACGGATAGACTTGGCAGCTAAAATCTCTCTCACAGAACAGGCCAGCAGCCCTAGGCAAAGGGAGATAAGCGGATACAGAAACTCATTCGCCAAACTTCTGTTAATTTGAGGACCATTCCTAGCATGTGTCCTCCAGGAAAATAGGGAAGCTGGCCTCACCCAAAAGCCCACAGAGTTATCGTAACACAGAACATTAAACGGAGTCTGTTACAGTTAGGAGAGTATAGTTAACCAGTTTAGATAAAGCAGCTTAATGCCTTAAAACAAAAAATCCGATAAAATGTGGGATAATAATACAGTAGGATAAACAAGGAGCAGAGCAAATGTATCAAACGCCAGGTTATATGAGCAGATTGGAAGATAAAAACCCAGCAAGGGTTCTGATGGTCATGTACAAATTTGGCAAAGATGGTACTCCAGCATTTTCCACACGACCAAACGATCAAGAAAGCGATTATGGTCCCAAAGGTTTATCTACACCAGTTTTTCCACAAAAGCTTATTCAGCCCTTGTAACATAGCCCAAGAAGTGAATCAATGTAGCAAACAGTGTGTCCGCACTTCTATTATACAACAACGCCACTGGCTCCCGGTAGCAGATCATATTCAGTACAAAATGTCTCCAATAATTTATCAAATTCTCCGGAAATAGCTTGTTTCTGATCACAGCCACCTAATCTTCTACCAAGATTCCAAACAAAAAACACGCTAGAAATCTTGCGGCAGACCTGCTGCTTGTGTAGAAGTGACTGCCATACTCAATACACCTCATACAAAACTGAAAGCATTCACGAAACTGCTGCTTTCCTGTTAACCACCATGAGCTGGCATCTGGATCGTGCTGCAACAGAAGTCATCCTAATACAGCAAATCAGATGATTTCACACAATTTCAGTTACATCCACTGTCTTTTAGTTGCTATGGACAATAACAAGTCAACATTTCAAGAATATACTTATTCATATGGGTGAAAATGAGTTTCATGTATTATTTCCAAATAACTAAAAGAGACCTTCTTAATAAGAGACACATTTGTCTCTGCTAGATTTGTTTACGAGCTGTTAACGAGCAAGGACTGAACTTCTCAACTAGACATCTTCAATTTAACCGTCTTGCATATTATGATAAAACAGGCAGTTTACAACATATTTATTGTGTCTATAAAATATAATTGATTGTGTTGCAGCCCACAGATGACTTGAGAGGAATAACATGTGCAACCTATCTTTGACACGCAAACAAGAATATTATTTGTGACATACTCAAAGGATCTGAGCCAACATTTGCCTTCCTAACTATATGTTATGCTTTATGTGGAGACGATGTTGAATTTGAAGCTATAAAAACACAATCTCAAAACAAAAGTTAAACGAAAATGCGTGAAGCCATAAACCCTCGAATCTCCATATACGAATCCCACATGGCAACTTGTCTGAAAAGTCCATTTCTCTATGGTCCAGCCATGCCTAATATTACTTTGATTTATAGCTGGTAGGCTCAGCGCGCGAACTTTCTTATTTTAATGTCTGTCTACACCGCTCTACAGCTGATGATATGGTGCTGACTTGTGATGGCAGGATGAAGCAAAACACACAACATTAAAAAAAACAAATTTTGTTTATACTAGAGAGCCTCAGAGAATATTTTTAGCATTTGCTGTCTTAAAGGATTAAGCTTGATTTCAGACTTTTGTAACTGCTTCTGAAAAATGGGATTATCTCGCTAAAAAAAAGTCATGTAGCATATTGTGATCTGTGTTTTTCATATCGATAGTTTAATAGCAGACACAGAATTTCATGAAAGAAAATAACTATGAACAAAATAGATGCTTCAAAAATGATCCTAAATAAAGGTGCAAATTAAAGTGAAATATCTGACTGAACTAGTTAAAACTCCAACTCACTCTCAGCTGGGAGCAAGGAATACCCCATGCAATTAAGGAGGAAGTGAAACAAATGACCATAAAACCCACCCCCACTTCTACCTCAATTGAGTACACGTCTACTCATCACGCTCAAAACCTAAATACCTTCCTCATAGGCCACACTGCAAACCAACACTCTTCCAACACTTGTCTGGCACCTTGACAGAGGAATAAAGCACAATACAATGTGCCCACGACCACCCTCAAAAAGCAGGTATTTCAATGATTTAGGTCTCTTGAAGAAGACACTTCAGAAAATAGCAGTTATGTAGACTGCATGGGCACCTATGATGCCCTCTCCAGAGAGGACAAACTGTTCCCTGATACGCACCCAGCCGCATCAGTCGGGAGGAGGAGTATAGGTGCTTTGCTACAGGCTTATCATGAGGCGCTGGTTGAAGGTCTTTAGAGTGTTGGAATGAGCCCAATATAGTACAGTTGCCATTAGCAGACATGACGCACAAGTTACTAACTTGTGTAACGATATATCTGTAAGAGACAGTAGTTAGTGACAGATTCCTTACCTTAGAATATCCCCAGGCGTCAGGCTGGATCCGGAAAGTTTTGCGTAGCAGTACCCTTGCGCGTCGGTAGGCGGCGTCGTGCGGCTACGCGTCCGTCGTCGGCGTCGTGATCGCCGGGATGACGTCGCGGGCAGTACTTAGGCGCCGCCCCTGCGCGCTGACGTCAGTTCTGTACACGACTTTCCGCGCCAGGAACGCAGAGCCATGCAAGAAGCTGACATAGGTGTCTGAAAAATACTAGGGCCCTGAAAGGGATGTCCTTAACCCTAGAAATCAGTTCGCAGAACGGGGAGGATGGGTGGGGCGGTAAGGAATCTGTCACTAACTACTGTCTCTTGCAGATATATCGTTACACAAGTTAGTAACTTGTGCATCTGAAAGAGACACGTTAGTGACAGATTCCTTACCTTAGAATAGATACCCCAGCAATACCAACCCCGGTGGTGGGTCTGCGAACAAAGATCAGACAAGGAAGTCCTGGAGGACAGAACGGCCAACGAAGCCGTCCCTCCGGACCTGACTGTCAAGGCAGTAATGCTTTGTAAACGTGTGCAGCGAGGCCCACGTAGCTGCCTGACAGATAACCGGCAGCGGAACACCGCGGCCCAAGGCCGTGGTAGCAGCCGTTGACCTGGTGGAATGGGCACGCAGCCCAACAGGAGGCTCCTTCTTAGCCAAAGAATAGCAGGTCTTGATGCACAAGGTAACCCAGCGGGAGATGGTCCTCTTGTGCACCGCCCGACCTTTTGGCGCCCACGTAGCCAACAAAGAGCTGGTCATCCACCCGGAAGTGTTTTGTGCGGTCGATATAGAAGGAGAGCGCACGTTTTGGGTCCAGACGGTGGAGCCTCTCTTCCTCTCTAGAAGGATGCGGAGGCGGAAAGAAGGTGGGCAAAGTGATGGTCTGCCCAATGTGGAAAGCAGTAACCACCTTTGGCAAGAAGGACGGACGCGTCCGAAGAACAACCTTGTCTGGATGAACAGACAAAAAGGAGGTTTGCAAGATAGAGCCTGGAGCTCACTCACCCGCCGAGCGGAGGTGATGGCCACCAGAAAGGCTGTCTTCAGAGTCAGAAGACGAAGAGGACAGTTATGCAGAGGCTCAAAGGGAGCGCACATTAAAAAGGTAAGAACCAAGTTTAAGTCCCACTGAGGCATCACAAACGGAACAGGAGGGAAGAGGTGAGTAATGCCTTTTAAGAACCTGTTAACAACAGGGGACTTGAAAAGGGAGGGCTGATCAGGGAGCCTGAGGAAGGCCGAGATAGCACAAAGATAACCCTTGATGGTACCCAGGGCAGAACCCTGTTGGGCCAGAGAGAGAAGGAACAGAAGGACCTCAGAAAGAGGGGCAGAAAGGGGATTCACAGCCTTTGCTGTGTACCATGCCACAAATTTGTTCCACCTGCAGGCGTATACCACTTTAGTGGAGGGACGCCTGGCTGCCAGAATCACATCACAAACTTCGGGAGGCAAGTCGAAAGGAATCAACTGCCGCCGCTCAATCTCCACGCAAGCAGGTGTAGACTGGACAGGTTCGGGTGGAGGACCGTCCCCTGCTGCTGCGACAGAAGATCCTCCCGAAGAGGCAGACGGATCGGGGGATCTATGCTCATATTGAGTAGCTCGGGATACCAAACTCTTCGAGCCCAGTCCGGAGCCACAAGAATGACTTGGGCCCGGTTGTGTCGAATCTTCTTCAACACTCTGGGTAGAAGTGGTATAGGCGGAAAGGCGTACAAAAGACCGCAACTCCACTCGTGACGAAAAGCGTCGCCGAGCGAGTGCCGCCTTGGAAATTCCAACGCGCAGAACTGATGACATTGCGCGTTCTCTTCGGTGGCGAATAGATCTAACCAAGGCTCTCCCCACTGTAGAAAGAGTCCTTGCGCCACTTCCGAGTGAAGACGCCATTCGTGATCCATCATGCACCTGCGGCTGAGTTCGTCCGCCCTGGCGTTCAGGGAACCTGCCAGGTGTTGAACCATCAGGAACATGCCCTGATGTTCCAGCCATGTCCAGAGGCGCAGAGCCTCCTGACAAAGGGTCCAAGACCCCACCCCGCCCTGTTTGTTGCAGTACCACATGGCGGTGGTGTTGTCTGTGAACACCTGCACTACCTTCCCTTTGACAGAGGGAAGGAATGCCTTGAGTGCAAGTCGGATCGCCCGGAGCTCCAGAAGGTTGATATGGAGCCGGGACTCCGCCGGAGACCAGAGGCCTCTGATCTCCGCCTCTCCCATGTGACCGCCCCATCCCAGAAGGGACGCGTCCGTCACAACTGTATGCTCTGGCTGGGGAAGGGAGAGGGATCTGCCCATGACCCATTGCCGGTTCGAGAGCCACCACTGCAACTGTTTTGCAGTCCCCTCCGAGATCTGGACGTGATCGGACAGGTTGCCCTGGTGCTGCGCCCACTGGAACTTCAGGTCCCACTGCAGAGCCCGCATATGCCATCTGGCATGAGTGACCAGCAGGATGCAGGAGGCCATGAGGCCCAGCAGCCTCAGGGTCATCCGTACCGAAACCCAGGATAAAGGCCGAAAGATCGGAATCATAGCCTGAATATCCCGGACTCGCCGTTCGGGAGGATAGGCCCGAAACTGCGTCGTATCCAGAACTGCTCCGATGAAAAGGAGCTGTGGAGAAGGAATCAGATGCGACTTCGGCACATTGATGGAGAACCCCAGCGAGTGCAGGAGTTCGGCCGTAGTCTGGAGGTGGGAGACGACTGCCTGGGACGAGCCCGCCTTCAGCAGCCAGTCGTCGAGGTAGGGGAAGACTGAAACCCCTGCCCGGCGCAGATGAGCTGCGACCACCGCCATCACTTTCGTGAACACCCGAGGGGCACTTGTAAGGCCAAAGGGGAGCACGGTGAACTGAAAATGCTCGTGGCCTACCGTGAACCGAAGGTAACGCTGGTGGGCCGGCAGGACGGGGATGTGGAAATACGCGTCCTGCAAGTCCAACGCTACCAACCAGTCTCCAGGGTCGAGGGCAGTCAAGACCTGAGCTAGGGTGAGCATCTTTAACTTCTCCTTCCGGAGGAAGCGATTGACGTTCCGGAGGTCCAAGATAGGACGCATGTCCTCCTTGTCCTTTTTGGGCACCAGAAAGTAGTGGGAGTAGCAACCACGCCCTACTTCTGGGGTCGGAACATGCTCGATGGCCCTCTTGGTCAAGAGGGCCGTGACTTCCTTCCGTAGAAGCACCAAGTGATCCCCTGACATGCGGTGGAATTGAGGTGGCATGGCTGGGGGGTGGTCTCGAAGGGGAGGGAGTAGCCCCTTCGGACAATGTCCAAGACCCACCTGTCCGAGGTGATGGTGCGCCAGTGGGGAAGGTGATGGCGGACCCTGCCCCCTACTGGCGTGCTGTGCACCTGAAAGGAGGGACTAGGAGGGCTTGGAGGCCGCGGACGGGTTGGAGGTGGTGGCCTGACCCGCACGCTGGTTGCCCGATCCGCCACGGCGGAATCCACGTCCTCGGCCACGCGAAGACGCCTGCTGCGCGGGCCGGTGGCTGGGCTGCTGACGTGAAGGGGCGCCCTACCGTGGCCACGATAGGGGCGAAAGCAGAAGTCAGCGGAGGGCGTGTAGCAGAAAGGCCCAGGGACTTGGCAGTAGCCCGTGAGTCCTTAAAGCGCTCCAACGCATGATCTGCTTTGGACCCAAAAAGACCGACTCCATCAAAGGGCATGTCCATGAGAGTATTCTGGACATCCCCTGAAAACCAGTGGTTCTCAGCCAGGCGTGGCGTCTGAGCGCCACCGTCGTTGCAATAGACCTGCCCAGCGAGTCGGCGGTGTCAAGGCCACAACGAATGGTGTATTTAGCCGCATCCCTTCCTTCCGCAATGGCGCGGGAAAGCAGTGCCTGGACCTCCTCAGGACACTGGGGCAAAACATCCGCCACCGAATCCCACAGGGAGTGGGTATATCGGCCCAAAAGACAAGCGGTGTTAACGGACCGCAAGCCAGCACTGGAGGAAGAAAAACCCTTCTTCCCAAACTGATCCAGGCGTTTGGATTCCCTATCCGGAGGAGCGGTAGGGAAGGCGGTTTGGGAAGCGGAGGCTTGGACAACCAAGCTCTCAGGAGTGGGGTGGACAGAGAGAAACAGGGGGTCGCCCGGAGCTGGGCGATGGCGTCGTGACACGTTCCGATCCACAGGAGCCCCTGTGTTGGGCTTGGACCAGGCGCCCAAAGAACGTCAGTGAGGGCGTCGTTAAACGGCAGCACAGTCTCCGCAGAGGAGGCTGCCGGCTGAAGCACCTCTGTCAAGATGTTAGGCTTGACCGTCAAAGTAGGAAGTTGGAGACGTAAGGCCCCAGCTGCCCTATGCAACACCGTACTAAAATTGGCTCCCTCCTCCGTAGCCACGGGAGGAGACAGCATGCCAGTGTCAGGGGAAGTATCCAGACCACTGGCCTTCCCTAGTCTCTCTGTCCAGTCCTGATCATACTGACAGTGTCGTGTCAGAGGGTCATCAGACCCCTCCCAGTCCAACTGGTCCTCCTCTGGTTCAAAATAAGGAGGAGGGACAGTTGGGACCCAAGGTCCCATCGGCGCCGGAGCCGGCGTCGAGCGATGTCGGTCCGGATCCATGTCCGGAGCCGGAAGGAACAGGGGGACGACGCCGCCCGGAGCCCAGGGCGGCGCCGAGAACGGCACCGGAGACATCGGCGCCGGCGGAGGTGTCGTTAGGTCGACCGGCGTCGATGGGGGTTGTGGAGCCGGGATCGAGGCCGGGGCCGGAGCCGGAGCCGGGATCGAGGCTGGAGGCACGGGCGACGCCGGGGCCGGAGCCGTCGGCGACGCCGGAGCAACCCCATCAGGGCCCGCGGGGCCCGAAGGCGCACCGGAGGGGCCTGAAGGCCCGAAGAGGCGGGCCATGGCCGACAGGAATTCCTGTACCTTGGCCGGATCCGCCCCCGAACCCGGGAGGGGCGGGTATGGCGGGGGCGACTCCACAGGCATGTCCGGGGCCGCGGGGGCGGGGACGGTGCCGGGAGGGGCCTCAGCCGAGTCGCGAGACCGGCGAGGCGAAGTCCTAGAGCGATGATGCTTTTGGACTTTTGTGCTTTGACTTACCGGACGAAGAAGACTTCGACGCCGACGACCGGTGTGGACTCCGCGATCGACCCCTGGACCTCTCACGCGACCGGGGCTTCCGCGGAGCCGAATGCCGGGCCTCGAGGAGCTTTCGAGACCGCTCTCGCAAAGCTTTCGGGTGGAGGGCCTGGCAGTCGGTACAAGACTCCGTGTCGTGGCCTCGGCCGAGGCAGAAGAGACACTCCCAATGCGGGTCGGTGACGGACATCATCCGTGCACAGGCGCCGCATCGCTTGAAGCCGGGCATCCCTACGACACCTTGAAAGATGGAAAAACAGTGAAAAAATCACCAAAAAGTATGGTCAAAAAATGACCAGGGCACTGCTCTTCCCGGATCTGCGCTTGCTGGCGCGGAAAAAGAAGAACTGACGTCAGCGCGCAGGGGCGGCGCCTAAGTACTGCCCGCGACGTCATCCCGGCGATCACGACGCCGACGACGGACGCGGAGCCGCACGACGCTGCCTACCGACGCGCAAGGGTACTGCTACGCAAAACTTTCCGGATCCAGCCTGGGGATATTCTAAGGTAAGGAATCTGTCACTAACGTGTCTCTTTCAGATAAACAAGTTACTTACCTTCGGTAACGATATACCTGTAAGAGACATTTATTAGTAATGGATTCCTTACCTAAGAATTACCCCCAGGCGTCAGACTGGATCCGGAGAACTTTTCTTCTGCAGTACCCCTGCACGTCGGTAGGTGGTGTCGGTCGACTCCGCGTTCGTCATTGGCGTCGGGATCGCCGGAATGACGTCGTGGTATCTACTTAGACGCTGCCCCTGTGCGCTGTCAGACCTTTACACAACATTCCACGCCAGACGTGCAGAGCCATGCAAGACACTGACTACTGGTGCATAAAACTAGCCCTGAAAGGGAGTCCCTTACTCTAGAAGTCAGTTCGCAGAACGGGGAGGATGGGTGGTTCGGTAAAGAATCCATAACCAATATATGTCTCTTACAGATATATTGTTACTGAAGGTAAGTAACTTGTTCATCTGAAAGGGACTATTAGTTATGGATTCCTAACCTTAGAATAGATACCCCAGCAATACCAACCCCGGAGGTGGGTCTGCGAACCAAGTTCACACCAGGAAGACCTGAAGAATGGAGCGGCCAAAGAAGCCGTCTCTCCGGACTTGGCTGTCCAGGCAGTAATGTTTAGTGAACATGTGCAATGAAGCCCACGTGGCTGCCTGGCAGATGTCATGAAGGGGGACCCCATGTCCTAAAGCAGTAGTGGCTGCCGTCGCCCTGGTGGAATGGGCGCGCAACCCCACTGGAGGTTCCTTTTTCACCAAGGAATAACAAATTATAATGCAAAGAACGACCCATCGAGATGGTTCGTTTTTGCACAGACTGACCTTTCTTGGCGCCCACATAGCCAACAAAGAGCTGATCATCCACCCGGAATTGTTTTGTGCGATCCAGATAAAATGAAAGCGCATGTTTTGGATCCAGACGGTGGAGCCTTTCCTCCTCTTTGGAAGGATGCGGGGGCGGGAAGAAGGTGGGCAAAGTGATGGTCTGTCCTATGTGGAAAGAGGTCACCACTTTGGGAAGAAAGGAAGGTCTACTGCGAAGGACAACCTTGTCTGGATGAACAGCCAGGAAAGGAGGTTTAGAAGAAAGAGCCTGCAGCTCACTCACCCTGCGAGCAGAGGTGATGGCAACTAGAAAGGCAGTTTTGAGGGTCAATAGTCTGAGATGACAATTATGTAGCGGCTCGAAAGGAGCGCTCATAAGTCAGAACACGGTTCAAGTCCCACTGGGGCACTACAAAAGGAATAGGAGGAAACAGATGAGTAATGCCCTTAAGGAAGCGATTTACAATAGGGGACTTGAAAAGAGAAGGCTAATCAGGAAGGCGAAGAAAGGCCGAAATGGCTGAAAGATAGCCTTTGAGAGTGCCCAGAGCGGAGCCCTGCTGGGCCAAAGAAAGAATGAAGAGGAGAACCTCTGAAAGAGGGGAATAAAGGGGATCCACAGCCTTTGCTGTGCACCATGCCACAAATTTGTTCCATCTACAGGCGTATACTGTTTTGGTGGAGGGACGGCATGGCTGCCAAGATAACGTTACAGACTTCGGGAGGAAGGTCAAAAGCTGTCAACTGTCGCCGCTCAATCTCCACGCAAGGAGGTGGAGGCTGGACAGGTTCGGGTGGAGGACCGTCCCCTGCTGCTGCGATAGAAGATCCTCCCGAAGAGGCAGTCTGATCGGAGGATCGATGGCCATATTCAAGAGCTCGGGATACCAGACTCTTCATGCCCAGTTCGGAGCCACAAGAATTACTTGGGCCTGGTCGCGCTTGATCTTCTTCAGCACTCTGGGCAGAAGTGGTATAGGCGGAAAGGCGTATAGCAGACTGCAACTCCACTTGTGACTGAAAAGCGTCGCCTAGCAAGTGCCGCCTTGGAAATTCCAACGTGCAGAACTGCTGACATTGCGCGTTCTCTTCAGTGGCGAATAGATCTAACCAAGGCGCTCCCCACTGCCAAAAGAGACCTTGCACCACCTCCGAGTGAAGACGCCATTCGTGATCGATCATGCACCGGCGGCTAAGTTAGTTTGCCCTGGCGTTCAGGGAACCAGCCAAGTGTTGAACCACCAGGAACATGCCCTGATGTTCCAGCCACTTCCAGAGACAAAGGGCCTCCTGACAAGAGGGTCCACGACCCCACCCCACCCTGTTTGTTACAATACCACATGGCGGTGGTGTTGTCCGTGAACACCTGCACTACTCTTTCTTTGACAGAAGGAAGGAATGCCTTCAGTGCAAGACGAATCGCCCGGAGCTCCAGAAGGTTGATGTGGAGCCCGGACTCCGCCGGGAACCAGAGGCCTCTGATCTCCGCCTCCCCTATGTTGTCGCCCCACCCCAGAAGTGATGCATCTGTCACCACTGTGAACTCTGGTTGGGGAAGGGAGAGGGATCTGCCATTGACCCAATCCTGGTTCGTTAGCCACCACTGCAATTGGTGTGCAGTGCCCTCCGAGATCTGGACACAAATCGGAAAGATTCCCCTGATGCTGTGCCCACTGGAACTTCAGGTCCCACTGCAGAGCCCGCAAATGCCACCTAGCATGATCCACCAGCAAGATGCAGGAGGCCATGAGACCCAGCAGCCTCAGGGTCATTCTGATCGAAAACCAGGATAGAGGCTGAAAGATCGGAATCCTAGCCCGAATATCCCGGACTCGCTGTTCGGGATAAGCCCGAAACTGCACTGTATCCAGAACTGCCCCGATGAAAAGGAGCTTCTGAGAGGGAATCAGGTGTGACTTCGGCACATTGATAGTGAACCCCAGCGAATGCAGGAGGTCCGCCGTAGTCTGGAGGTGGGAGACGACAGCCTGGGGCGAACTCGCCTTCAACAGCCAGTCATCGAGATAGGGGAAGACTGGAATCCCTGATCTGCGCAGATGAGCTGGGACCACCGCCATCACTTTTGTGAACACCCAAGGGGTGCTGGTAAGGCCAAAGGGGAGCACGGTGAACTGAAAATGCTCATGGCCTACCGTGAACCGTAGGTAACGCCGGAGGGCAGGCAGGCTGGGGATGTGAAAATAGGCGTCCTGCAAGTCCAACGCTACCATCCAGTCTCCAGGGTCGAGGGCAGACAGGACCTGAGCCAATGTCAACATTTTGAACTTCTCCTTCCGGAGGAAGCGGTTGACGTCCCTGAGATCTAAGATAGGACGAAGGCCTTTGTCCTTCTTGGGCACCAGGAAGTAGTGGGAATAACAACCACGACCTACTTCTGGCACAGGGACTCGCTCGATGGCTCCCTTGGTCAATAGAGCCCCAACTTCCTGACGGAGGAGGGCGAAATGAACCTCCGACATGTGATGGAAAACATGTGGTATGGAGGGAGCGGCAGTCTCGAAGGGGAGAGAGTAGCCCTTTTGGACTATCTGCAAAACCCACCTGTCCGAAGTGATGTTGTGCCAGCGGGGGAGGTGATGGTGAATCCTGCCGCCAACTGGCAACTGGTGGCCCTGAAAAGTCGGACTAGGAAGGTTTGGAGGCTGCTGCAGCGGGGGGGCTGGTGGACTGGCCCCCAGACCCACAACGCTGGGACCCACGTCCCCGGCCGCGCAGAGGCTGGGTAGCTTGCGCAGGCCTGTGGCTCTGGGTGGAATGTGGTGGGGCACCCCTTCCGTAGCCACGAAAGGGGCGAAAAGCAGACTGCACGTGGTGAGAGATGGTAGCAAGGCCCAAGGATCTGGCCGTAGACCTGGAATCCTTAAAGAGCTCAAGCGCGTTGTCAGCTTTGTCCCCAAACAAGCGACGGGCATCAAAGAGCATGTCCAAAAGAGTTGATTGGACATCTCCCGAGAAGCCAGTGGACCTCAGCCAGGCATAGCGTCTCAGGGCTACCGACGTTGAAATCGTCCTGCCTAGCGAGTCGGCGGACTCCAGCCCACATCGTACAGCGAACTTAGCTGCATCTCTACCCTAAGCCACTGCACGGGAGAGAACGGCCCGGGCCTCCTCCGGGCACTGTGGCAGCACCTCCGCGACCGTATCCCACACAGAGTGGGTGTAACGGCCCAAGAGACATGCAGTGTTCACCGACCGCAGTCCTAAACTGGCGGAAGAAAACATCTTCTTCCCAAGGTGATCCAGCTTCATGGATTCCCTATCAGGTGGAGCAGTAGGGAATGAGCCCTTGGAAGTTGAGGCTTGAACCACCAAGCTCTCGGGGTAGGGTGTTAGGAGAGGAAAATGGGGTTGCCCGGAGCCGGGCGGTGGCGTTGGGCAATCATCCTATCCACAGGGGCCCCTGTGCTGGGCTTGGACCAAGTGCCCAGAAGGATATCAGTGAGGGCCTCATTGAACGGCAGAAGGGGCTCCAAAGAGGCCGCTGCCGGCTGAAGCACCTTGGTCAGGAGATTAGTCCTGACCACCACCGTAGGAAGCTCAAGGTTCAAGGCCTCAGCCGCCCTATGCAACACCACGCCACGGTAGGGGGAGAAAGCATGCCAAGGTCTGGAGAAGTGTCCAGGCCACTGGCCTCACCCAACTCCTCTCTCCAGTCCGGTTCGTCCAACTGGTCTGCCAAAGGGTCAACAGACCGCTCCCAGTCCTCCTCACCCTCCTCTGGTTGCCACTCAGGGCGATAGGGGACACCATGGTAGAACAGTGGCACAAAAGTACCGGTCGGCACCGGTACCGGTCGACGCCGGTCCGGCTCCGTGTCATAGTCGAAGAGGAGGCCGGGGTCGACGCCGGTTGGGGAGACAACCGGCGTCGGTGGGGGCGGAGGTGTTGCCAATGGATTCGGCGCCAGAGGAGGTGTCGTAAGGTCCAAAGCCGCCGGCATCGAAGGCCTAGAATCTCCAGCTGAGTCCGCGGGGCCCGAAGGCGCACCGGCGGAGTTGGGCTGCCCAAAGATGGAGCGGAGGGCTTCGTAAAAACTACGAAGTTGGGCAGGGGTCGCTCCGGCTCCCGGAAAGGGAGGGAAGCTCGGAGCCGAGCCAGCAGGCTCCGCGGGCGGAGCCTAAGGACGACGACCTTCCGCATCCCGCGTGGCATCAGCCAACGGACGGGGAGAATGCGAAGAGCGAGGGTGCTTCTTCGCCTTCTTTTTGTGCTTCGACTTACTCGAAGACGAAGGCTTCGAAGAGGAGTGTTGGTGGTGACTCCGCGACCTCCCTCTCAACCGGGACCTTGAGCGGCACGGAGCTGACTGCCGGGCCTCCAGAAGCTTTCAGGACCGCTCCCGCAAAGACTTCGAATTCATGGCCCGACAGTCGGAGCACGACTTCAGTCGTGGTCGCGCTCCAAGCACCACAGGCACACAAGGTGCAGATCCGTAACCAACATCAATTTGTGACAGGAGCCACAAGTTTTGAAGCCGGTCCACCGGTGTGACATCCCTGTGCACCAGGAGTCGACTCGAAAAAGATGTCGACAAAAGTCGAAAAATGACAGTCAAAAAGTGACTAGAGGTACCGCTCTCTCCGGATCTGCACTGGTTGGCGCGGAAAAATTAAGAACTGACGTCAGCACGCAGGGTCGGCATCTAAGAAGATACTGCAACGTCATTCTGGCGAGCACGACGCCAACGACAAACGTGGCGTCGTCCAACACCACCTACCGACGCGCAGGGGTACTGCTGAAGAAAAATTCTCTGTATACAGTCTGACGCCTGGGGGTAATTCTAAGGTAAGGAATCCATAACTAATAGTCTCTTTCAGATACATTTTACTTGGCACAAAAGCCAGTCTCGATGTAGTGATAGCTGCAGTGCCCCCAAAACGTTGCTTACTCCAAAAAAGTGGTGCTCAGGTATTGAACTACAGACACCTCCCTCACCATTACAGAACTTAACCCAACAGAGAGAACCATTTAAGCCTAAGAGCTAACAAATTCTCCAAGCAGCCCTTTAGTACCAGTTACCTTGAATACCAATGTATGTATTAAACTGCTATACATAGGAATTCAAAAGAAAAGAAGTCTATATTTTTCATAGTTACAAAGTACTACAATATTAAGTGCATGTCAATAACACCTTACCTATCATTGAAAGGGACAAACACATTTTAATAACCAGAGGAGCTATTCCTCTTTGGAGGTGTTACCATATATTTAAGCTGAAACTTTTTCTCACCTTCTGAACTGCAACTGATGAGTGATTGTCATCATCAAAGCTGAGGTATAGAGAACGAACTTGAGTTTGCACGTTACCATAAAAGGTAGCTTCCCAAAACTGCTGGTTGGTCCATACGGTGTGGTCTTGTACACAAGTGTAAGCAAACTGACTTACTCCTGGAGACAATTTCTGTGAAAACAGATAAAACAAAACAACTTGTCAAAAAGTATTTTCAAGGACTGAACAACGTATGTTCTGATTATGAACCTGCTGAACTATATTTAAAGTTCAGTTATTTTCTTCTTGCACTTGACAATTCTCAATAAATACAACATCAAATTCTTTGTTTTTCAGTCTACGGTCAGAGCAAGATATGACTATTTAGATATTTCCAGAGCAACTGGAGTGATAATCGCCACAAATTTTCCCTTTCAATTACTATAATTTATTACACATCACCAAATAAGGCAAAAGGCTGTGTATGTGGATTGACACCTTGAGTGTTATTCATTGCAAACTGGGGATCAAAGAACATGCAGGACCTCTTCCCAATGGCCCCATACGACCCGCTGTTAGTAAACCTTACACATGAGTATTATGTATAAGCTGACATACTAGGAAAACTATCATGCAAAAGAACGAACGAAAAGAAAAAATAATATCCTTCAGCAAGTATCTCCTTGTTCTCTTCTATCATATTCTATGTAGAATCTTTTGTTTACAAAAACTACTTCGCAAAGCATCTGCTGAACCTTCATTTTGAGTTCTATTCATGCTTGCGAAGCACGCAAACATGCATGTACATTTAGCTAAACTGCTGCAAACAGTTAACCAATAGAAAGGCTGGATCTCAAAGCACTGTCCTGCAGGAAATGGACTCTGGAACATATTTCAGTGAGAGGATAATTTGTACCAGGCTTAACTTTTATGGCTTGAAAAACACGCGTGCTGGTGCTGTGATTCAGCAGCAGTAGAGATAAGTGACAATTTATATCCCAGCCAAGCAACTTAAGATAAAAATGTGAGCAGCACTTGTTTATAAATAGTCGACTATCAAATCCCAAATGGGATTGTGCTTCATCTTCCAAGAAAAGAAGAACAGATAATCATGATCATAAATCACTAATATATAATCAATTATTCTGGCCATATTCCTAACCTCTAAACGACATTCAAGAGGCAGAAGCCTGACCTTGTGCCATATGCACACGTGTAGCAGAAACAAAAACCCGAAGTACACATCATTTCTAAACCATGGAGATGTCTTCTCCGTGTTGGGAGGAACTGAACTGTCAAATTTCATAACGCCTTGTTTTTTAGTCACTAATTCTGCTCGAATGAAATGTGAATCTTCTAACTATACTCTATTAAATAAGTTACATTTTGCCTTAAGCAATTTACTAATTTGTTAAAAAGTGTTTTCTTCTACATTGTGTAAAAAAAATGCAACAAAAAGGTTGGTGAAAATCTGAAAATTAGGCTGAAGCATAAGATTCTGCGTGACTATGAGGCCGATTTATAATTTGGCGGGAAGAGTATAAATCCGTCAGGGTGGAGTAAATTACTCCACCCACTAAATTTAGAAATGGCTGCCAAGCCGGTGGTCATTCCTTAAGCACTGGCAGGAACTGCGCTTATGGCGGTTCCTGCCAATGCTTGGTTGAGTTTAAGGCATGGCTCCGTCAGCATGACAGAACTGTCTGTCAAACTTATTATTTTTTTATTTTTTTTTAAAGAAAATCCCGAAATAACAGCCTCCTTCACCATGAGACTTATCTCCCATGGCGAGGGGGGCATTAGACAGTTTTCACTGCCCCTTACCGCCAGGGTTGTCCTGGCAGTGAAAACCGACCTGCATGTCAAACATCTAAGTTAGGTGACCAGACAGAGGTCAACCTCTGATGGCCCTTACTTACTCCGTTGGGCTGTCCGAGAAGTGTAACCATGGCAAACACAGAGTAGGTGGGTGGACAGACAATTATGTTGGTGGTAAGAATATTCAGTTGCAGTCGTGAGGGACTATCTTTACCGCCAACATATAAATCAACACCTATGTTTTAAATAATTACACATTATATATTAAAGGCAGGAATTTTACTGAAAAGGACCTATCTCATTACTTTACAATATTGCGTTTGGAGCCCTAGCATTCTAGTGCAAAAACTTGTAAGTTAAAGATAAGAATATGATGAGGCTGAATGTGGTCTAGGGATTTAAATGCATGATGGTCAGTAGAGAGACTTCAAATAGCGGACAACTGGAGCACAGTATAGAAGAGAAAAACATTTAAAAAACTGAAAAATTCGCTTGTGGCCCAATAAATCCTGCATGATTTCAGAAGAGAGAAAACATACTCACTCTGCTAATAGAAGATATAAAGAGCTCTCCCTGACTCCAATATCTGTTTGTTTCACTTGGATTTAAGACAATTGATACCATCTAACACACACAGGTGAGTATCTGGCTAAATGCTAAGCAGTGAGGCTACTGGGGTTGATATTGTGACTCAGATTACAGGTTCCACAGTTTGCTACTTCTGACACAGAGGCACTTGACTCTAGGAATCCGCAGGCCTTTTTTGCCCTATCCTGCGATAAAGTAAAAACAAAGTGCAGGGTTATGGTCTGTTGGTCTAATGAGAGCTACTCTTTGCGACAAAGCTATTTCTCTTAGTCAAAACACTTTTTTTTAAACGATTGTCCTCTTGAAAGGTTGCAACTACCCTTAATAATGGGAAGCTGTTCAGTTGATAGTGTTATTGCAAAAAATCTTTATTTATGAGAAGTTGTCGTCATTAAAACCATAATATTCAAGAATACCTATTTGTGAGAATACACATCTCAGAGTGCATACTATGATGGCTTACCTAGAATATACTGACTGAGTAATACTGTTTGGAGTGACGTCTTAAAGGAATAACTATTTTGAGAATAAAAAGTCCTAACATAAGTGTGCAGAAATGAACAAATTCAGTTTCAGTGAATGCATTTTAGTCATCTTAGTTGACCATGGGCACTTCTTCAAATGAATGGGTAGTTCCTCAAATTAAAGTTCTAGAACTCGTAAGGATCGAGAGAAGATGCTGATCTGTATCCAATGAACATTTTCAGAAGCAAAGGGAATCTACCCTTCGAACTCTTGACATTGATGCAAGCGTCTGCAGGTTTACATATGAAGACTTGGAAGCAAATACCCTAGAGACCCAAAGGCACATAAGTTTACTCTGAGTGAAAATTCCTACAATTGTTTGCGTAAGGAAAACACGATGAAGCAGGTAAATTATCTCTTATTTACGATTATACACAACACACAGGACCCCCCTTACGTTACTAATCCACAGGACTATTTTAAAGATACAACAAATCTCGACATCTGATGTTTGCCCAATAGAGGCCTGCTAATCCCCTAGATATAAACGAACTCTGGCCACAAAATAAAAAGGTTTTTTTTCCTTTGTTAAATGAATGGTAATTGTGCTAAATGTTTTGTGGGGCTGCACACATTTCAAAACCATGATGCAATATTGAAGGAGATACATTCCCGCTTGCATCAAAAACAGATTATATGTCCAAAGGGTTCGGGAAAAGAAATATGACAAAATAAATGGAACAATTAGTTTCTGAATATCTACACCTTTTTTGTTTATATTTTTATGATTTGCCATAATGGTAGCCTGAAGATTACTCATTTTATTTCTCTCACTGTACCATATAGTTCGTATCTCCATGTCCTAATTCACATATCATCTCTGCTGGGTCTACATTAGCCACCTGTCTGACTTCAAATACCCACTGAAAGGACTGCAGGAAAAAGCAAGCTTACTCCACACACCCAGGTTACAGTTCATTGTGAAGGTATGGCCCATTGCATAATCTCTTTGGGTAGGTGGCCCATCCTTAGATAAGTGGAGCGATGCAAAGCATGGTATGGATACAGATGGGACCTGGAGGGGTGAAGAGTTTTTCTAATCCATGGTAGGCAAAACCGGCCAGACTTGGAATGATTTGGAGGAAGAAAGGTATCAGCCTTCTGACATCTTGGTTTCTTGAGGGATAGTTGCTGGAATGAAACACATTTCTTGAAACAGGAACTGAGTCACACTGCTGAAAAGGCAGTCTTTCTTTTGATTTACTTGTGGTCTTTACCAATAAGACAGCTATAACTTTATAAACTCCCCAGCATAACCAGCTACAGATGAGTACTGCCTGGTGTGGAAGATGACAACAAGCCCTCCATGCTTGCTGCTTTCATGCACTCTTCATTGGCTGCCTGAGTACTGACAACAGGGTCCCCAGCTTTTTATATGAATTTCTGGAAACAGAACCTTTCTAACAATTTAGTGGCAGTAAAGTGCCTCCGAGGAGAGAGGAGTCCAGGTCATTCCTAATGGACCTTTCTTTTCTCTTAAAGTTCTCTTCTGCCGCTGGAAAGAACAGAAGGCCCTGGGGACATAGGACGTTGTGTATGCCTAGACAAGAACCAGTAGACAAGTTGAATCGGGACATTCCATCATGGGAAACCTCTCCACTCTGTCTAGGGAGCAAAGACAGACCTGCAGAGTTAGAACTGCAACAGAAAAACCCAGGTACCAGTTATAACTGGACAGTTTGCCCTGGACCTAAATGGCAGGTGTGGGGAGCATCCTGCAACATGAACCCCAGGCATGGTATTCAGAAACACTTTCATAAATGTTTGGAGACCCTAAAACCACCAAGAAAGACGCCGCAGAACCTTTTCAGGTTGAACAAGGACTTTGCTACCTTTTAGTGGTTTATCTCACACTGAGCTTTAACCTCAAAGGTTACAGATTACTGCAGGACCGGGAAAATGAAGAATACGACCTTGTGTAGCCCTGCTTAGGTTAAGCTGTCACACTCATCCCGCTGATTAGCTTTGGTCTGAAGAAAATCAGAAGCTGAAACTTTGAACTATGATGAAGTACTAACTGTTGCCAATGCGCCATCACTGGTCACATCTGAGGTTGGCTAGTCTCATCTACTGCATTCCTTAAGCAGAAACTAAATTTGGCTGTCCTATGAAAATGTTTTTATTTTATAGTAACTCATGAACCCTACATATGTTTCTCTTGAGTTAATCATTACATTTCTCTCTTTTTATATGAATTGAATTGGAAACTGTAAGTCATTTATTCATTTTTTATTTTTGACTTAGGAGAGGAACAATTCTCGAATAATATATTAAAAAAACAATTATGCAGCAAACCAAGGCAAAAAATTAAAATAGCATAAACTCACTAAAACAAGCTATTTTATTAACCCAGCTTTTCCAACCTCAAATGTTATAATACATATTCTCGAACTGCTTTACCTGCAAAAAAAACACATTTTCTTATAAAGTGCATAATATTGACATAAAGTGAATGGCAGTTTGTATACATACAAGAAGATTATGCAATCCCCTTAAACTCAACTGTACCATCTAAAGATTTCTTGTAAAATGCCCCCTCAACCCTGTCCCACCAAGATTATATTTTTTGACTATGCACCTCGTATAGCATAAGATATTTCCGAAGTGGATATTACTTTCATTTCAGTTTTCCAATCTGCCATTTCAGGTTTATAATCTTGCCATTTTTGCAAAAACTCTTTTTGCCACCAAGGTTCCTAGAAACACAACATTGTCTATGGAGGACCATTTCAATCTATAAGAAGAAAGTCCCATAAAGGATGTCTACTTGCTTCTCTCACATTATTCTCTGCTAAGATGGGTTATTTAAACCTGGGTTTGTCTGGTAAACATGTACTCCCACGAGTCATTGATTCCTCAACTGTAATGTTGTTTTCATGTAGTTATACACATACCAAAGGTGTAGCTGCTTCTGCCTCAGTACCAAGGATGAGACAGGTATTTGTCACAGAATTCAGTTTACCAGAAAAGAGTGAAGAAAATGTTACTTACCTTCAGAAACAATCTCTCTGGTTGATACTTTATCTACCTGCAGATTCCTCACCTTTTGAATACCCCCAGGGGTCAGACTGGATCTGTAAACTTCTCATAGCTTTCCTATGCCAGTAGGTAGCAATGGCTCCATCCCTGCACTAGAATCAGAGCTTGTGTGACCTTACTGGAGCAGTACAGTGCCAACCCAGTGCCCCAACATCAGTTTCCAGTCCACTGTGTCCCTACCCTTTGAGGCAGAAATGAGGATAGTATCAGCTTAATCGTGGAAGTGCTATGCAACAAACTAACTTGAAACTTTGTTCGAATTAGTGACCTATGACCAGCTTTCAGAAATCAGTGAGGAATCTGCAGGTTCATAGAGAATCCACCAGAAAGATCATTACCGAATGCAAGTAACTTTTGCTTCTGATGGATACTTCTACCTGCAGATTCATCGCCTTTAGAATAGATACCAAAGCATTACCTTCTCTCAGGTAGTGGGTCTGAAGGAGTGACTAGACAAGGAAATCCTTGAGCAAGGGAATGAGCAAAATGGCCATTCCTTCTCACTTCTGAATACAAGTAACAGTGCTTAGCGAAAGAGTGAAGCGATACCCATGTCTCAGAGCGACAAATCTCAGTCACGTGGATATCTCCGCCCAGCTAGGGCTGAGGTCAAAGTCTTCAAGCTGGTGAAATGAGTGCCACCTCCGTCAGGTGCATCCTTTCTGGCAAGGGAATAATACAAGCTCAGGAAGATCCAGCGTGATAAGTTCCTCTTCTGGACCACCCTGCCTTATTGCTTTTTACATACTCAGCTAAGAACAGGATGTAATGTCAATTCTCCCTTGTCAGGTCATTGTAAGGAATGACCACCTTCCTAGAGTCCAGCCCCTGTAATCTCCCCTGAGCAAAGAAAAAAGCAAACAAGCACACACTGGTTCTGGTATTTTTTAAGTCCAACTCGTTTCGAATAAATCAGTTGTAGGAAATAAATCAATTCAGTCCACTGGAATTTGTGTTCTTCTTTTACTTCACAGACAGAGTCACAGGTAACGAAATCCCAAACACTGCAGCCGACACGTGTTTCGTCCCCCCCAGACTTTTTCAAGGCTGCAAAAGCATATTACATTGGTATTACACATGTTGTTCAGCAGTGAGAGGATACCCTAGTGGGTATCTATCGTTAACCCTCACCATGTGAGAAAGACCAGTAGTATGAAAATAATTTCGTGAAGGGCAAAAGAAGTTGTTACGCTCAAGGCTTCAGAAACATAAGCTTAGTGAGAACACCTTCAATGCAGACCAATAGAAGGTTAAGTGCAAAAGGAAAGAAGGTACACACGTTGGAATGACAGCACCATATTTAAGATTTGAGAAAAGATAAAGCCAAACGTGTTTCACCACCGATCTCCCTATTCCCTCCAAAAGGGACACAAAGACGAAAAGAAAAAGGTAGAGCTGTCATACCTCAAGGACAAAGATAGCCCCTGTGAGAAATAAATTTGTCTCACAGATTCCATAAAAACCAGCAAAGTATGTGTGAAGACCTTTCCAAAATGTCCCCGTTGCGGACAATATAGACAACAATCTAAAACATAAGAGAGGCCAATGTCGACAGTTATATCAAACACGAAGTCCATTGTCCAATAAAAAACATTCCCAAAAGTGGTGATGAACAGTCGAAAACATACTCCACAAACGAAACTACTTACTTTCTACGCCTATCTATTTCCCTTAGTGACAGGAAACATGATGTGCAGATAGGACCTTGATAAGTCTGCTATAAACAAAAGATGAAACAAAGGCATCATTAGGTAAAACAATTGCCCAATCAAAGGCAAAAGAGCGATATGTCCTCATCATACAGCAGAGGCCACCTATTGCAAATACTTAAATCCATAATGACCTGCACAGAAGACTTCAATGTTGCCCATGCTGGTTGCTGCCTGTGTATTGCACAACCAGATATATTTTAAAAAAGGGCAGACCTGTAAGAGAAATATAAAACAGGATATAGCATCCATATACGAATACAAATGTTGCAGCCTCAATACACCCGTAGGGCTTGTACTGATCCATACGTAGCAGCAACCTATCACCCTAGTAAAAACAGACCCATTGACAAAGTGAGACATGAAGAGGTAAAATACCTCTCAATTTACACACGGGAAGGTTAATAATAGTGTTACCTAGACAACAGTGACGTATCAAGCTAATTGTAGACACCTAACGGGACAAACAACTCATTCCCTGTGTCGAAACACATTAAAACAAGTATATACTTTTCTTGTTGTAATATGGACAACATAGTTCAAAATAATCATGAAGATGACAAAAGGGAATCAAAATTTACTATACCCATACATAGCAAACGAGGAAACACACAACAAGCAGCCATAACGTAGACATTCGATTCGGGGAAGCCTTTCAGTTGAAAAGACATTAAATTCGTAAAAAACTGGTACATTTTAATAGTAGACCCGCCCAAAGACTCGTATGCATGCCATAACACCTCACTATTGCCAAATTCATATCTTGCACGATCCGGCATCTCGCATACCAGCAGTCATCACGTGGACAACACACAACACATAGCCATAACGTGGACATTTGAGTCGGGGCACCCTTCCAATTGAACAAGAAGCTGAATTCGTAAAAAACGGGTACATTGTAATGGTAACCCGCTCGAGGACACGTACGCAAGCCATTCCCCCTTACTGTTACCCAATTCCAGTCTTGCACGTCCCGGCATATCACATACCTCGTTTCAGAGTTCCCGGCACCGGTCTGACGTCACGTGTTCATACGCGGCAAATGCCAGATTTTAAATAGGCGGAAGCGAGGACCAAAGTAAACATAAAAGAAATTCACACAATATCCACATATTCCCTCCTAAGTAAGCGACATATTGGAATGGTCATTTTGAAATGGAACGAAGTTCAAGATAGACTTACTGATGTAAACATTTTTGCATTTTATGCCTTGACCTTATACCCCTCTTATATTCACCGTCACTACGTACACCCAAAGGTCGTATGTACAAGTCAATCAAGTCACTTACATTAGGACACACCCAACGACCAATTGTAGTACAGCTCCAACAGCGCTATTTGTCATCGCCATGTTGCGCTAATTTATTACGAAAGAACTGGTACCTCAGAAGGTCAAATACCAAAGGCCAACAGTTCCTATAGCAACTTGCATTATCACAGCTTATGAGGCAAATGTGCGCGGAGAGGCTCAGTGCCAAACATCAATAATACCTACAGAATGACCGGCCATCGGTGTCGTTCTGTACAATGTGTTGTCAATCACTATGCACAGACGGAGGTAAACAAACGTGGGTCCTACACAGCTACCTTGGCCAGGCACAGAATAACCCATGCAAACGCTGAAAGAAACAAATCTGTAATCTCTCCTCCTCCTCGGTTGGAATGGATGGAGGGAAGAACATGGAAAGGATAAACAACTGCCTAGGGTGTAAAGGGTTCACCACCTTAGGCACTGATGCATTGCTCAAGTAACGTCCAGAAGAAAAACTAATTAAAATGTGAGTAACTGCAACTGTGGAGGGGTTCAGATGGAACCTCAATCAGATAGCTCAAAAAAGGAACAGATCTCATTGGGACACCACAAATGGTCTAGGTGTACACATATGCATGAGCCCCTTAAACAAAACTGTGATTTGAACAAAGTTGACTGATATGTAATGCAGATAAATGCTGACAGGGCTGCAATGTACCATTCTACAGGTGCCACAGCACAACCCTGTTGGGCCAGCAATAGAACAAAGCGAAGGGCCAGCCACAAATGCGCTTTCAAGAGGATCCATATTCTGTACATTCTGCAATGAACCGATTCCACCTTCCAGAGTAAGCAGATTTTGTGGTATGACCAACCACTTCCAGCAGCAGCTGGAAGGAGCTCAAGTGTCCTTGCTCAATCAATATATATATATATATATATATATATATATATATATATATATATATATATATATATATATATATATATCAAACAGGTTCCCTAAGGGATTGACAATACTTTCTTGTGCCAAAAAAGTATGGACACCTCTGGCATACACTACACATTTGAAAGATTGGCCAGACTGCCTCGGAGGCTGTAGAAGTTATCTTTGGTTATGCTCTTGCTAGTAGATACTCTATATAATCGCAGATTCATAACCTTCAGAATATTTCCCAGGCACCAGACTGGATCTGGAAAACTTTCAGCAATGCTCCTGTGTGCTGCTTAGAAGTACCATCCCTGAGTGGTGACATCAGTTTCCTGCTTGATTATTTCAGTGCCCTCTGTGCGGAGCATTTACCAGTTATCAGTACCAATGCGAAGATCAATAACTTGGGACTATTTTAGATGCTAAACAAGGCCACACCACAGAATAGTGAGATGGGAAGGCAGTGAGGAATCTGCAGTTAGCGTATCCACCTGAAAGAGTGTTACCAAAAGAATTAACTTGTTCTTCTCATGAATATTTCTAACTGCAGATTTCTCACATTTAGAATAGATACCAAATCTGAATCACACAAATGTGGAAGGTCTGTGAAGTCAGACCAAAGAGACCTGCAGGAACAAACAAGCAAAATACTCGTCATATTGGACATGGCGGTCAAGCCAACAGTGCCTTGTAAATGTATGCACAGACGTCCACGTCGCAGCCTGGCAAATATCAAGGACTGACACTCTGCGTGCCAGTGCAGTAGTAATAACCTTAGCCATGGTGGAATCGGCTCTTCAGGAGGCTGCTCTTTGGCCAGTGAATAGCAGAAATTAATGCAGAGGACTATCCACCTCTAGTCCTCTTCTGCACAGCCTTTCCTTTCTTCTTCCAAAAGAACCCCACGAAAAGTTGATCGTCCACCAGATGATCCCTGGTATGATTGATGTAAAGCTTAAAGCTCTCTGGGTGTACAATTGATTGAGCCTCTACTCCTCTTTTGTGGGTTGAGGAGGGGCAAAGAATGCTGGGAAAGTGATGGATTGCACAATGTTGAAATCAGTTAAACTTTAGGCAAGAAGGCTATTCAAGTCTGGAAAAAGGTGGTATAGAGCGGTAGCATCGACAGTGCATGAAGTCCAACTAGCTAAAGTGATCGCAATGAGGAAGACAGTCTTTAAGGTCAGAAGACGCACTAATTGTGCATTGGCTCGAAGGGCATACAAATGAGAAATGTCAAGACCAACTTAAGGTCCCACTGTGGCCTCACAAACTGTTTGGGAGGAAACGTTTGTCAAACCTTGAATAAACTGCATCACAACACATGATTTAGACAAGGGCGGTTGGTCTGGTAAATGTAAAAAATCCAAAAGGGCTGAGAAATACCTTTTTGTAGTGCCCTTGCAGGGCCAAAGACAAAACAAACTGGACAGTTGACAGTTTAGCTTGTAAAGGTCTGTCTTGTGGACTACACACAAGCCACAAATATGCCCGCTCCTGTTGTAAATGGAGTCCATGGAAGAATGCCTGGCAGCAAGAATAATACCCACAACTTCAGGTGGCAGATCAAATGCAGGATATTGCCACGGTGCAATATTCATGTATGGAGGTGTAGACTGTGCAGGTTTGGGTAAAGGACCCTGCCCTGCAGCTGCAACATGAGATCCTCTCGAAGTGGGAACCTGATGGAAGGGCGTATATTCATGCCCAGCAGTTCGGGGTAGCACACTTTCCTGGTCTGACCCATAGCCACTAGAATTACCTGGGCCCAGTTGTTTTTGATCTTTTTCAGAACGTGTGGCAGGAGAGGCAGGGCAGGAAGGCATATGGAGTCCCAAGGTCCAATCCAGCCAGAATGCATCTCCTAGCGAATCTTTTTACAGGAACTCTAACATACAAATCTGTTTACACTGCACATTCTTGATGGTGGTGACAAGATCTAGCCACGGTGCTCTCAGAAGATGCCCTGCGCCACCATCAGGAGTAGATGCAAATCATGATATGCCAAAGGTAACCGACTATGCTCGGCCACTCTGGTGTTCAAGGAATACACCAGGTGGATTGTGGCCAGGAAAATGC
The DNA here is from genome assembly GCA_963921515.1 of Calotriton arnoldi. Lineage (NCBI taxonomy): Eukaryota > Metazoa > Chordata > Amphibia > Caudata > Salamandridae > Calotriton > Calotriton arnoldi. The sequence continues at coordinate 1,253,995 of CAWUFW010002724.1, read as the reverse complement.
CCTGACGATCCAGCCAACTCTAAAGCTGCAGTCTCTCCTAGCACAGGATCTGGGCCCCCACTCTGCCCTTTTTGTTGCAGTACCATATGATGGTAATGATGCCCAGGAGAACCTGCACCAGCCAGCCCATAATGGAAGGCAGGAAAGCCTACAATGCTAGGTGAATGGCTCACAGCTCCAGCAGATCATATAGATCCGCCTTCCTCCAGAGACCAAAGTCTTCTGATCTCCATCTCCCCCAGATGATCTCCCCAACCCAGAAGTGACACCTCCGTGCCCACAGTCAGTTCTGGATGGGGAAGAGAGAGGAGCCTGCTGACTAACCAATTATGTTTGAGCAGACACAAACAGAGAGCGTGGGCCATTGCTTTTGAAATCTGATTAGAATTCACCAGATTTCCGCAACACTGCGTCCACTGGGACTTCAAATTTGGTTGCAGAGCCCGCACCTGGCGTAGTTGACCAGGAAAATTCAGAAGGCTGAGAGGCCAAGAATCCGCAGAACTGCTCTGAATAAGATCCAGGGCAGAGGCTGAAACTTTGGGATCACAGCCTGAATGTCCTCGACTCTATGCAGTGGAGGGAAGGCCTTAAATTACAATGTGTTTCAAATAGACTCAATGAATAGCAATCTCAGCAAACTCGACTCCTGTGCATTGATAGTGAACCCCAATGTTGTCAAGAGGTTCACAGTGGTCTGCAGGTGACCTACGACTGTCTGCAGCTAGCCCGCCTTTAACAGCCAGTAGTTGTGGAGGGAGGGGAAGACCGGCTCGCCCAACCTCGGACAGTGTCCCATGACCCCCGCCATCCCTTTGGTGAACACCTGAGGGCACTGGTAAGGCCAAAGAGAAGCACTTAAAACTGACCTTAAAAGGTCGGTGAGCTTCTGCAGCCTCAGAAGTTCACCGACCTTGAGCTTCTGGGGCTGTAGGACAGGTAGATGAAAATGTGCATCCTACAAGTCCAAGGACAAAATTCTGTCTCCTCGTCGGGTCTCCTAGGACCACTGCAGTTAGATTCTGGGGCGGTGTGAGTCTTTTGTGTTTGTCCTTCCTGAAGAGGGCTTTCTGAGGTCAAAGGTATAGTATGGGCCAGAGGCGTTCATACTTTTTTGCCACAAGAAAGTACTGAGAGTATCAACTCTCTCCTCTTACCAAGTTCAGAATTCTCGCTCGATGGCTCTATTGGCGAGCAACACTCCCACCTCCTGCAGCAGCATGGAGAGTGCTCCTTTGAAGTTTGACTGGATGGGGGCGGGGGGGGGGTTTGGGGGTGAATGTGGCAGAGCAGACAGAAAAGCTAGACCATAACCATGCTGAACAATTTGAATGACCCATTTGTCAGAAGTAATGGAACGCCATCGTGGGAGGAGAAATTGGATCTTGCTCCTACAGACTGGCTATGCGCCACTAAGGGATAATTAAAGTGGTTCAGGGGTAGATGCTCTAGGTGAAGGGGACTGGGAGAACTGGTGGCCTGGATGGTCTGTGCGATGTCTGCCAGACCCCCATCCATGGCCTAGAAAGGACTGCGGTGACTGATGTAGTGGTTTGGATGGCTGGCGCTGTCTGTATGTCAATCCTCAGGAATAGTCCCAGCATTTCTCTAACTGCTACGCAGGGTTCAGCAATTCCAGAAAGCATGTCATAGTCCTAATAACATCTTTTTCAACAAAGATGCAAAGATCAAAGCCCGAATGTTCTGTACTCGATGCAGTGGAGGGAAGGCCTTAAATGAGAATGTGTCTCAAATAGTCTCAATGAATAGCAACGTCAGCAAACTGGACTCCTGCGTGTTGATAGTGAACCCCAATGATGTCAAGAGGTTCACAGTGGTCAGAAGGCAGCCTGCGACTGTCTGCAGCTAGCCCATCTTCAACAGCCAGTTGTGGAGGTGGGCAAGACCGGCTCGCCCAACCTCCGAAGGCGTGTCATGACCACTGCCATCACTTCCATGAACACCTGAGGGCACTGGTGAGGCCAAAGGGAAGCACTTCAAACTGAAAATGCACCTGGATACCCAATTGGGGATTTGCCGTGCTTTATATATCCGGATTTATTGATTGACTGAAGAATGATCAAAGGGCATATTTGTCAGTGAAGCTAGCATATCTCCTAAAAATAAAAAAACTGCAGAACACATCGATGCCTGGCAGCTGAGCACAACATTAGTGTCAACCGCCCTTCCCAGTCAGTAGTGCCAAGGCTAGTACGAATCACAAACTTAGCAGCGTCCTGGCCATCTTGTATCGTCTGGGCAAGAGAGGCTCTGAGGTCTTCTGGAACTGCCGGCATGATCTTTCTGGCTATATCCCATAGGTCCTGAGCATAGCAAAGTAAATTGATCCCAGTGGCAAACTGGCTGAAGCGAACATTTGTTTATGGGAAGCTTCAATTTGTTTGGATTCAATATCTAGGGCCAGATGTACGACCGGGGCATTTAGCGACTCGCAAATTGCGCTCAATTGCGAGTCGCAATTTGCGAGTCGCTAAATGCCATGTACAACAGTGTCAGAGACACTGTTTGCGATTCCCAAAGGGGTCGCAAATTGCATGCCTCATCAATATTCATGAGGTACTCGCAATTTGCGACCCCATTAGGAATGGCTGGCCCTCCCAGGTATGGTGGCCTGCTGGGCTCAGCAGACCTCCATGTCTGGGACTGCTTTTCAATAAAGCAGGTTTTTTTTTTTTTTTTTAAATGCAGCCTGTTTTCCTTAAAGGAAAACGGGCTGCATTTAAAAAAAATGAAGCGTTTTCGTTTTATTTTTTAAGGGCAGGTAGTGGTCCCTGGGACTACTGCCTGCCCCAAAAAATATTTTCCCCTTCCCATTTGCGAGTGCATTGGCACCCTCTTGAAGAGGGCGGTAAATTGCGAGTGTTTTGCGACAGCAATTGCAGTCGCAAAACATTCTTACATAGGGTAGCGAGTCGCAATTAGGAAGGGACACCCTTGGAACGCCCCTTCCTAATTGCGAGTTGCAAATCCTATTTAGCGAGTCGCAAAAAAAATTGCAGAGAAAATTTTTAAAAAACGAAGTGCAGGCTCCCGCGCTTCGTTTCGTGGAGCCCCCGGGTGGGCCAGGTCCCGGGGGAAATGGGGAAATTATATGCAAGGGCCCGCGGGGGCCCCGCATCCCCGGGGACCGCCACCTCCCCGGGGCTTGAATAAAAATGCATGGGGGGGCTACAACCCCCCCCACACACTGCCCCGGGGACCGCCATCTCCCCGGGGCTTTAATATATATGAGGCGGGGGCCTCGCGGGCCTCCCAAGCCCCGGGGACCGGCACCTCCCGGGGCTTCCTTCATTAGTGGTGGGGGCCTCGCAGGCCTCCCAAGCCCCGGGGACCACCACCTCCCCGGGGCTATGCAAATGTAGGGAGGGGCCAGCGCAGCCCCCCTCCTGGAGCCCTTGATGGCCCTGGGGACCGCCACCCCGCAGGGCCAGCTCCTGCAATGTCCCGGGTGTCCACCCCCGGGACATTGCCGTTTGCTATGGCAGGGCGGGAGCCTGGCTCCCGCCCTGCCATAGCAAACACTGCTTTGCTTCTGGGAAGCGAGAGCAACCTGCTCTCGCTTCCAAGAAGCAAAGCAGAATTGCTTTTGGGCAAGGATAGCTGCATGTTAGCAGCTCCCCTTGCCCAAAAGCAATGCCGGCTCCCGCAGGAGGCAGGGAGCCGGCAGGGACAGTGGGGGCATTGGGGCTCCCCCCACGGTCCCCAACTTGAGGGCCGGCCCCGGGGGATGGGGTTCCCGGGGCCAGAAGTGGCCCTGGAGGGGGGCCACTCGTCCCCCATCCCCTTTAATTAATTTTTTTTTTTAAACAAAAAAAAATGGAAGGCAAGCCCCGGGGGATGGGGTCCCCAGGGCCATAATTGGCCTAAGGAGGGGGGCCACGCGGCCCCCTCGAAAAAAAATGTAAAAAAAAAACAAATCTGGCCAGGCTCCAGGGGATGGGGTCCCCGGGGCCATAATTGGCCTCAGGAGGGGGGTCACGAGGCTCCCCTCGTAAATAAAAAAAAAAAAGTAAAGGCTGGCCAGGCCCCGGGGGATGGGGTCCCCGGCAGCCAGAAGTGGCCCAGGGAAGGGGGGCCATGCGGCCCCCCTCCCGAATATATATATTTTTTTTAACTAGGCAATGCCTCGGGGGATGGGGTCCCCGGGGCCGATAAAGGCCTCAGGAGGGGGGCCTTGTGGACCCCCTCCAAAATAAAATAAAAAAGAAAAGGCTGGCCAGGCCCTGGGGGATGGGGTCCCCAGGGCCACAAAAAATAGTAAAAGAAGGGGGGCCACACAGCCCCCCTTCTAACAACACAAAAAAAAAAGAAATGCCGGCATATTGCCGGAGGCCCAGTCCCCTTCCAGCACCATTCTGCAAACGCGCCTCCTGGCACGTTCTAAGTTGGGGGATTAAGTCCCTTGAATCCTGAGGGTCCCTGGGGGCCAACTAGCTCACCAGGTACCTCCAGTAAGCCCCACACAGTGGGATTGCTGAGAGATGGTCCGAGGCCACGCCCCTTTTTACACCACTCTGCAAACGCGCCTCTTGGCGCACTGCTGGTGGGGCGATGAGGTCCTCTTGTGTCCTGAGGACCTCAGGACTAAAGTGGACTTCATCCCCCGAGCTATATGCTATGGTAGTTTTAATCCCCCTGCCCTATTATATACTAGGGCCTTACAGGGGAGGTCATACCAATCACAGGGGTACCCCAACCCGTAGTGTACCCTAGTGAATGTAGGTGTTTTCACTGTATACTAAGTGTCTTTCAGCATAGCACTGGCTCCAGGCCTGGTTAGGCAGAGCCCAGGGTCAGTCAGAGTCAGTTACCACCAGTACCAGTCAGCAAAAAGTTGGGGGGTGCCCAGGCACAGGTTGACTTTGCAACAAGGCCTCTTTCTGCACCTCTGTTGGTTCTTTCTGCAATATCTCTTGCTTCTTTCGGCACCTTTCTGGACTTTTGTTGCCTTTTTCTGCATTTCTCTTGCTTCTTTCTGCGCCTTTCTTCCTCTTTCTGCACATATCCTACCTATGTAGGCATAGTTAGAAATTAGCATTTAAAAAACCTTTGAAATTCACTGAAAAAACCATAGGTTTCAGGGACATTATAGTTAGAAATTATCATTTAAAAAACCTTTGAAATTCACTGAAAAAAACATAGGTTTCAGGGACGTTATAGTTAGAAATTAGCATTTAAAAAACCTTTGAAATTCACTGAAAAAACCACAGGTTTCAGGGACGTTATAGTTAGTTGGACATTTCACTCATACAAAACCAGAGAAATTCGGCCATTATAGTTAGTTGAGCTAACTATAACTCACGCCCCCGCAATGCACTGCTGATGACATCACATATTATATCACTCATGACATGGTCAGTGACATCACTGATGACATCTCAAATGACATGGATCCCTTGAGGCTGGTGACGAGAAGAGCTGTCGTCTGCAGGTATCTTGAGATTTTTCTCGTGCCGAAGTTCTGCGTCTAGCCGACTGCTGCTTGTACGGCGCATTGGAAGCACGAAACTGTTGCTACTGCTGACCACCGTATTGTTAATGTTAATGTAATAGATTTATAAAGCGCACTGTTACCCTTAGGTGTCCTGGTGCTAGCTTAATCTGACAAGTCAAGAAGGCAAATGTCTTAGCAGAGATCTGAGTTGCTGAAAAGCCATGTTTTCAACAGACCTCTAAATTTTTGCAGAGAGGTAGCTGAACGGATCGATAACGGAAGCTTATTCCAGATTGCTACGGTTCCTAGGTAAAAATGTCTTCCGCCCAATTCATTCTCTTAAATTTTGGTACCACCAAAGTTCTGGAATTAGAGGATCTAATGGCGTGTACGATCTGAATTTCTGACCGAGATATTGTGGTCCCTGATTGTGCAAGGCTTTATACGCAAAACACAGAGCCTTAAATTTTATCCTCGCTTTTACTGGCAACCAATGCAGCTGCTTGATGATTTTCCTCACCGAGACATGTTTGGGGGTGTGTGAGAGAACTCTTGCTGCTGTGTTTTGTAGTACCTGTAGCTTTTTTAAGTGTTGTAGCCAAATATTCAGGTATAGACCATTACAATAATCTAATCTGGCCAACACCAAGGCCGATATGACCATCTTTTGGGAGTTTGCCAGGATAAATGCTAAAATCTTTTTGATTTTTCTTAAGATAAAAAAATCTAGGGGATGTCGGAGCATTGATCTGATTGGCAAAAGAAAGCTTGCTGTCAATAATGACACCTACATTTTTTGCTTTTTTGACCAGCTTTGGCAAGTCACCCAAATCCGCTGGCCACCAGCTCTGGGACCAGAATGAGGGGTCATTGCCAAAAAGCACCACCTCCGTCTTATTAGAATTTAGCTTTAAGCAATTCACGAGCTTACAGCCATCATGCGCTCGTTAAATTGCTTACCAATAGAGAAAGGTTGCTTCGTAACTGCAACGACAATCTGGGTGTCGTCTGCATAAGATGTTAAAGCAAAGCCAAAGGGTTTTATGACTGGGGCCAGGGCCGCAATGTAAATATTAAAAAGAGTAGGGCTGATAGAAGAGCCCTGTGGTACTCCACATGGGAGCCGAAAAGGATCAGACTTAAATGGATCCAAAGCTACAAATTGCGTCCTCTCATCCAATAAAGATTTAAGCAGACTGAGTGCCATTCCCTGCACTCCAATTGCAGCTAGCCTTTCCACCAAGATGTTCTGGTGGACTGTGTCGAAGGCCGCCGACAAATGAAATAAGATGAGGGCGGCCCTCCCACCATTATCCATTGCTTCCCTGATGTCTTCAACCGATTTAATCAGGGCCGTGTGTGTCTCATCTAGCCAGCTGTGCTCAGTAATATAATCCATAAGTTGCTTATTCATTGCCCTTTCCAAAAGTTTAGCAGGAAAAGGAAGCCGCGATATGGGACAGTAATTATTAGTGTCGTCTGCATCTAAATTAGGTTTCTTTAGAATAGGCAGAATCTATGCCGTTTTCCACAGCTTGGGAAAGCACCCTGTTTTAAAAATTATATTAAACATTTTTGACAAATTGTCCACTATAATCTCTTGCGCCAATTTGACCACTGCCACTGGGCAGGGATCCGTCAGCGAACCTGATTTGGTCTTAGCGATAAGGTCTTCAACTTGCGCATTATCAAGGTCGGCAAACTTGTCAAAGCTCAGGTAGCCTAAAAGCATATGTGAGGCAGGACCATTGGGCAGAGTAGGCTCAACATCCTTGGTCCTATGTCTGCCATCATCATTAAAGATACTTTCAACTTTATGCACAAAATGCGAAGCAATCTCGTCACACAAAGACTGAGTTGGCACAACCTCGGGGGTACGTGGCGAGGTAACGAACAAAACTGTATTAAAAAGTTCCTTAGAGGAGTTTTTGGCACTTTCAATTTTTTGGGTAAAATATTTAGGTTTTTCCCTAGCTATCATATCTTTGTAGTTGTTAAGACTAAGTTTATATTTTTCCCTCTCCACGGGATCGTAGGCCGACCTCCAGAGGGGTTCCTGTTTTTCACATCCTAATTTGCACTCCTTCAAAATATCCGAGTACCAGGGGGTCGTAGGACGGCTGCGCCGAGAACGTGATAAGGCCAGTGGAACTAAAAGTGAGACATTTGCCTCCAACCAGTGGCTAAAATTTCTAGCGCTTCTGTCTACATCCTCTACGTAAACTTGTTGGGAACTAGCTATGTGTGATTGAAATTGCTGCTGATTAATTTTGTCCCATGTCCTCGCTGATCTATTTTGCGATAACACCACCTGTTTAGGAGGTGCTTCCAGTGAGTACGATCTTAAACAAAATGGCTGAATGATCGGACCAAATAAGCAGCAGAATATCCTTCACCGAGAGGTGAGGATTATTCGAAAAAATCCCATCAAGCGTATGGCTTGCCAAATGCATGGGACCCTTCACCTGTTGTGTTAGGCCCAGGCTCTCCATGAGATCAAGAAGGCCAACTGTTTCGGCATTTAAATTAGCTTCCAAATGGAAGTTAAAGTCCCCCAATACCGTTAGATTGGAGGCGGCTAACCCGTCTTCCAAGAGTCTGTTGATATTGTCTATAAAAGGACCCCTCGGACCTGGCGGTCGATAGACTAGAATGCCTCTGAAATTATTTTGTGCATTTAATTAAAAACTAAAGGACAAAGCTTCGCAGACCAGCAGGGACGAAGAAGTGAAGGTTCCAGAAAGCGACTCTCGGTAGAGAATAGCCAGACCTCCCCCCTTCTCTCATTCCTATCCTGCATAAAAATCCCATAACCTGGCGGTGTGGCTTCCAACAGGCTGGGTCCGGACGCTGCATCGGTCCATGTCTTGGTGATGATATTATATCACAACCTTGACTCTCAATAAACTCAGCGCATTCGCAACTATGTTTGACTAGTGAACTAGCAATAAACAAAGCGTAGCATGATCCCTTGTCCCTTTCCTATCCGTTAATACCCCATCTTTAGATCCTAGTAGCTGCTTCACGCCTTGCCTGATAAATGTGGGAAGGGTAGACTTACAGACCGGACATATGCAATTCAATTAATTCCCTTCCATCTCCATGACTGGACATTCATTCACCTGCTTACTTCTCCGATTCAGCGCCAGTAATTCTCTACTCGTATACTGAGTCCGCTGCCTGGAATGTTGAGACAAACGGACAGGGGGGCTGGCACTGTGAAAGTAAAACTAGCTAATATAACAGGAAGAAAAATGAAACACATAAAATAATTAAAATACTGAAGCCGGTTCAGTATGGTGTACGCGTTGCGGGAGACAGGGACCTCCCAAATTGCACTACGTGTGCGTACAGGAACAGAGAAAGAGACAGTACTAGCAGGTAATATACCAGAGCTCTCCTCTGGCCAGTAAGCTGCGTGGACGCGCTGTAGCTCTGATTAAGTGATCTCCCATGTAGCCTATAACTCTGTTGGGGAGAATCTGACCCCGTCCCCTTCCTCCACGAAAGGACTGATAACGCCTTTGTTGCAGTGTACCTAGGGAACGCGACGTCTCCGTATCCGTTTTGATGCCCTGTAATGCCTCATCCACATGCTTGCCAAACAGATTCTCTCCATCGAAGGGCATGTCAAGGATTTTCGATTTGATCCCTGGGTGGAAAGATGTAGCCTTCAACCAGCCCTGCCTACGCAGAACAGCGGCACCTGCCATCTGCCTGAATGCGATGGAAGACAGATCCATAGCCGTGACAATAACTTCAGAAGATGCTCGGGCACCTTCCTACAGAATGTCTTTTGCCTCCTTTTTCTTGTCTTCAGGTAGGTGTTCTAGAAGCGGTGTGAGATCTGACCACATCTGGCGGTCATAGCACCCCAGAATCGCTAAGGCTTTGGAGGCCTTAATGGAAGTATCCGCCATAGTATCCGCAATGGAGAAGTGTGGCTCAATGGTTAGAGCGGCAGACCCTGATGCAGAGATCTGGCCCGGGACCAGGGTTCAATTCCCGCCTTGGCGGGTCTTGGGCTCAATTTCCTCGGACCTGATAATTCTCGCCTCGGTGCCTATTCTAATCATGGGTCCCACTCTGCAACTCTGGGCAATCGCTTGCTTAATCTCCACAACGGCCCCAACAGCGCTGGGATGCCTGGCTTCACCCTGGGGGTGCCCAGGAGTGGACATTTCACAGGGAAAAGCCAGGAAGGGTTCCACAGCGGTATGCGTACAGCGCCAGGACACCTCTTTGGGGGTATAAGTGCGCTTTACAAGTACAAATTTCATTTCATTTCAATTTCATAGTGGCAAAGCGCCTGCCAATGTTGTCTAGTCGTTTTCCCTCCCTGTCGGGAGGCACTGAGCAAGAGACTGCTGGGTTTCTGGAGCGCCTCTGCACTGCCTGCATTATCACCAAATCCGGTCGAGGATGCCCAATCAAGCATGCAGGAGCAGAATCAGGGGCTTTGTACTTCTCCATTCTTCGCAACACGGCCATAACTGAGGCCGGGTTTCCTCATCAACTTCAGCCCTTCCTCCCAGATGTAATCAACTATTGGAATGGACTGAACCGATTTCCTGGCAGGATCCTTAAAATCATAAAGGAAACATTCGGTCTGGGTTACGGGCAGTGGTAAATCAAATCTTTTGGAAGCTCTTTCCAACAACTCATGAAAACCTCCAATATCCCCTGGAGGAGAACTCGTTGGAGGGGGAGATGGCGATGGTGATGATGGAGCAATGTAGTCGTCCCATTCCCGACCGATTATGTCTGGATCCTGAATGATCTTACCCTCCTCTGGCTGATCATCGGCATCGCTTTCGATGCAGTCGTCCCTTATTTCAATACTATGAGGGGCTGGTCTTTCCTCCTGTGTTGGAGGTGGCGGAGGAGTCATTGGTAGTGGCGAAGAAACCTGTATAGCAGGCCTTCCCGGCGTGAGCGGAACTGGGGCATGAGAGTCCGGAAAACCTTTATAGTAATCATGAAGCATGTGCCTAAGGTTGTCTAGAGAACTAGAGAAGTTGGCATCAACATGGCATCCCCTCTTACATCCTGATGTTCCTCGTATGCTTCATACGGATAATACTCCAGAAAAGAATCCTACAGTTGTGGTTGATGACGAGCTGTGAAAGAATAGTCTGCTTCCATGTACTCTGAGGTATCCTGGATAGGAACCTCCTCCTCATCATCAGTGTCCTAACATTTAACCTTAAGCTGCGATGGGCTGTAGGCTGAACCAAACAAGCTCTTGTCCCCTGATTCCTCCGTATCCAGAAGATGAGATGGGGGTAGAGGTGATACCTTGCTTAGAGATGTCAGGCCTGGAGACTTCAGGACCAACTGATGCCTTTTAATGTCCTTTTTGTTGCACCGTTGACGAAGGAAGACGTTTCAAGGTAATTGTCATTGACACCGGTATCCTCGTAGGAGACTTGAACAACGTCGTCGACGAGGCCATTGACGACGTCATCGACGGAGTGGCCGTTGTCGGAGTCGTAGACGTGGCCATCAACGCAGTTGTCGTCAATGCCTTTGACGAAGCCGTCGACAAGGTGATTGTCGTCATTGTCCTCGTCAACGAGGCCGTCGCCACTGCCGCCTTCGACGCGGTCTTAGCCAGCATAATAGAAACCACAAACGTCGACGGTGATTTGGCCATCGTTCTCGACGGAGCCTTTTTAAGCGACAAAACCTCCTTCTGAGGTGTGACAGGCACAGATGCAGAAGAAGAGGAGGATTTCTTCTGGTCATAACCTTTGATGGCTGTTTCAGGGCTGCTTTTTCAGAAGTGGATGGTTTTTCAGCCTTCATCTTTTTTGATTCTGCCTTTAATGAGGTGGAGCCCTCATTTTTACGTTTTCTCTCAGATGTAGAGCGACTAGACTTTCCTCCACATCAGATCCAGAATCAGATCTGGACTACTTCTTCTGAAGCCATAATAATAATCTGGCCTCTCTGTCCTTCAGAGTTTTGGCCGAAAAGGTTCTGTAATATCCTTGGCAGTATGCTTGGGGTATAGGCAGTAAAGACGGTCCTTGTGGGGGTTCTCAGAGAATAGTCTTGCCTTCCCACAAGACCTGCAGGGTCTAAAAAGCCTTTTCTTAGATCCCTCCGACATCCTTGAAAGGTAGAGAAGATATAAAACAATACCTTAAGCTGAATTCAGCAGGGTCAAAAGTTCACTAACTGACAAACTGAGCACAGCTCAGGGAGACTCCCTCACACACGACATGCGGTTAGAAATCTGACGTATGGTGGCTCTGCAGGGGAGATGGGGTCTGGGGCTTGTCTCTGATTGGTCAAAGTTTGGAACTAGCATAATGATGCAGATTGGTTTTAAAATGTCCTTTCTTTCTTAATGGTTTCTAATGTACTTCCATAGTACTGCTCATCTAAGTACCGTGGGACTCCCACCATGATGACTGGGAAGATTCAATCATGTGAATCTATGAAAGATTCAATACTGGAGAAGGAAGGATCGCTCTCATGGATGTTGTGTTCTGTGCTGTGCACTGCCCCTATGAACAGGAGATGGTCAGAGGGCTCTAGGTGAGACTTGGGCACGCTGATGGAAAACCACAAGTCAAACAACAAGGAAGCTGTTAGGTGGTTTAACAGCAGCCTTGGGCAGTCAATCTTCAAGGTATGGGAAAACAGATTGCTGACCTGTGCAGATGTGCTGCAACCTCCACGTTCTGTGAAAAAACAGGGTACCAATGCTAGTCCAAATAGGAGGAAGTGGTAGACCCTACCACAAGTTGCAAAGACATCCAGTGCAACTGTAGGAACGGCATGTGGAAGTACGTGTCCTGCAGATCAAAGGACACCATCTAGTTGTCTGCTACCAGTGTTAGAAGAACCTGAGCCAGAGACAGCATCGAGAGCATTTCCTTGTACATGTAAACATTCAAGAATCTAAAGTGCAGGATCAGACGCAGAAAGCTATACTATTTAGGGAACAAAAAGTAATGGAAAGAGCACCCATAGCCCAGTTCATGCTCTACGATTAACTAGACACCTTCTTCCTGAAGTAGGGCCGCTACCCCCTACTGCAGTAGCTGCAAATTACCCTGCAATTGAAGGTACTGAGAGGTTGGAATGTAGGGAGGATCCTACTAGTAATAATCTGTTTTCTAAAGTGCATAGCTACCTCAAATGAGGTGTCCCAGCGATAGGTACAGGTATTCGCCGGCCGAAATACAGCTGTTAAACTCCAATATATCCTGAACTAAAAAAACTGGTTTCGAGTTAGTTTATGCCTGACAAACCACCTGGGGCAGAGCATCCCACAATTTTGGCGCTAAATAGCTGAAAGAGCTCCTACCTATGCACACTTTCTTTACTTTGGGAACAATCCCAAACATCTCTCCTACTAACCTTGAATTCCTCAATGGTACATATGGCCTGACAAAGGATTGAAGGGACTGTGGACATTTGTTAGCAAATGCCTTGTGACAATAACACAAGGCTTTGAAAGAGCATCTCTGCTTCACTGGCAGTGAATGAAGCTTCTTAAGTGTGGCCCCAATTGCCGCACGCTTTGGCAGGTTCAATAAGAGATGTGCCTCAGCGTTCTGCACTCTTTTGAGTCTCTTAATCTGACCCTGTGTGACTCGAAGATACAAAACATTACAATAGCCAAGCCTAGACACAATCAGGGCCTGAACTACTGTTTGCTTTTGCCGACTCTGGCAAGAGAAACAAAACTTTCCTCAACATTGTGAGCAGTCCAAAGCATTTTCCTGCCACTGCAGTTATTTGACTGTCAAAAGACAGTCTTTTATCAAACCAAATGCCAACACTCTTGACCTTGGATTTGGAATCAGGTAAGGGGCCCAGCTCCTCAGGCCACCATGCAGTGGACTAAATGTTCGAATGATTGCCCAAGGTCAGAACCTCAGTCTTCCCAGCGTTAAGCTTAAGGCAATTCAAGTCCATCCACCTAGTAACCTCTGCAAGGCAGAGGCATAAAGATGTGGCCATGTGGGAAGAGTTCTGTCATCCTCAAATGAGATGATGATAAACGCATATCGTTCGATGACCTCTGCCAGAAGTCGCACGTACACATTGAACAAGGTTGGACTCAAGGAGGAGCACTGCAGCATTCCTTGCTTCAATGGAAGCACCTTTGACTGGTAAGGGTTTTGCGACATCTAAAATGTGTGCCCCTGCAAAAAAGAGGCGACTCAACTCAGTGCTTTCTGGCCGACACCACAGTTTCAGAGTCTCTCAATCAGTATATTATCAGACACAGTGTCGAACGCAGCACTGAGATACAACATTATAATTGCAGCAGAATCGCCAGCGTCCATTATCTGACGGATTGACTTTGTCGCCAGTAGCAAGGCTGTCTCCATGCTGTATGAGGGGCGAAAACCAGATTGGGTCCTGTGTAGAAGGTCCTGTCCCTCTATAAAGCTCGAAAGCTGATTATTAGCAAACGTCTCCGTAATTTTGGAAAACAGTAAGAGACAAATATAAGACAAATATGTACAGAACTATAATAATTAATTCCTAATACAAAGGGCCTGATTTAGAGTTTGGCGGATGGGTACAACGTCAAAACCCTGACGATTATCCAGTCCATCTTGCAACAAGTGCCATAGGTTATAATGTAGTTGTAATAAGGTGGGCGGGATATTCATCACATTTGTGACAGAATACCCGTTTGCCAAACTCTAAATCAGACTCTTAATTCCTAAATCTTAATTTAATACCCTATGCAACATCAGGGGCCCTATTATGTAACGGACACACTTCCCTTGTTTGTGCCTGGCACACCTTAAAGCACAAGTTACTAACTTGTGTAACGATATATCTGTAAGAGACAGTAGTTAGTGACAGATTCCTTACCTTAGAATATCCCCAGGCGTCAGGCTGGATCCGGAAAAGTTTTTTGCGTAGCAGTACCCTTGCCGCGTCGGTAGGCGGCGTCGTGCGGCTCCGCGTCCGTCGTCGGCGTCGTGATCGCCGGGATGACGTCGTGGGCAGTACTTAGACGCCGCCCCTGCGCGCTGACGTCAGTTCTGTACGTGACTTTCCGCGCCAGGAACGCAGAGCCATGCAAGAAGCTGACATAGGTGTCTGAAAAATACTAGGGCCCTGAAAGGGATGTCCTTAACCCTAGAAATCAGTTCGCAGAACGGGGAGGATGGGTGGGGCGGTAGGAATCTGTCACTAACTACTGTCTCTTACAGATATATCGTTACACAAGTTAGTAACTTGTGCATCTGAAAGAGACACGTTAGTGACAGATTCCTTACCTTAGAATAGATACCCCAGCAATACCAACCCCGGTGGTGGGTCTGCGAACAAAGATCAGACAAGGAAGTCCTGGAGGACAGAACGGCCAAAGAAGCCGTCCTCCGGACCCTGACTGTCAAGGCAGTAATGCTTTGTAAACGTGTGCAGCGAGGCCCACGTAGCTGCCTGACAGATAACCGGCAGCGGAACACCGCGGCCCAAGGCCGTGGTAGCAGCCGTTGCCCTGGTGGAATGGGCACGCAGCCCAACAGGAGGCTCCTTCTTAGCCAAAGAATAGCAGGTCTTGATGCACAAGGTAACCCAGCGGGAGATGGTTCTCTTGTGCACCGCCCGACCTTTTTGGCGCCCACGTAGCCAACAAAGAGCTGGTCATCCACCCGGAAGTGTTTTGTGCGGTCGATATAGAAGGAGAGCGCACGTTTTGGGTCCAGACGGTGGAGCCTCTCTTCCTCTCTGGAAGGAGGCGGAAAGAAGGTGGGCAAAGTGATGGTCTGCCCAATGTGGAAAGCAGTAACCACCTTTGGCAAGAAGGACGGACGCGTCCGAAGAACAACCTTGTCTGGATGAACAGACAGAAAGGGAGGTTTGCAAGATAGAGCCTGGAGCTCACTCACCCGCCGAGCGGAGGTGATGGCCACCAGAAAGGCTGTCTTCAGAGTCAGAAGACGAAGAGGACAGTTATGTATAGGCTCAAAGGGAGCGCACATTAAAAGGTAAGAACCAAGTTCAAGTCCCACTGAGGCATCACAAACGGAACAGGAGGGAAGAGGTGAGTAATGCCTTTTAAGAACCTGTTAACAACAGGGGACTTGAAAAGGGAGGGCTGATCAGGGAGCCTGAGGAAGGCCGAGATAGCACAAAGATAACCCTTGATGGTACCCAGGGCAGAACCCTGTTGGGCCAGAGAAAGAAGGAAGAGAAGGACCTCAGAAAGAGGGGCAGAAAGGGGATTCACAGCCTTTGCTGTGCACCATGCCACAAATTTGTTCCACCTGCAGGCGTATACCACCTTAGTGGAGGGACGCCTGGCTGCCAGAATCACATCACAAACTTCGGGAGGCAAGTCGAAAGGAATCAACTGCCGCCGCTCAATCTCCACGCAAGCAGGTGTAGACTGGACAGGTTCGGGTGGAGGACCGTCCCCTGCTGCTGCGACAGAAGATCCTCCCGAAGAGGCAGACGGATCGGGGGATCTACGCTCATATTGAGTAGCTCGGGATACCAAACTCTTCGAGCCCAGTCCGGAGCCACAAGAATGACTTGGGCCCGGTCGTGCCGAATCTTCTTCAACACTCTGGGTAGAAGTGGTATAGGCGGAAAGGCGTACAATAGACCGCAACTCCACTCGTGACGAAGCGTCGCCGAGCGAGTGCCGCCTTGGAAATTCCAACGCGCAGAACTGATGACATTGCGCGTTCTCTTCGGTGGCGAATAGATCTAACCAAGGCTTTCCCCACTGTAGAAAGAGTCCTTGCGCCACTTCCGAGTGAAGACGCCATTCGTGATCCATCATGCACCTGCGGCGCAGGTTTGTCCGCCCTGGCGTTCAGGGAACCTGCCAGGTGTTGAACCATCAGGAACATGCCCTGATGTTCCAGCCATGTCCAGAGGCGCAGAGCCTCCTGACAAAGGGTCCAAGACCCCACCCCGCCTTGTTTGTTGCAGTACCACATGGCGGTGGTGTTGTCTGTGAACACCTGCACTACCTTCCCTTTGACAGAGGGAAGGAATGCCTTGAGTGCAAGTCGGATCGCCCGGAGCTCCAGAAGGTTGATATGGAGCCGGGACTCCGCCGGAGACCAGAGGCCTCTGATCTCCGCCTCTCCCATGTGACCGCCCCATCCCAGAAGGGACGCGTCCGTCACAACTGTGTGCTCTGGCTGGGGAAGGAGAGGGATCTGCCCATGACCCATTGCCGGTTCGAAAGCCACCACTGCAACTGTTTTGCAGTCCCCTCCGAGATCTGGACGTGATCGGACAGGTTGCCCTGGTGCTGCGCCCACTGGAACTTCAGGTCCCACTGCAGAGCCCGCATATGCCATCTGGCATGATTGACCAGCAGGATGCAGGAGGCCATGAGGCCCAGCAGCCTCAGGGTCATCCGTACCGAAACCCAGGATAAAGGCTGAAAGATCGGAATCATAGCCTGAATATCCCGGACTCGCCGTTCGGGAGGATAGGCCCGAAACTGCGTCGTGTCCAGAACTGCTCCGATGAAAAGGAGCTGTGGAGAAGGAATCAGATGCGACTTCGGCACATTGATGGAGAACCCCAGCGAGTGCAGGAGTTCGGCCGTAGTCTGCAGGTGGGAGACGACTGCCTGGGACGAGCCCGCCTTCAGCAGCCAGTCGTCGAGGTAGGGGAAGACTGAAACCCCTGCCCGGAGCAGATGAGCTGCGACCACCGCCATCACTTTCGTGAACACCCGAGGGGCACTGGTAAGGCCAAAGGGAGCACGGTGAACTGAAAATGCTCGAGGCCTACCGTGAACCGAAGGTAACGCCGGTGGGCCGGCAGGACGAGGATGTGGAAATAGGCGTCCTGCAAGTCCAACGCTACCAACCAGTCTCCAGGGTCGAGGGCAGTCAAGACCTGAGCTAGGGTGAGCATCTTGAACTTCTCCTTCCGGAGGAAGCGATTGACGTTCCGGAGGTCCAAGATAGGACGCATGTCCTCCTTGTCCTTTTGGGCACCAGGAAGTAGTGGGAGTAGCAACCACGTCCTACTTCTGGGGTCGGAACATGCTCGATGGCCCTCTTGGCCAAGAGGGCCGTGACTTCCTTCTGGAGAAGTACCAAGTGATCCCATGACATGCGGTGGAATTGAGGTGGCATGGCTGGGGGGGTGGTCTCGAAGGGGAGGGAGTAGCCCCTTCGGACAATGTCCAAGACCCACCTGCCCGAGGTGATGGGACGCCAGTGGTGAAGGTGATGGCGGACCCTGCCCCCTACTGGCGTGCTGTGCACCTGAAAGGAGGGACTAGGAGGGCTTGGAGGCCGCGGACGGGTTGGAGGTGGTGGCCTGACCCACACGCTGGTTGCCCAAACCGCCACGGCGGTATCCACGTCCTCGGCCACGCGAAGACGCCTGCTGCGCGGGCCGGTGGCTGGGCTGCTGACGTGACTGGGTGCCCCTTCCGTGGCAACGATAGGGGCGAAAAGCAGAAGTTAGCGGAGGGCGTGTAGCAGAAAGGCCCAGGGACTTGGCAGTAGCCCATGAGTCCTTAAAGCGCTCCAACGCATGGTCTGCTTTGGACCCAAAAAGACAGACTCCATCAAAGGGCATGTCCATGAGAGTATTCTGGACATCCCCTGAAAAACCAGTGGTTCTCAGCCAGGCGTGGCGACGCAGCGCCACCGTCGTTGCAATAGACCTGCCCAGCGAGTCGGCGGTATCAAGGCCACATCGTATTGTGTATTTGGCCGCATCCCTTCCTTCCGCAATGGCGCGGGAAAGCAGTGTCTGGACCTCCTCAGAACACTGGGGCAAAACAGTCGCCACCGAATCCCACAAGGAGTGGGTATATCGGCCCAAAAGACAAGCGGTGTTGATGGACCGCAAGCCAGCACTGGAGGAAGAAAAACCCTTCTTCCCAAATTGATCCAGGCGTTTGGATTCCCTATCCGGAGGGGCGGTAGGGAAGGCGGTTTGGGAAGCGGAGGCTTGGACAACCAAGCTCTCAGGAGTGGGGTGGACAGAGAGAAATAGGCGGTCGCCCGGAGCTGGGCGATGGCGTCGCGACACGTTCCTATCCACAGGAGCCCCTGTGTTGGGCTTGGACCAGGCGCCCAAAAGAACGTCAGTGAGGGCATCGTTAAACAGCAGCACAGTCTCCGTGAGGAGGCTGCCGGCTGAAAGCACCTCTGTCAAGAGATTAGTCTTGACCGCCACAGTAGGGAGTTGGAGATGTAAGGCTCCAGCCGCCCTACGCAACACCGTTGCAAAATTGGCTCCCTCCTCCGTAGCCACGGGAGGAGACAGCATGCCAGTGTCAGGGGAAGTATCTAGACCACTGGCATCCCCTAGACCCTCTGTCCAGTCCTCATCATACTGACACTGTTGTGCCAGAGGGTCATCAGACCCCTCCCAGTCCTCCTGGTCCTCCTCTGGTTCAAAATAAGGAGGAGGAGGGACATTTGGGACCCAAGGTCTCATCGGCGCCGGAACCGGCGTCGAGCGACGTCGGTCCGGGTCCATGTCCGGAGCCGGAAGGAACTGGGGGACGACGCCGCCCGGAGCCCCAGGCGGCGTCGAGAACGGCACTGGAGACGTCGGCGGAGGCGTGGTCAGGTCGACCGGCGTCGATGGGGGTTGCGGAGCCGGGATCGAGGCCGGGGCCGGGATCGAGGCTGGAGGCACGGGCAACGCCAGGGCCGGAGCCGTCGGCGACGCCGGGGCAACCCCATCAGGGCCCGCGGGGCCCAAAGGCGCACCGGAGGGACCTTGAGGCCCGAAGAGGCGGGCCATGGCCGACAGGAATTCCTGTATTTGGGCCGGATCCGCCCCGAACCCGGGAAGGACGGGTATTGCGGGGGCGACTCCACAGGCATGTCCGGGGCCGCGGGGCGGGGACGGTGCCGGGAGGGGCCTCAGCCGAGTCGCGAGACCGGCGAGGCGAAGTCCTAGAGCGACGATGCTTTTGGACTTTTTGCTTGGACTTACCGGACGACGAAGACTTCGATGCCGGCGACCGGTGAGGACTCCGCGACCGACCCCTCGACCTCTCACGCGACCGGGGCTTGGTGTGGCGCGGAGCCGAATGCCGGGCCTCGAGGAGCTTTCGAGACCGCTCTCGCAAAGCTTTCGGGTTGAGGGCCCGGCAGTCGGAACACGACTCCGTGTCGTGGCCTCGGCCGAGGCAGAAGAGACTCTCCCGATGCGGGTCTGTGATGGACATCATCCGAGCACAGGCGCCGCAACTTTTAAAGCCGGGCATCCCTACGACACCTTGAAGTCGATTCGAAGAAACAGTGAAAAATTCACCAAAAAGTTAGTCAAAAAATGACTAGGGCACTGCTCTTCCCGGATCTGCGCTTGCTGGAGCGGAAAAGAAGAACTGACGTCAGCGCGCAGGGGCGGCGTCTAAGTACTGCCCGCGACGTCATCCCGGCGATCACGACGCCGACGACGGACGCGGAGCCGCACGACGCCACCTACCGACGCGCAAGGGTACTGCTACGCAAAAAACTTTCCGGATCCAGCCTGACGCCTGGCGATATTCTAAGGTAAGGAATCTGTCACTAACGTGTCTCTTTCAGATACAGGTGCGCCGGGCGCAAACAGGGAAAGTGCGCCCTATTACGTGGAATGTGCTGCCCCCAGGGCAGCCGGGAACTAATGCTGCCCTGGGGGCAGCACATTCCTGTGAAAAACTGAGCGGCTGCTTTGAAGCCGCTCCTTGTTTTCACAGTACAGGCGGCAACCCGCCTGCACTTTTAAAGGGGATGTCTGGGGGTCCATGGGACCCCCTTCCCCCCTCCAGAGGGCTGCCATCAGCCCTCTGGATACTTTGCATACTTGAGTATGTAAGAAAGTGGCTCTGTATATACTGTTCCCAAATAGGTACAGTGTGCACAGAGTCTACAGTCCCCAGAGGTTTGGCAGAGGCTAAAGTTAGATATAACCTTACTCTCTAAAGTGGTAGCTTGGTCGAGCAGTAAGGCAGTATCAGAGGACAGTGTAAAGCATTTGTTGTACACACTCGGTCAGCAAATGGTCTCACACACTCAAGAACTGAACTCTAGGCCAATGGTTTTGTATCAAAATATATAGTTGTTTTATTTTAGAACCAACAATAGGTATCAAAATATACTTTCTCAGAATGAGTGACTTTAGTTAAATACTTTTCAAATAGGCAATAGACTTTTGAATACAATAGTTACAGTTGTTGCAATAGGCAACACAATTTCAAACACAATAATACATTGAGCTCAATGGGAATTTCTAGTTAAATTCAATAGATTACTTTTGGATTACTTTTCTTACCACAGGACTGGATCCTAGATTCAGTCCTGGGACATCTCCTGTAAACTGTTGAGTAAAAACGTTTTGGTTACAGTTGTGATTTTTAAGGAATATTATTGTATTTTAAAAGTTGACACTTAGAAACTTTTTCACATAGAATCACCAATGTTATCCTATGGGAGGAAATTCACTTAGCAGGTAAGTGGGGTTATTGTTACTTTTTCTAACTCAGTGTTGGATCCTGGATCCAGCACTGGTGCATCTCCTGTAAACAGTTGAAAGAATGTGTTTTTGTTATACAGGCGATTTGTAACGAATATTTGTAAGTTTGCAAAATCGACACTTAGAAACTTTTTCAGCAAAAGCCAGGCAATGTTATCCTATGGAAGGAAATTCAAGTTACCGGTAAGTACAGTTATGATTACTTTTCAGGGTCAGTGCTGGGCACCAAGATCCAGCAATGGGATCTCTCCTGATAACAGGTGAGTAAATTCGTTTTCGTAATTCGGCTGATTTTAGATTAATATTTTAAAGTTTAGAAACTCCACACTTAGAAACTTTTCACATAGAATCACCAATGTTATCCTATGGAAGGAAATTCAATTCACAGGTAAGTTACTTTTTAGTTACTTTTGTAATCCAGTGCTGGACTCCTAGATTCAGCACTGGGACATTTACTTAAAACAGGTAAGTAATTACGTTTTTGTAGTTTGTACGATTTTTAAAGAATATTCTTGTATTTCAAAAGTTGACACTTAGAAACTTTTCCACAAAGAACCCCAATGTTATCCTATGGAAGGAAATTCAATTCACAGGCAAGTTACTTTTTAGTTACTTTTCTTACTCAGTGCTGGACACCCAGGTTCAGCACTGGGACCTTTCCTGCAAACAGTTGAGAAAATTCGGTTAGGTTATTTGTGCGATTTTTAAGAATATTCTTAGTTTTCAAAGTCGACACTTAAAAACTTTTTGGGAGAAAAAGTGTCAATGTTATCCTATGAGGAAAAACGAGTTATCGGTTTCGAGGTAAGTAATCGGTCTTTTGAGTTAGGGTTCTGGGGTTAGACTCGGGGGTCTCCCAGGGTCAGTGATGCACTGTTGTTGCACCCTCAGCGGCACTAGGGCGGCCGGGTGCAGAGTGTTGAGGCCCAATGTTATCCTATGGAGGATAGGGGGACTCCGGTTGGGGGCTACTGGCAAGCAGGCCACGGGGTTGTGGGAGCAAAGCTCCTAGGGTTAAGCTCAGGGCACGTTGGGGACCAAGTTAGCACCAAAGGGGCACCCTCAGCGGCACTAGGGCGACCGGGTGCAGGGTGCTGTTTTGAGGTCGGGTGCCCTGTTGATTTCAATGGAGATTCTCCGGGACAAAGAAACACTGCAGGCTCGGGACGAGGACCTTCCAGGAGCAACCACCACTTCGAGGGTAAGTTTGGATGTAGAGGGTTGGTTAGGCACCGTTGGTTGGGGCACACAAGGCCGTGGGCGTCGGGTGCAGGGGTGCCTTGGGACGTCGGATTTTCTTACCCGCTCTGGTCGCGGTAGGGGGTCCTCTGGATTGAGGCTGCAGGCGTCATCAGGAGGCTTGAGGCAGGTCAGGGGTCGCCGGATCTCGGGTCAGGATCGCCGGGGGGACCTCCTCTGGGTGTTTGCCCACTCGAGCTCGGGCCGGATTCAGCGGGTGCAGAGTGTGCGGGATTCGCGGTTCCTGGCTGGCACCAGAAGCTGCAGGTCAAACACGTCCGGTGTTCACGGGAGAAACAGCTTGGAAAGTGAAGGCAGGCAGGTCCTCCGGGGTTTTTGAGGTTGCTGGCCGCTGGACACGCCGGGGTTTTGCAGGAGCAGGTTCGAGGGGAGACAGGCCTGTAGGGCTGGGGCCAAGTCAGTGGGCGTCGTCCTCTTGTTAGCTCTGCACGGCTTCTCGTCCTTCTTCCTTTTCTTGTTATTGCTGGATCTGAGGAAGGAAGGTTCAGGGTGCCCCTAAATACTAAATTTAGGGGCGTTACAGGTAGGTAAAGGGCAGGGACCAATGGGTCCCTTCCCTGGGGTGGAGTACACCCCTATCCTGCCCCTCTCCTGTGGGAGGGGGCAGTAGCCTAGTCCTGATTGGGCAGGTCTCCCCATCTTCAAGATGGCAAGAGCCCGGAGTTGTGCTTCACCTCGCCTCCCCACCTGAGGGGTGGGGTTGGCAGAGGCTGGCACATCCCTTTCCTCCCTTGGGGTTTCCCGCCAGTCTTCCCGCCAGAGAGGGGGTCAGAACCGGTGGGGGCCAGTTGCCAGTACAGCAAGTGGCCTGGAGAAGCTCACAAGGCGGCATGCCTTTGAAGCTTCCCCTGCCCATCCTGGGGAGGAGACCTAGCACCTCGCCCAGGATGTGCATTGTTGCAGGCCCAGGAGAGCGGATGGCTCTCCACCCAGGGGTCCAGCAACATGTCTGCTATGTGGCAGCCGGGGCAGCCCCTCAGACAAGACGTGGATTGTAGGTTAGGTTCAGGGGGCAACTTTAAGATGCCCCCTGTCGTGCATTTTACATTAAATCCCACACTGGCATCAGTGTGGGTTTAATGTGCTGAGAAGTTTGATACCAAACTTCTCAGTCTTCAGTGTAGCCATTATGGTGCTGTGGAGTTCGTAATGACGACCTCCCAGCACCATATACTCTTAATGGCATCACTGCACTTACAGTGCCCAGGAATGGCCCTGGGTACTGTAGGGGCACAGGGCTCATGCACCTGTGCCCACACCACTGGCATAGTGCACCCAGCTAGAGGGGTGACTGAGGTATGCCAGGGCAGTATGTTTGTGGGCATGGCACACAGGGATGTGTGCCATGTCGACTCTCTGTTTAGTTCTGCACCAAGACACTCAGCCTGCAAAGGCAGGGTGTGTGTGTCAGGGTACAGGGCCTCTAAGGGTGGCACAATAAGTGCTGCAGCCCTTAGGGGCCTTCTCTGGTCACAGTGCGCTGGGTACCTAGGGTACCATTTACCAGGGGCTTACCTGTGGCCAGAGATGCCAATTGGGTTTAGGCTTTAGTACAGTTTTTAGGGAAGGAACACAGGCCCTGGGTACCTGATTGGCAGGGACCCAGGGCACACCAAGGAAAAGTGCATCAGTTATCAGGCAAAAAGTGGGGGGGTTACTGCAACAGAAACCCACTTTCCTATAGGTGTGCACTGACAATGTTCCACCTTTTAGGTGGCGCACAGTCAGTGCGCCTCCTGACAGCTTTTTTGCCTCTGCGCCCACGTCTGTAATACAGTGCGGACGCAGAGGCAAAGGGATCCCCTCATTTGCATACGGCACGCCCCATGCAAATGAGGGAATGCCCCCTGAAGATAGCGCTGGCACTTTATGTGCGCCAGCGCTATTGGTATTACAGAAGGGGACGCACAAGCGTCTGCAGCCCCTTCTATAATTCCAAAGTGCCCTGGGGGCCGCTAAGCGGGCGCAAACGCCTGTTACGCCCTCAGGGCACTTATGTAATACAGCCCCTGATTTCATTCTAAAAAATTATTAAAACCTAACTACAAATACGAATTTACAGGCCACCTGCTTCAATGTCTTTTCACACTTAATCCTAAAGTGTAAATTTCGAAGTCACAAAGATTAACCTTCCTTATTTGATTTAACAACGTATTTATAACCATAGCGTTTTGGGCTTAAAATTGTCAGAGTGCAAAACATGTCAAAAGAGTCCCAAATTAATGAAGGCTTGCAATTCCAAAATTGAATTATTCATATTACAGATTGATATAATCCATTGTCAGGTTCAAATGGATAATAGTGAATTATTCGTTCTTGAAATATACACTTTCCAGTAAAATGTGAACATTCACTTGGTCTTGAAGGACATTAAATAGAATGGCCTTCACAGCGATTTTGGTTTATTTATTTTAGACAATAGCAAGGAAGTGGTTTAAAACCAGGTCACCCAGATAGTATGCATTTTTTTTTATAAAGCTCAGCTAGGGACTATGTTTAGGTGACTCTTGCAAACCTACATTTCTTAAAATGGCCTGTGTCAACGTTGCATTTAGCAACAGTCACAAATTTTATATTGCGACTTTTGTCATTGGATCTTTATTTTTCAGCTAAAAACAAGCTGTTTTATTTATCACCCCCTCCACAGTATATGTTCTATAAAGTACAGCTCTCACCAATCTACCTTAGCCATCCTGTAAGTGCCAATAAACCAGCCAGATACTTGGGTGGGATGACTCAAAGAACGGCAAGGAATGTACAAACACCCCAAAATCATTTACACCGGTGCCTTAAATGGCCTTCCTAGATATGATTAACAGGTTTTAAGAAGATTCTTATTCCCCCCCACCCTGATATTATGCTATGTATGTAATTAGCATTGGAATCACAAGATCCCATTTTAACTTCCACAGATTGTTAGATTGCTTGACAGGTCTCACTGTAAAAATGTAACTTAAATGGAAAACTACGAAGCAAAATTTTACAAGCAGGAGCGCAATCTATAAACGAGGAATAATAGAAAGGTCATATGAGACTACAAATCGCTAAATGAAACAATGTACCCAGCAGGCTGCAGAACCATACGTCGAAAACAATTTCAAGAAATGATCTCTTTCCAAGAAAATAGACAGATAGTAATTGCAGTAGCAAGACCCAACCGGCTACTATTGGTAGTACCTCCTGGCTTATTTCTGTGATCCACTCCACCAAATCAGGCCTAATCAGACCTAATCTGTTCCCTATTATAGAATGGATTGTATTTTTAGTTTTCTTTGCAGTCTATCGATTCACTTTGCCAGTGGACTGTATGATTATGACAGGGATTCCCTGAAACTTACAAAACAGTGGAAGAATTATACGGTTATCAGACCCCATTGGCATCATTGAACTGGTCATCAAAACTCTTGGTACCTTGACACTACATTACTGATTTTACTTTGTGGGACTTACATGTTTTGTATTGTAGCATTTGGGCTCCTATTGTTTTTTTAAACATCTGTTTGATTGTTTTTCTTTTAATATTGGGTTCTTATTTTTGATTGAATGAAAACTCAGCAGCTGGGGATCCAGCCCAGTCATTTGTCCTATGCTGAACCCAGAATGGTCAACTAATAAAATAGAGAGCCAGATATATTGTTGACCTCCCGAAAACATTTGTGCTGACCAAAGTAGAGCCCCAAACAATAGCATAGACTATATGATCAATGTTTCAATAAATATAGAACTTAAGAATAATAAAAACATTTGGTGTTGTATTCCAGCAGCATATGTATTCAAGCGTTCTCTAGCTTTGTTTGTGTGTCACGAAATACAGCAGGGCTTCACTCCAAACTATGTAATATTCAGAACTATGTAATATGAAACAGTTGGACACTGACCAAATTCTTTTTAAGCAAGACTTGGTCATTAGAACCTCTGCATACACTTGGGTTTTTACGCATGATAAATACTCTCACTGTTTTGTCGATAAAAGGTGCTGTAAATGGGTTTTGATTATGTGGTTCTCCAGTTATACAATTCGTTGACTCTAACTCTCCTAATATAAAAACACTGGGAACTTGTGACTATTTAAAATAACTGTCAAAGGACAGTGTATATTTAAAGGTCCACACCACCCATGCAGTGTTACTCCCCCTTTTATGTTAATTACATATGATTTAAATGCTAAACCAGAAGCAGAGTCTGTCCTCACGGACTACGATACAGAAGAGGTTAAGATCTTAATCCCATGCATGAACTCTTTTTTATCATTGCTGTCCCATCTACTGCACTGCAATTGGATAACCACTTGTAGGCACTTGACTCTCAAAGGGGTAGTGAAGCTAAGCAGTCAAGCTTACCCTAAAAAGAGGTAGGGGTAGAAAATCAGATACAGCATGACACATTAAACAACACTCAAACTCAATCAGCAGCCTCTGCAATATCTTCAAGAAAGAATCAGGTATGTAAAAAGTGCAGTTATAAATGATAGACAAAGCCACAGAAAGCTTGCAACATCTGCTGCTGGAATACAGCAACAAATGGGGAGAGGATGTGGCCTAACGACTGGAGCGGTCGACCTCGAAGCTGGGAACCGGGTTCTTGTCTAGGCAGGGACGCTCAACATCCTGTGATTCTTGGCAAATCACTTAATCTCCCTGTGCCTGCCAAAAATGAATGCGTCAATCTGTAACGTAACTGGTACTCATGTAAGGCGCTCTGATACCTTCGGGTCGAGTTTGCACTACATAAAACTCTAAAACAATAATGGCTGATAATATTGTTTGGGTCTCAGCATGGGTCAATACAAATGATTTAGGGAGTGCAACAATATATCTGGCTCTGTTTCAATAGCTGCCTATTCTAGGTTCAGCACAGGACATCCGACAGGGCTGGATTCCCAGCTGCTGAATTTTAAATCCAAAATAGAAACCCAAAATCCCCCATACAAAACACACAAAGTAAAATCAATGTAGTGTCAGGGTACCAGTAGTCTTGGTGACCAGTTCAATGTTGCCAATGGGGTCTGGTAACCAGTGTACAGGTGGTAGGACAAATGCTTAGTTTTCATAAAACAGTTAACCCCAAATGGTTTAAGGTTTTCTCAATACAGGTGCATATGTTACTGGATCAGCACCACTTTTAGCATCTTTCAAAAAATAGCTAGTAACAGTCAAGATTTCCAATGGTGGGGGCACCAAGTGGACCAAAAAAGCTGAACTAGATCAAGCGGGAAACTAGTCATCAGGGCATGGAACTACTCACAACTTAAAACTGTGATATTTCATGAACTGTAAGGGATACAGAGATGGTTCAAATTACTCTGAAATAAGGATATCTTATCTTAGATGAGACTAGACCATTCACCAGGGATGTGAAGTTTCATAACCTCCAAGTGTCTCTGGGACTGGGAAGAGCAAATACTGGCACTCCATAGGTAGAGAGTGGTTTAGGAATGGTGCGCAATCACCAGTGTGAAGTTACAGGAAAGCATCTCAGGAGCTACATGACTAACATTGTGCTTATCTCTGGTGTTTGTCTTTCCTCTAGGCCAATTGGGCTGCAAGGATCTCATGGATCCTGGGTAGCCTTGTTCCCCTGAGTTGTCCTTCAAATATATCTTTTGTTAGCTGGACTTTGTGCAAGTCTTCTAGTTCCAGGGCAGCTCCTTTTCCCACAGGGCAGCCTTGTCTCCCAAAGGCCAATTGGGAGTGGATGGAGAGTTGAGGGGGACAGGGGGACAGAGGAGGGTTGTATGACGTAACCACGCATGCAATCATCATGCATGCCTTTACCATGCCGTCAGTACAATGCATGTGTCATTACCACGCATGGATTTACTACGAATATTTTTACAACGTATTTGCCATTTCCTCAAGATTTGCTTTTGTAGAGGCATGGTTGGTAAGGGCATATGGCTGGTCAAAATTTGGCATGCATGACAAAGGCTTATGCTTGGTAACGGCATGCGTGCAGTTGCAGAATGAGCGTTCTAGTTTTAAAATACGTATCCCCAAGTGATCTGCTCACAGAGGAAAATAGAGATTGTGAACGGACTTGCATCTAGTGACGGAATACCGGGACAGAGACACCAGAACCAGAGAGAGAACCAGAACTGGGACAGAGAGAACCAAATACAGCCCAGAACTTGAACGGAGAGTGGTATCAAGAGAGCGCCAGAAAGGCACAGAGGGGCACAGTTGTGTAGAAAGCTGTGTGTTGCCACACATATGTCTCTACCTGGCAATGAGCCCTAAAACCACTTCCTGCTTGGCCCTGAACCCTAAAACCACCCCTTTTCCTAAAACTGCTGCCTGCCGCAGCCCCCTGCCCGACCCTAAAACCGCCTCTTTTCCTGGCCCTGAGCCCTAAAACTGCCCCATGCCGCAGCCCCCTGCCCGGCCCTGAACCCTAAAACCGCCCCTCTTCCTGCCTCGTGGTAAATGATGCGTGGTAAAGGCATTCTCGTTGTAAAGGATGTGTGGTAATGGTCATGACCGCGTTGTAATGGCTGTTTCCTCATTTTTCTCTCTTTGTCCTTTTTTTGTCATCTTTTATAATCCCAATTGGTATGGTATTTCCAATTCTGCCTTTTTATTACAGGGAGATTGTGTGTGAGGCCAACTTTTCTTTTACAACACAACAAAAAATGTAACATGTGATAGAGAAAATGGCATCGTAAATTTATAAGATCATGCAACGGAAGGAAGAGCAGGGGTTCAGGAAAAAAACCAGGCTCTAAGTGGGTTACAATGAACAACAAGCACATTTACCATGAAACGTCTGGTTGAGATTAAAAGGAAAAATTAATGGTCTAAGGCGTTATCATCAGGATCTGGAATTTCATGTGGCAGATGAGATGGTTTTATACAAATACTTCTGAGACCAATATTGGTGGCAATCAGAATAGTGAATTAACTGGGATTAATCAGGAGTGTTTCAACTGAGCTATTTTATCAAGGCATGACAACTCCCTTCTCTTCAAACAGACTTTTATATATATATATATATATATATATATATATATATATATGGGGATCAATATAAACAGATCAAAGGATGACACAACCTTAACAAGCATACTACTAAGCTGACCCGTGAGGATATAAGAACTACTAGGGATATGTTTACACCATGCTACATTTATGACCAGAGGGAGAAAGAAAATATACCTCATTGTTTTACTAAAATATGTCTCAAATATGCTCAGATCAAAGCCAAACTTTGACACTGCCATTCCCCGAACATTGCTCAATTATTCGCCGATGGTCACTAAAAATAAGATTTTACAAACATATATGTATTTTTTGCCAGGTATGCAGGAGCAAAACTATTCTGGCAAGAGATAAATTTGTGTTAGACTTGGTGTATGCATTTATAATAGGACAATAAGAAAAGGTGTGGATCCACACTAGTAAAGTATCCTTTAATGTTAGATTTCACATTTCCAGCAGACAATACTTAGGCAAATGCCAAAGACGCTTACAAGAGGAGGAAGGTGTTTTTCGCCTGACATGGAGCATTGAATGCCAATGCTGCAACCCATCAAAAGTGTTTGATCTTGGAGACTGCTAAAATGGCTCAGCACACAGACTGATGTCACATCAAAATGGTAGGAAACTAGAACACTGCAGGATGAAAATAATTACCTCAAGATCCCAAAATCTCCCAACCACATCAAACAGTATAAGTTCCTTGTTATACTGATTCTTTACTCGTACTTCACTGTCCTCCTTCCAAGACAAAACATGCCTAGATCTTTTCCACAGTATCTAGTGAGCTGCTCTCAGGAAAACACCACCGGTTCATGATCGGTCACGTCTACAGGCTGGCTTTTTCCAACTAGCACTCCATCTAGATGATCCTGAGTTTAACACAAAGTTTAATCTGGGCCTGATCCCACCACAGGTTTCACTCCCAATGTGTTCTCGGGTTCTGCATAAACATGGCAAAGAGTATGTCTGGAATGCAAACGTTTGTACTTAACAACATTCTTTTCTGGTGCCACAGAGGCTCTTGGAATGCTATGTCTAGTGCCACAGTAAGGTATACCAAGGCAGTATTTCTTATGTGTCTATGCAACATGTTATTTGTGATTGTTAAGGTGATGTGGAATTGTGCTATCAGCAGTTGTTTAACATTTAGTAACTGGTGCCAAAGACGCGCACAATTATTCAATGTAGCGATTAACTACAAATCAACTGCATGCCTTTTGTACTGCACAAGTACAATAGAGAGGCGAAATGTGATTAAAATATACTCAGGAGGCACAAAGACAAGACCCAAAAGCTTTATACTAGAGCCCTCCAAAGATCTTGCAACTGAAGATTTATAGTTCTCAAGTGTTATTCAAATTGTTGATTTATCTGGCAAAACTATGTATCCTGTTATTAGCATGATATTTGATTACAGTACAACTGCTTGTCCTATGTCCAATAAATGTTTGATTTAGAATTTTTAATCTCGAAACGATACCTAAATAAATTACACCCTTTTCAATCTATCAAAGCTCAGACATATGCAGTGGCCTTCACATCTGCTTCTAATGTATAGTGGGTACATTGCGTTTTAATATTTCCTCCCAGTTACTTATTTGTTGTACGCAAATCAGACCCTGGCACTTGATCCAGTCACCGGTTTTCCATCGTGTGTCACACCTCTTGGACATATTAATTTTACTACGGTAGCCAGTTTTTGACAGTGTTTTACAAACCATTTTCACTCTCTCCAAACTGATTATTAGATACCAAACCTACCCACTTATTTGTATGACAGCTTAAAACTGTTCCTTCATCTGTCGTAGAGGCTCCACGATGCTAAAGTTGGTGGCTTCACTAACTTGTGAATAATTGTTTCATGGATTCTTGTCTTCAAAAATCCTTTATGTAATTAGCAAGAATGCAGAAAAAACAAATACTTTCAAATACTGCTCAATTAGGGACTTATGCGCATGTGAAAGAATAGGGAAGATGCCTCTTAGTTGGCTGTCTGTAATACCAAGCAATGCTTGAAAAATGTTCCCAATATAATAATAATAAATAATAACATTTGCAATAACAATTATAATAATCAAAGAGTAGGCAATTTCTTTATTCAAGGCTAGCAAATATCTGTATGGGAGGACTAGTTAGAGGTGATAAACTTCAAGCTTAGAACTTTTTTTTATAGATCAAAAGAGATTATGTTTGCAATCAGGAGAACATTATATCAAATTAAAACAGAGGCAGCTTCTTCTCTTTTCAGAAATATAGGGTGCTGTAGTTTCCAAAGAAAATGGGAGAGGATAACTTCCTACAAGGGCAGACTGGGTAGTATAAAAAATATCAATGGCAGATGAGTGGTGCCTTTCTGGAATATTTAAATTGGCAGATTATCAAGATATGGACCCCTTTTGGCAGTACTATAGAGGCACGCATTAACGGGGGCGCCAGAGAGCTGGCAAGCAAGATGGTCGCACTCTAGTGAGGCTCCTGCTGTTCGGAAGCTAATCCTTCAACATCCTCCAATTGCGATATGAAATAATGCTCGATATGTCCCGCTGAGGAGACCAGCTGTGCCCCTGCACTGGGGGAGAGACGCCGAGATGCAACCCCTGCAGGGAAGAAGCATAAACGACAACTGCAGCCTAGCGCGCTCAGAAGAAACAGTAAATAGGCCTGGGGCGGCAGCTGAGAGCCGCCCCGGTGAACAGCGGGACAAGTGGCGGTCAGCGCTGCAGGACGAGTGGATATCGGAAAAGGGACGATTGAGCGGCCCTGCGAGGAGCCTGGGGACTGCCGACCAAGTGGAGGTTCCGACCCGAAACCAAAGTGAGGCGTGACGCGAGCTCGGGCAGAGAGAAACGAGAGGTGAGACGGACCATTGCAGGGTACGGCCCGAGCGGGCTGCGCGGCTGATTGGTGTCACCCGCCCCCTCCCTATGTCGGAGCAGCCACGGCGCCATATCCCGTAAAAAGAACTGAGGCTGCGTTGGGGCTTTACAGGGGAGAATGCAGTGCCTATCCTGGATCGGCACGCGGAATTCGGAGAGCGTGTGCTCCCAGACTAATCTGAGTGGCTTCAGGGCGGAGAGTATGGAGCAACACAAAAAGTGGCACCGAGGCCGCCCCATATCCAAATCGCGCGACAGAGCCTAGGGCCTAGATATCCCACAGCGCATACCCACCGCTGCTTTGCCTGACTTGATTGCGAGGCTGCCCGATGCGACCGCTGATGTCGGGAGTGAACTGAATAGTGCACAAAAAAGAGGGGGAGCCCAGTCCTGGGCCTGGAGTGGAAAGACTAAACTACTGATTAGCAAGGGACGCCCCCCCCCGCAACTGCAGCATACCGGCCTAAGGAAAAGCCCAACCCAGGACAGCACAGGACAGTTTGCAAAGCTCAGGCACAGAAGACCAAGTCTCCCAATTAGAGGAAGTACGAACCCTGAACTGGCACCTGGCAGCCTTGGGGGGATACATGACGGTGAGTGCGAGGCGACGCTGGAGGGACACCAAGGCCGCCTCATACCCAAATTGCTTGACAGACCCAGCAGAAAGAGCCTAAGTAAGATTGCGACATAGAGCGCCGGCATAAAAGACCAAAACACTACACAGCGAGAAGTGAGCGTTACTCTGCCTGGCCACGAGACTGCTCGTGAAAGAACTGCACTCTGACCACTCTAGAAGCTGGACCCCCTCCTGGGTTTAGAGAAGACGTCAGAATTACTATTTTAATTGGGGAAGGGCCCCCCTCACCACCTGAGAGCTAGGCACAAGCTCCTCCCCCTATTACAATACATCAACCCAAGGGACAGCCAGATACAAGGCAGCCTGCAACCCTTCGGCACAGAAGACCAAGCCTTCCACTTAAAACTCATTACTAACTGCAATCCTGCGTAGCGAACGCACCGAACATAGACAGTACTGACCTGCCACTGCAGAAATGGGCAGGACGGAGACAAAGCAGGCTAAACTGCCCTTCGAACCACATAAATCTAAGCAAAACCTCACTGGGAAAGATGATTCCAGCATGACAGAGACACATCAGCCCCCCACACAGTCAGAAGATACGGACATGAAAACTTTACTGCTTACAATGAAACAGACCCTCACTACAACTGAATCCAAGATAGATTCCATGAGAATGGACTGTATCACGCAACGTCTGGAAAAGCACGATAGACGCATAACTGAAACAGAACAGAGAATATCAAATCTGGAGGACCACAGCAAAAAGAGCAGATGCAGGGAATGGGGCGCCTTTGAATATCATCTCAGCGAAAAACGAGGAGTTGGAAGCACGCTCGCGCAGAAATAATATTTGTATCCTTGGAATACCAGAGCCTGGATGCATGGAGGACTACATAGAAAATATGCTAGTGCGCTTATTCGAAGCGGACTCCTTCTCAAAACAATTGGTAGTGGAACGAGCCCATCGCGCATTGACGGCAAGAACACCTCCTGGCTCCACTCCCAGGTCCATTATTGCCTGGCTTCTGAACTACAGAGACTGTGACACCATATTGAGGCTGGCACGAGAGAAACGCAACTTAAACTATGATGGCAACTCCATCTCCATCTACCCGGATTTCACGATGGCGGTCCAGGAGGCCCACAAGAAGTTTGCACCGGTGAAACGAAAGCTACAGCAGGCCAACATACCCTATGCTATGCTATACCCGGCAAAGCTCCATATAACCTATCAGGAGAAGCAGCATTTTTTCAACACCCCACAAAAGGCCCTAGAGTTCCTGAATAAAGCAACCCCACGTGTTCCCCGATTAAGGAATCTGAAAGCGGCTCTGATGCCGAATCTCCACTGTCAGACATAAGCTAAGGGACGTACATCGAATCAGTGCTTAATTTGTGCCGGTGCTTTCCGGTGCTTAGCACCGGCACTTAATTGTCAGGGCCGGGTCTACACGCATCTTGTTGCACGTCATTGATTTTGATATGCTTAATTTACCTCACTACTGGACTTGTCATAGAGTGTTGTGTTCAATTTCTCGTCCGCAGTACTGCTCCTCGTCCATCTCCCGAGTGAGTCAAAGTGTGTTGCGGGTGCGGCTGTGAGACTGAGCCTGCCCTGGCTGAGCAAAGACGACAATGGAGATCCATATGAATGAATCTCAATCTCAATCTGATATGCTGATGGCGGCCGCGGCCCTTAGTTCAGTGTTGCCGGCCCGGTGGGCGGGACACTGATTTGGGCTGGATTTTGGTTTTGCGGGGGTTGGGGCTGTGCGGCAGCAGCCAGTGTGCGCAGATTTTTCCAGATTGCATTGCCACGCCCCAGCATACCCGCACCCCACTACCGAGTCATTGTTGTACTCAGTGCAAGTGCCAGCGCGACCCGACGACGACGTTGAGGACTGGCAGGCAGCACCAGGTCAGGCAGGCCTAATCAGTTAATAAAGCTAAAGGCAGTGCAGTCAGTGTATGTCCCGCCCAGCCCACCACGAACCGGTAAATTAAGTAACTAGTAGCCTCGGGACAGCTCAACTGCCGACCCACCAGATGGGCCGTAGCCAGGAGAGGCAACCATTGGGGCATCAGAGGGGGCGGGCGGAGGGCCCCAGGCGCACTGGAGAAGAGCCCGAGCATCAGCCCCAATGCTGGAGCTTCCACTGTGAGCAGGAAAGTCCCGATGCAGGATGCCAGTGCAGGTGAGGGGCCCCCTTGATGGTAGTCAAGCATAGTGGTCTAGGTTATAAATGCCAGTCTGGCCGTTCCCCCCCAGGGGCACAGTCCCCCACCTCTGTCCGGCCTCGGTCCAGCAAGCACCCGCACAGTTCAAGCATTGCCGCTCACGGGCGAGGCGGTAACAGTCAACTACGGCAGGGGGAGTTAATTTTGCTGATGCAGGGTCTCGGCTGGCAGGAAAGAATATGTGCCTCCGTGGAGACATAGCAACTGCTGGCAGAGGGAGAGTGGGCAAGGAGTGAATAGTAGCAGGCCGCCGCAGATCACGGCGAATTTAGGCTTGGAGGGTAGGCCGCCTCAGTAGTGTCTGCGTGGGCTAGGGGTTACCGCAGTTGCGAGTTGCCGCCTGGCTCCCATCAAACATCGGTCCCCAGCCATGTAAATTATTGAGGTGGATATCGGGCGCCAGAGCAGGCGAGAGGGCCCAGGTCCACAGAGGCCACGACCGCAGTCGGCCACCGAGTCGCAGGTGTCGGCAACAGCTTCAGAGAGCCGTAGGAGCCACCACCGCCAATGCTGGGTCCAAGCGGGTCACAGAGGGACGTGTCTCTGGTGCAGTGCTGTGGCGCCGATGGTGGGGATCCAGTCAGGGAGTCAGTGTCCGCAGGCCAAGTCGGGCCACAGCTGGAAGGAGGCGGCCGCCTCCGAGGCTCTCGTGCTGGCTATCCTGCGTTGCCTCCAAAAGTGTCCATCTGGCTCCCACCAAGCCATTGAGCGCCCCCCCCCGCCGCACAGGCCACCGGCCCAGGTGCCGAGTGTTAGGGTAGGAGAGGAGGTTCTAGATCGTAGAAGGCCACGTCTCCACTAGCCATGCCATGACATGATGCTAATAATATGCCCTGGTGGGTTTGTTTTCCCTCGATTGCTCCCTTGTTCGCCTACCCTGCGTTGCATTTTTCCAGCCCCTGGATAAAACTCGTCAGACACGGATTAAATGAACAGGAGTTCTTCGACCAATAGGAACCTTACAAAATAGGGGAATTTGGTAACTTCCCCACGTTGAGCTTTTCGCGCAGGAAAAGTTAAGATTCTTCCCGTCAAATGGACAGCTGAGTTAAAGAGGGAAGTAGGTGAGTGGCATTTCACCATTTTGTGATGTTATTGGGTTCAAATGATTGGAAATTATAAGTATTGCACTTTGAATCGTAGTCACAAAAAGTCATAGTTAGAATTGTTATAACAGTTGATTTTCAAGCAGTGGAACTGAGGATTAAGCTAACTTTTTTTTTACTCAATAGGGACTTTAAAGGAAGTAAGGTGATTTTGAGCTGGCTGTTCAGCTGATTTCATCTTAAGGTGTTATTCTGTTCCCGTGTTTACTTAGTGGCTATGTGCTCTGTCTTCCGTAAGGATGTTGCATCTCCTAGGTGAAGTAAGATAACGAATTGACAGCGCTTTAATGGATATTTGAGCAGTACTAAGGCGCTGCAGTTTGTCCTGTTATTAAATGCACTCATCGAGGGAATTCCTTCAAAGGAAGTGCCCCAGCTCATATTCTCGCCGAGTCGTCGCAGAAATAGGCTGTTATAATGAAAGTGATACAGTAACTTGTGTGAAAACTGGCGTAGACATCTTTAAGGTGGTGCAATTCTACCGTACGTTTTTCAGCCGGGAAGGCACTGAGTGGTGTGTGTTTATCTTTGACATTTGTCAGTTTTTGATTATGTAAAACAACGATGTGTTATCTTCACATAGTAATGCATTGTGTGATTTTTTTAGATACCTTTGACTATTGGGGCTGCTCAGAAAAGAACTTTCCAGAAGTCTAGCAGGTCTTGATGACGTGTTTACATCAACACGTGTTTTTTGCATTGCCACACTGAAAGTGGTATTACAACTCTTTAGGAACACTGTAAAGCATTATCATTGGTTCAGTGTTTGCAGATCAATAATGCATGGGATGTGGACTAAAAGTAATCATAAACAGCACAGCCAGAATAATGAGCACAATTATAGCCTGACTAAACAGCGTGTAAGCAAGAGGCTGTACGTGCATGGTGTTAGATCTGAGACAGGGGCTACGTGAGAATTATTTATGGGGTACATGTCACTGGAGCCAATGGTGGAAGTGGGTGGAGCCAATGGAGGATGTGGGTGGAGCCAGAAAAGTGGGTAGTGGCCTCCTAAGAAAACATTTGAGCACCTGCACTTCTTATTTTACAAATTAAGCACTGATCTATGTGGTTCCTAGTCTTTTGACTCCCTTTGCATGCTAATCCAAATCTAACACCAGTGGAACAGATGACCACAAAAAGAAAAAGCGATTCTATAGTAGTCTTCCCTCTTTCCTCTCCTTGAACATCTCGCCTGCCTTGGACTAGCACTACCCACGCCACTTAATACCACTGGTTCCGACCCCAGGGCAAGGAGGCACGCTTACTAATCAAATCAGGACTGCGATGAGACTGTTGAGGATGGCCACAGAACTGTAAGTTATCCTATTCCCTAGCGCCTTCAATGACAAGAGGGAATCTGCTAGGAGCTCTGGCGACACCCCCCCCCCCTCCAAACGGGAATCCCCCTCTGAGACTGATATAAATCTAGACTTCATTGCTATACTTTCTAGTTTTCTATAGAGTGATCCCTTTCTTCCACCCCCTACTCTAACTTTCCCCCTTAACTCTGTTTTTCTTACTACATACCTTCAGTTCTTCAATCACTTTATCTCCAAATCTCTAACGGGCACATCCACAGATATCTATCTATGGAGATGTTTCATCCTATAATCTCTGCCAGAAAGGTGCCTGAACTTTTTTTTCTTGTCGGACATCAGGGTGGGTACAGATTCGCCAGCGGTATTGGGCCGCTGGTGTGGGGGGAGGGGGGAAGTTAACGAAACTAGATGCTGCAGAGTGCTACAGTTTTATCCATGTCCTAATGTATACTTATTACTGCTATTACACACCATACAGACCCTTACAATAACTAAGCGCGAATAGCCAATACCAAAGACCAAATCCTCAAGCAGGCACTGTCAGATCGCTGGATAACCCCTCGATAAACTTACTGACTTTGGAATGTGCAAGGGCTGAAAACCCTCGCAAACTCAGACACATACTCGGATTCCTAGACAAACACAATATTCAGATAGTAATGTTGCAAGAGACACCTTTAGACCCCACTACGCCGGCCATATTCGTCACAAAATGGGCAGCGCACAGATACTTCGCTTCTTACGCCACTTATGCTCGAGGGACAGCTATACTGATTAGATCCACTGTACAATACGTTCCATCTGGCACACTATCGGATCCACAAGGCAGGTACTACATAATGTGGGGGCACATAGCTACACATTCCATCACATTAGTGAATTTCTATGGACCAAATATAGACAATGTGGATTTCTTCAGCAAACTATGGGGAACTATACTACGTATTGATGCGACACACTTAATATGGGGAGGGGACTTCAATACCACGACAGACCCCAGTAGAGACCGGTCCTGCGGGACAATCGGCCCCACTGCCAGGGCTGGAAGCGACCAGCGGACATCATGAGGGACCATTACATACTGGACGCATGGCGGACTATGTAGCCCACGCGACGGGAAGGCACATTTTAGTCAAGTGTATACTCCAGCTGGTCCAGCATTGACTATTGGCTATTATCGCGGGGACTAAGCACATGGTAACAAACACTGAACATCTCGCCTGGACATATTTGGATCATTCCCCAGTCTTACTGCAGATCCGACCTCCGGGAAACACCCTACCTTTCGTGGAGACTCCAGAGCACTGCACTTTTAGATGACAGCTTCCGCACAGAACTTGGACAGGAAATTAGAGACTTCTTCCACAGAAATCTTGACACAGTCCTGACATTGGCATGTGTCTGGGAAGCCTTTAAGGTGACCATATGCGGCACTTGTATTGTGAAGGGAGGTGGGATCCTACGAGATAGCCGAAAAACACTTAAGAAATTAAAGTCGGACATTAAAACAACTGATAACCGCACCTGACAGACAAAAACAAGCCCAAATTAGAGAGCTAACTATGGAATACCAGGCCACAGCAGAACGAGAAACTCTTTTTAAGTCCAAATCAACGCGCTCACATGTATGGGGAGGGAGAGCGACCGGGTAGGGCACTAGCTGAGACGATCCAAACCCCTAAATTCTGCAACTACGTACTTGCGATCGAAGATGCGAATGGAACCCTACAAAGAGACAATGCACATATTCTTGAGGCCTTCACGGCCAACTACTCCTCTCTCTACTCTACACGTCGGACCAAACACACTGATATAACTGCCTATTTTGAGGACATTGCCCTCTTATGGCTAAGCGACACCCATAAGGAATTCCTCTCTGCAGACATTGAGGAGGAGGAAATATGCACGGCCATAATGCAATTGCACTCTGGCAGCGAGCCGGGTTCTGATGGACTACCGGCTGACTTCTATAAATGCTATGAAGGGACGCTAGCTCCCATCCTAAAATGAGTATACGAATGGCCAAAGATGTGGGCACCCCTCCTCTGACTATGCATGAAGCATCGATAATAGCCATACTCAAGCCTGGAAAGACTGCCACCACATGTGAGGCCTATAGACCCTTATCTTTAATTAGCTGCGATGCAAAAATATTGGCTAAGGTTCTAGCCAATAGATTGAGCTTACTTATGGGTGGCTTGGTCCTGTCGGACCAAGCGGGCTTCATACCAGGACAGGCTACGTCTCACAATTTGTGTACACTATTTGCATTCATTCAAGACATAGACCTGGAACTGGCTGTGGTGGCAGTATTCCTCGTTGCCACCAAGGCCTTCGATTCGCTTGAAAGGGACTATTTGATCGCAGTGTTGCGAAGAATGGGTATCCTCCCTTCTTTTTTAGCCTGGATCACTATACTCTATAGCGATCCCAGAGCCACTGTACAGATAAATGGCAGCCGGTCGCGCTCTTTCCCCATATTGCGAGGCACCAGGCAAGGATGCCCTTTGACACCTCTCCTATTCGCGTTAGCGATAGAATCACTTGCGGCCAAACTCCGACAACACCACAGGGATCATGCGATAAGATACCCCACTCGGCATCTCCTAATATCGCTTTATGCAGATGACATGACGATATACATTCGAGACCCAAAAGATAGTTTAAACCCTATCCTTAGGGAATTTATTCATTTTCGAGGATTATCTGGGATAAATATAAATTGGACCAAATCGCAGATATTCCCCCTCACGCCCAATACCACACGCATCGCCCTGGATTACTCACTGGCATGGTGCGATTCAGAGGTTAAATATCTGGGAGTGACTATACATAGGGATCCAGAGGAAACACTAAGAGCGAACTATGGCACGGCCATAACTACAATCACAGCTCTGATATCTCGTTGGTTACAATTACCTTCATCACTAGCGGGTCGAATTTCCCTAATTTAAATGGTAATATTACCCAAGTTGCTGTGGCTTTTTCTCAACATACCCTACCCCCCTGGTCGTGCATTTTTCCAGACAATCCAAACCCAGCTGATTAGATTAGCATGGGGAGGTAAACAACCAAAAGTAAGATGGAACACCTTAACCCTGACCTTTGCGTTGGGAGGGTTTGAGGCACCGGATATGGAGCTCTACTATCTATGCGCGCAGGCCCACTATGCAACCTACTGGCTAAATCTGCCCCACTACATGCCACACTTGGCTGTGGAGCAAGGATACATGGATCCACTGCCCCCGTCCTCGTTTCTGGGTGCTCGAGTCCTAGGCGAAAACACTACCTACTCCACCGTGGCCTGAACCAACTCTGCGTGGAGACAGCTAAGAAAATGAACAAACCTATATTGTACTCCCAGTTGATGCCCCTCCCTTATCACCATTTGATTCCAATGACACACAAGAACGCATGCCGAAATGTGTTGAGAAAGAAGGGAATCACAGTTTGGGGTGATCTTTACTAGGAGGGAATATTTAAAGACCGAGACAAATTGATTGGAGAAGGAACCATATAGACAATACCACCCTCGCAATCAACTTAACTATCTATCAGAAGATGAAACCCTAGCTCTTCTTCAATCCTACGAGGAAACTCCTGCCGCCCTGAATCCTCCTCCTAAGGAAGGCGAACACAAGATCGATACGATCTCAATCAACACGAACAGATTCACCAGCTACATCAACAGAGGGGTAATCAGCAGCAACCTAAAACGAATACCCTTATCCACCCCTACCCACGACTTAACCCTGGGGAACTCTGCATCTCCGCTCTCGGGTCTCCTTCTTAACTGCAGATCAGCAGTGAAGCATGCCTCCGACATTGCCGAACTCATCTTGAGTCAAGACATTGACGTGGCAATTCTCACGGAATCCTGGCTCAATGAAGCTTCCTCACCCTGCATGGACCTTCTGGTCCCTCCAAACTACAACATCATTAGACTGGACAGACAAATTAAAAGAGGGGGAGGTATCACTTGCATCCATTGCGACGACCTCTCCGTTACCCAGTTCAGCTCCGACCCTCTGGACTCCTGCGAATACCTCGCACTCTCCATAAGTGACGACTCAAACCACTTATGCAAACTGCACACCTTCTACCACCCATCAGGTAAAAATTACCCATTCATTGACCACCTCATGGAAATCATTGTAGCAAATGCCTCCCCTCACTCCAATGATATATTCCTAGGAGACTTCAACCTTCACTGGAATGACCACAATGACGCTCAGGTCAACATCTTTAAAGACTTCCTGGATGGCCAATCACTTACTCAAGCCTGCACTCTACCCACACACTCGAAAGGAGCCACGCTGGACTGGATCATCTCAAAGGACACGGCAGTCAGGCTAACTTCAGTTGCTCCCTGGGACTGGTCAGACCACCATGCTATCGCCTTCCAAATACTGGCTGCAACTAAGAAAAGATCAGTACAACCAGTGAAACCGAAACTATGGATCCGGAACACTAAAAACCTAGACGCCGAGAAGCTGGCAGCACGATGCGAGATGTAACTCCCCCCTGCCACCAATCTTTCAACGGTCAGTGAACTTACTGACCACTACAACTCAACAATGTCGGATATAATTGACTCACTAGCCCCATTGAAACTAAAAAGAGTCCAGAACAAAGACAAAAATCCCTGGTTCAACGGGGCCCTAAACGCCGAAAGGAGAAATCTTCGGCTAATAGAAAGGAATTGGAGACAACACCCCTCCTCCCCCTCCCCACCCCCCCCCCCCAACTAAAGCTTCTTAGAAAGACCAGAAATGCGTACTATAAGAGCATTCGTAATTCAAAAAAAGAATTTTTCACAGTAGAACTTGAAAATGCTAAGAACAGACCCCGCAAGCTCTTCCAATTGGTAAAACAACAATCGAACAAACTGGCTAAAACTTCTAAAGAAACAACCGAATCCTTAATTAGCTCTGATGAGTTTTCCTTATTCTTCGCGACTAAAATCAACTCCCTGGGCAACGAGCTGTTTTCCGCCGCCATCGTCCTCCCACAGCCCGCAGTGACACTCCCAACTGGCGCTACACACTCTCCACAGACGTTACCCAAAAACCAAGCCCACTGGATCAACTTCAATCTTTATGACGAGCATAGCATATCAAAAATCCTATCATCCATT
Source organism: Calotriton arnoldi (assembly GCA_963921515.1). Classification (NCBI taxonomy): domain Eukaryota; kingdom Metazoa; phylum Chordata; class Amphibia; order Caudata; family Salamandridae; genus Calotriton; species Calotriton arnoldi. The sequence continues at coordinate 1,211,600 of CAWUFW010002724.1, read as the reverse complement.
AAACCGAACAACCACTTCAATGACCCGCTCCCATCCAACTGCTTATCTGCAGCTAACCATGTCATCATACCCATCTGGACTGCAACAATCAATGCTTCTCTAATGCAAGGGTCTATACCAGACGCATTAAAAACTGGACAACTCATCCCCATTCTAAAAAAAACCCACGCTAAACCCTGCCGAACCAGACAATTTCAGACCAATATCCAACATTCCTCTACTCGCAACACTTCTTGAGAAATGCGTGCAACAACAACTTAGCCTTCACATCGCCTCCTTCAACTTGCTAGATGAATGCCAATCTGGTTTCAGACCTGCCCACAGCACGGAAACCACTATTCTCCACATAGTAGATGATGCCCTTCAAGCCCTAGACCAAGGCAAAACTTGTCTCTTAATTCTGTTGGATCTTTCATCGGCGTTCGACACAGTCAACCATGAAAAACTTCTAGAACGTCTGGAATCCAGGATGGGTTTAGGGGGAACCGTTCTCAAGTGGTTCAAATCCTTTTTACAGAACCGCTCCCAGAGATTCTTAGTTAATCATAATTTATCCTCCCCTTCCCCGATTACGATTGGTTTCCCCCAAGGGTCAACTCTCTCCCCAACTCTCTTTAACCTCCATCTCGAACCATTAGCTGAAATTCTTCGTATCGCCAACATCTCCTTTCATATGTACGCAGACAACACTCAGATCTATATCAAAATCTCTTCTCTTGAGGAGGTCAAAATAACGAATGATGCTCTGAAACAGACGGTTCACTGGCTTGCCAACAACCAGCTCAAACTTAATGCGCAAAAAACCGAATTCTTGTTAATCTCCCCCCCACAAAGCTCCCCTGACATACTTGAATGGACCAACTCGATCACCGCGCTGAACTGCACCCCGACCATAGTGGACTCAGCCAAATCACTAGGAATCTCACTGGACAAAATCCTAAACATGCGAGCCCACATAAACACTCTGGCCAAAAATGCCAGGTTTCACCTCAGCTATCTGAGATATCTCAAACTGTTCCTAGACCCTTCGGACCTAAAAATGGCAGTCCAGGCCTTAGTTATCTCTAGGATCGAATACGGATGCTCAACCTTATCTGGCCTACCAAAGATCTCAACAACTCCCCTAAAAGCCTGTCTCAACACAGCTGCAAGACTCCTAACTGGCTCAAGACAATTCGATCACATTACGCCGCACCAAAAGGCGCTGAATTGGCTGCCGTACGAAGCCAGAATCCAACTCAAACTGGCCTGTATCACTCATAAAGCTGTACACTCCAACTCTCCTGCGTACCTTGCTCAGAAAATCGTGATCTCCGGAAGTGGCAGGCACTCTCGGTGTGCCAGGGATTATGTTTTGAAACAACCCCTCTTCCGGAAGAAGAAAACATACAACAGAGCCTTCTCTGGAGCTGCCCCCAGAATCTGGAACTCGCTGCCACCTTACATCAGAAGAATACCTGCCCTATCAAGTTTCAAAAAGGAAGTGAAGACCTTCCTAATGGGCAAATTCCTACCCTAATCCCTCTCAATGCTTCTGCAGCTTCAGCAGTTCAGCGACTTGCTTTATCTCGTACTGGAACTCTGCCGGGATTGTCGACTCTGCTCTCATGTCTACATGTTCCTTTTTGTATCTATCTTGTTTTGCCAATTCTTGTAATCATGTACTATTGCTGTAAAGCGCTCTGATACCCTCACGGGTCATGTTTGCGCTATACAAAACACTAAATAAATAAATAAAACCACTACACCATTGGACATTTTCCTATACATTAGGATGAAACAGGACATCAGACAGCTGTTCCCACTTTTCCTCATGACCCCCCCATATTAGATACACTACACAGTCTATTACAGGCGCCAGAACCGGCACATGCGGTCTCCAGACTTTACTGAGCTGCCCTAACGGAACGCCCAATGCCACAGACCGGCGCACGAGTAAATTGGGATCTAGAACTAGGTATACCGCTATCTGACGAGCAATGGGTCTATTGCTGCAAACAGACCGGCATGATAACTGCTAGCAGCAGACTACGCATCACACACTTCAAATTCCTGCACACAGTATACTACACGCCGGCACGACTATATAGATATAAATTATGAATGGATGACTGATGTGACAGATGCGGACAGGAGGGGGCAGATTTTTTGCACGTAGCATGGCAGTGCGGAAGGGTACACGAGTACTGGATGTGGTGGAAACAGCACTATCCCGGATGGTGACCGCCCCATCCAGCTCACACCGATCATGGCACTATTGGGTTACACAGAGGGCCTACCGGCCACACATTGGAAATTCGTGTCACTGGGGCTACTCTTGGCAAAGCGCATAGTGGCATGTCGATGGGGCAGAGGTCGGTCTCCAAATTTAAAGATTGGCTAGACGACCCAACACACTGCAAGGGACAGTTAACCACCTACGCTGAGCTCCTACCACTAGCTTCAAGCAAAGAGACATCTCGGACCCTCTGCTGACATACCTAAGAGGTGATAGTTAACTATCATTTGCAAACTTGACAAGGAGGGAAATTGAGTTGCCATAGCATGGATGGGGAGGAGAGTAAAACCCTGTAGGGACACATATAAACCTAGACCTGCAGCGAGTGGCCATGAGCTGGACCCTCTACCCCTACCCTTACACAGCACACATGCACATTGCGACCGAATGCTTACTTAGCCTGATGACATGCATCAATGAACCACCATAGTGTATGAGAGGGAAATAGGAGTGTGAACTAAGCACCTATTCTGAAATTGCTGTTTATAACTACCTGATCTGTATAACTATTGCAATTTTCCTTCTCTATTTTTGGTCATGGACGATCTGTATATGACAACAACTTGTAATGTACTACTGCGCCCAGCTGTAAAATTTGATAAAGAAATAAAAAAATTTAAAAAAAGGTACGTATTAACAACGCAGTATATGCATTGGAATGTAAGTCTGCCGGTAGGTGCTTCTGCAGGAGATCCTGTGGAAAGTTTTTTTTATTGTTTTCAAATATGGAAAAACAGTACATAAACCAGGCACCTATGTGCGACTGTAAACTGTTAGGGCAAATGTGTAAATAACATTTAATATTTTGTTATTATGCAACAAGACATTCTCTGATATGAAACAAAAATTAAACTCAAAAAGTTCTTGGAAAATAATCATCTAAATGAAAGTATAATGAAAAACAATTTTAAGATTGCAAAACTAAATATGTGTCTCTTTTGCATGAACACAGCAATGATTTGGTTTGCCAGCAGAAGTGTTCATTTGACTTTAAGCTCTCAATGAATTATTCTCAAAATATAAAATCCCAAGTGCTGATCCTTGGAATTAGATACTGTCGGTGGATCTACTGTCTTGAGTGCCTAATGAAAACATCTAGGAAATCTACCTCCAATGAAAGAAACATCATTTGGGAGGAGTCCCCAAAAGTTAAACTGCATCTAATTCTAGCTCTCTTACATCTTGTTGCAACAACGAAGAATAGTCTAAGGGGAAATCATCACACACTTGTGGATGCGCGAGCCAATGCCCCATCATTTAGACAGTGCAACAAAGGCTACTTAGAAACCATTGAAACAAAAACTGCACTAATTGTTCAATAGCCTATGTAGATGCCTTCATCGAAATAGTACTCACAATATCACAAAGAACCATCTATGTCTGTACGCACCATTTACACATATAGACAGACTATCTGGAACGCAATGGTAATCAAGAAGGTCTTTGTGTCTACCTTCTGCTCCTGCCTTGAGTTCGGGGCACCATATTGCTAGCCAGGGGTTTTTTGATTGTGAGTCTGGGCCCACTACTCAACATTAATGTATATGTTACAGTAGGAACGCTAAACACCCCTCATACTAATGTCATAACACTAAAACAACACCACAAAACCGGATTATTTAACTATTTTAGCAATAGATGGATACAGTAGTAATACTAAATAGTTCATTAGCAATAGCGGTGGAGTCTGACGAGTCACTGATAAGTGCATTTTCTTGACAGCAATGTAAATATCTCGATCTTAGCCAATTGTCAAATAAAGAGATTGAAAAAATGCTAATCGGGAGGGATGTAGATCACTAATAGCACTAACTATAAACTCAGTTTGTTACTGGCAATAACCACTCGTTCACATACAATGTGTTCTGAGATCACTAAAGTGCAGAGAGCGGTCCTTTAAAACTTGACATGACAAAATGGCTGCCTCTACTATCCGGTTAATGGCTGCCTCTACTATCCGGTTAATGGCTGCCTCTACTATCCGGTTAATGGCTGCCTCTACTATCCGGTTTTAAAACATTACCCAGTAGCTACTTACGAAATGGTCAAACTCTTGAACTGCTGGTAACTCTAAGGCCGCATTCTTGTAATACTAGGATATGTCATGCTGAACAGGCTGGGTCGTGCTCGCCACCACTAAGTGCTTCGTTTCCTCCAGATTTACCATGTGTTATGAGTACTTTGGGAAATGTTACTTTAACTGGTTTATATATTTATAGTATCGACCAGCTCGAATGTTTTTGTAAACAAGAACAAAGTAGAGAAACATTTAAGGAATGCATTACATAGTTAAATACAACATGTTTTGTTAATCGAGAAAGGACAGATATGTGTCAATCCTACTTTGCAACTACATTAGCAACAGATAGGATTTTACAGTTTTAACTGTTTCCTGCTTCAACAAAATTCCAGTGGAGTTATTCACAGGAAGTGACCATGTTTGCTGACCTGGGCATCAGCAGTTTGTTTGGGTACGTGACAGTGAGCAGATGAGAACTGCTGTCGCACATGAATCACATTCCGCTATGTTCCAAACACAAATTAAGAAAGAAAATAAGCGCCGCGGGGAGTATTTTATTCTGAATATTTTCAAAGGTATTACTCAAGCCATGAAATATGAAGCCGTCACAGAATTGTTGGAAATTTACAGATGCTTGCAAATGCACATTCTCCTCATCATCATATCCTGGCATTGTTCGAAGGTCGCACAAAGACCCTCTTAAGAAGCACAACCATTTCATGTCTCAGTGATATTTGACAACAAGCACATCGGGTAAATAAACAAAATACTTTCAGCTTGCTATAATAAATACCGTGGGGTTTGGGAGAAGTTAACCTCCTTACCAAGTAGCTTTACTTCGCCATGAGTTATTCTTTCCCAGCACCAACACCTTCAGATTATTACCTGTTGGCCAACGATTTCTACATAAATTGTGCAAAATCTAAAAGTGAAAAGTGGACCCTAAGTGTAACCTACACTACAGGAGTTCTGAGAACACATACGCCTACATAGATTTCTCCAAGCAGCAGTTCCAACAATTAAAACGTAAAACACATATAAGCTCATTTCGAGTCACCAAGTGAAAAAGAACATTACCTCAAGGTTTGGTTTTACCCTGAGCAGTTTTTATGCACATTTCTGAGTTTATTAAACTCAGCTCAGATTTGGATTTGAAAACGCACATCTTGCAGTCAGACTACACAGCTACTCCATCTTCTGGAAGGAGAAACTGATCTAGGAACAAGTAACAAACTTCAATTCCTTGGAATGATAGGTATTGGTTCAGGCTAAATATATCTAAAACGCACTGAGAGCCACAATATTAATTAAGTACAAGGAATAAAATCTCTAGCTATTTCTCACCACTGTCTATCTAGATGTCTTTCAGGTCCACATGCCATACCTCAGGGATGAAACTATAACCCGCCTCTCAGTATGCACCTGATTTAGAGTTTTGCAGATGGGATACACCAGTTGCGGCCGGCATGGCTGGCGGGTGGGAGGGGCGGGGGGCGTCGCACGAGGAGGGGAAGGTTTAATATTTAAAAAAGAAAAAGTTAACTTACCTTCGTCAGCCCGGTCCCGCGTCGTCTCTGCTTCTCTGCTCCTCTCCTGAACAGGAACCAGGCAGCCTCCCTCCCCTAAGCCAATCGCAATGCTGCAATCACAGAGTTGTGATTGGTCGGGACGCCGAACAGCAAGGCGTCTATGGGGAGGCCATTTTCTCCGCCTACATGGAGGAAAGGCAGAGTGCGCATGACTGGTTTGGTCGGCCCCAGAGGGCCGAGCAAACGGTCAGCGCCCTCAGCCTGGGCAAGCCACTCCTCCCCTGCCCTAGAGCAGTATTTATAATACCATTTTATGTTTCTGCTTCTCCCACTGCGAGAAAGCAGTGGGGCGACGCTCCTCCGCCCACAGAGGAGCCGCCCCTGGGATACACCAACGAAAAGATGACGAATATCCCGTCTGCCTTATTACAAGTGCCATAGGATATAATGCACTTGTAATAAGGTGGGTAGGAGATCCGTCACATATGTATCTGGCCCTAAGTCTGTAAGTTATCCAGCCCAAACCCTGGAACCTCTGGGGCCCCACAAAGTGCAGATAATAAAGCTATTTTCTCCACTATCTCTGGTTCTCACGCCCTGTGATATGTTTAACAGTGCTGCATGTAATTGAATTGATGCGGTTAGCTACCAATACGGTGTGAAGTTCTCCTGTGAGCGTGCATAAGAATGTAGAGATGCATTTTCAGACTGCAAGTGCAACACTGACTCTAGTTCTCAGATAAGTTCCTACTGGCCGGTGCTCTGCACAGATACAGATACTTTGATAGGTTTTAGAACCTAGCACCTGTACGTGTGAATGACTGCTTAAAAACATGTAGGGTCTAGCAGACTGCTTTTTTGACATGCAAGCAAGCCACGTGTTCCTGGTACTAGAAGCATATAACTAATCTTTTCTTTTAGTCCGTCACATTTGCAACGTGTTGTCTTGTTCTGCTGGTTTCAGGCAGAGGCATAAGGCCAAGACTTCTCCTTTTTGAAAGTGAACCTGCAGACAAGTAAGACTAATTGCTTTTTTAGGTCGAGCCTCGAGTAGCGCGCAAGCGCTGCTCTGGCAAGACTTTACGTTAGGGGGTTTGAAAAGCTGACCAGACGCTCATGCGTCATGGCCTTTTCCCTGCGGTTACGCGCGCGGCAGACATCTGTTTGCAATTATCGTGCCCGATAATGCAAAACAGATGTCTCGCTGTGGCGCGCGCACCACTCGCGTCGCCCCCCCTCCTCCCCACTCGTGTCTTCAAATGCTTGTTTATGATGTCAACGCATCTCAATTACTTAAGGCAAGAAACGAGGAACATAACGTAATGATTAAAGAAAATTATTGGTAAGTAATCTGGGCTTCAGAAAGGGATATATTTAATATTATTTGCAGTACAGATTAATACGAACCCGTCCACCGGCCCTACTAGTGATTTTTCTAGTTCTAGGCACCATGCCTTGTGACAATTGTTATCGTAAACAAAGACATAACTTGGCAGGATAAGCAAAACTCACTCTTTGCATGGCACGACGTGCTAGATGGCGCAAGGAAGAAGCAGCTATTGCGAACGCAGTTCATGCCTACCATAGACATACGTCACGTGTACAGGAAATGTGCCACCTGTTTCATCCTGGTCACCCGCCTCCACCCTGTTCTTTATCAGGGTTCGGGAATCGGACTGACTCTGGAGCAAGTTATTTGGCAAAGTCGAGAACCCACAAACACCCCACAGGAGATATGTTTTCTTTCGCCAAAGTAGCAGCCAGACACTATTTTGTCACCTTGCTGCCCTGCGCTTCCTTCTTTGAAGGGACTCCATGCACAGTGGATTTTAAAAATTGCGTTTGACATTTTGGCGAATGATTTTAACATTTTGGTAAAGACTTCCGTCAACTTGAAGAATTTCGAGTGATGTACACATTTATACAATAAATCTGCAACTCTCTTCATGGTTGCATCACCACCCAGGGACTGGGCCTTGTACTTAGTGAGCAGGTCTGTGTGCCCTGAGTGTTTGTGTGTACTGTCACTAGACATGGCCATCTGCTTCTGTGGCATAGAGGGAAAGAGAGAGCAGCTCCTCTGGTTAAAACTTGTCAGACCCGCGGGACATGGCTAAATCTGAGATTCTGCCCTGATCTAGGGAAAGATTTGGCATCCCTTCTCAAGCCCTGGCTGCTCCCAGCCCTGGACTCCTGCAGGCACCCAGCTGCGCTGTGCCTCACCATTTCCATGACTCACCGCGAGCAATAAAGAGTAAAGTAAAACACACATTCACCCGAAGCCCTTACATCACTGCAGGCCAATGCTAGTCAATAAACTCTGAGCAAGCATCTTGTAAAGGTTCCCCAGGTGTTTTATAAGAAAACGGTGCCAGCCGCCGCCGGGGGCACCGGTGAGATCAGAGAGCGCTAGGCAGGCCAAGGGCCCAGACACAGTCAAGCCCCGAATCATTCAGGTGGCAAATAATGTGAAACAGTGGAGAGATGCGGGAGTATGAACAATAACGACTTTAAACAAGCATTGGCATAGCCAATAGGTCTCGCCTTTGGGACTTTATAAGTGCTTAGCCATGCAACAGTTGATGTTGTTGCACCAAGGATATTGTGCTGCATAACTAAATACTTATAAGGTCCCAAAAGCGAGACCTATTGGCTATGCCAATGCTTGTTTCTCTTACATTAATTTGGGAGGTTTCTATTTCTTCGGGCATCATCATAGTATGTTTACATGTACTACAAAACTCACCTTCGTTTCAGATCTGAAAGGTGAACTGGATGAATAGCTACTTCTATACTTGCCCACTGTTAAGTTAATCATAAGTTCAAATCTTTCTTTGATTCTCTTTCACAAAGTACCCGTGATGAATTCATTACACGTGGAATCTCACCCCAACCTTGTCATCCTCCTCCACAGTGAGACAGACCTGGTGCACCCCAGCACCTATTCTGATGAAATGTTATCATTGCACCACACTGACTGGCTTCTGTGAGTCAAGCCTGGCAGAGCACGTGAACAGGATCAGAATATATGCGGCTATCCCAAAATGTTAGGCTAGAACCTTTCACATGTTGTATCCGTACAATCCTCAGACACAGATCATTCCATATCTGGGCCCACGGGGACTCTTTCATGATCCTCTATGAGGAAAACATAGGCATTAAACAGAAACACCATTTTCATTATGGTCTCCTAGCCTATCCATCAGAAAAGTGGAAAAGTAGAAGGGAGTCTTCTAGAAATGTCTACAGTATATAATCCTTTTCCAGGCAGCTTTTTCGTGCAGCACTGTCCGCACTGAAAGAGCAAAACATTAGTTCATCCCCTGAATCTCCAATTACACAACTTCCACTTCATATTTCCAGCCGGACAATAAAATGGCTGATATTATGGTATTCAGCACTAGAATAATAAAGGGGTTGCTTTTCATAAATAACATTTTGATTGGAATATAAGGCACCGCCTTCCTACAATTTAGATCATGAACCATGTGTATTTCACTTCCGCAAAGCATGCAAACGTATGAGCTGTTCAAAACATGGGAATAAGGCACAATGATGCCATCCCCAGAATGTGATGAGGTCCCCCGAGACTTCCATATCTCACAGACACCCGTAGGCTTTGGACGGATTGGGGTCTACTGACGTTTGGGAGCAAGGGAGTAACCAGAAAAATAAAATTAAAAAACTTTGTTCCTTACCTTGAATGCCATCAGGTGAGTGAAGCAAATAAGATGTGCCCAGCCTAGATGAGCTCCCTTCATCCCACCTTCCGCCATCTATCTCTCCATCCTTTTAGACTTTCATGCATTCATACATCTATCTATCCATCTTTTCATGTTTCCATCCAACCATCCTTTCACCACTCCATCCTTCATTTACCATTCGGTCTATCCATTCTTTCATCATTACACTCTTCCATCAATCGTTCTGTTCTTCCACTCCCACTTAGTCATTCAGCAAATCTCCCATCCATACACCCATTCTTTTTCAACCCTCCGTCATTTCACCCTCCGTTTATCAATTCACTCATCCATCCAGACTTCCATTTGCCCATCTACTCATCGATCCTGCCTTTCATAATTCCAGCCATTCTTTCACCCACCCATGCAAATATTGTTTTCAACTACCATTAGTCCTTTCATCCTTGCATGCATCTTTTCAGGCATATTGGTCTTCCTTCTTGTCAGTTTCTTTCTTCTTTTTATGTGCCATTCATTTCACTCTTTCTTCCAGCCCTTCTCTCACAGTCTGAGTAGCATAGTCAGTGTATTGTGGGTCTTACTGCAAGGAATAAATGCCCCCCCGCCCCCAGCTGGTATTTAATTGTTAAAATACAACAAATATCAGAGTTCGTTGGGTCAGTTAAGCCTCTGTGCCTTGGTGGCACTACACCTGCTGCACCTATCAAAACTACGCCTCTGCAAACTCTTTCCTCTCTTTCTGTCATCATTTCACATTCTGGGCCTCTTTGTCTGTGATTGAATTTGCATCCTGGACCTGGTTGCAGTTTCCTTTACACTGTGTTTTTAAGAGCTTCTATCTGGCGAAGTGCAGGCAGTCAAGGATCATAAATAATTATGTGTAAACACCACCCCGCTTAAGCTGAGAAAGCGGGGGGGGGGGGGGGTCACTACGCCAGTCGTACGGTGACAGGTGTTTGTTACGCCCCCGGTTCAATACACTTTAGTGCCAATTCACTAATGCAGCAACAGACCACCTTGCCTCCAAATTTCCCAATGCACATGAAACACGGCAAGCTGTTCGAAATCCTAGTCTGTATAAGTAACTTGCATAAACCCACTATTTCAGAGGTACATTTTAAAAAGTATTTAACGTAAACGTCTGTGCAATATCCTAAAACGAACTGCAAAGCCACACTCCAAAACTGCCCGAGCATTCTCCCGCTCACACCCCCACAACACTGACCAATTTCAATGGACGATACCATGAACTGCCACTAGGTAAACTTTCTCTATCCAGCCATAAAACACCAAATCGACCAAAACAATGCATTCAGACTGGTTTGCAAAAAGAAGCCATAAGAGGCCAATTACCCCATCTTGAAATACAGGTGCCACATCATTCTGAATGTCCTCTTTCTCACCAGCAAATTAATTTACAGCAAAGTTCCCTAAACAAAACTCAGACATTAAATCGGACAGTAAGTCCAGGGACACATTGCAGATGTGGATCAAGTACCCTGTAACCAGGATCCTGACTAACCAATTTGACTTCAAAAAGAAACTCACCCACATTATTTTTAATACTCGGTGCATCCTCACTTTTGGGCCAGGAAATGCATTGTAGCAATTCAGTTTCAGATCATATTAAACAAGCCAATTAATTTATTACATACATTCTCCTACAGTTAAGCAGGAAAATGGGGTCTGTTTTCACACTTCAAATCTTAACAATTTCCAATAAGAAACAAACATTGGCAAAGCCAATAGGCGGCTCAGCTGAGCTACTGGATTTGTCCACGCTTTTTGCTTACTGTACATGTGTGCATGCATCAAGGTACATGTGTATGCATGACTGGCAATCTTGAAATGGATGTTATATTAAACAAAACCCAATCCAAGATGGCCACTGTTGTGAATATATGCATTGTGACGCAGACGGTCATTTTTAGTTTACCATTCTAAGATGGTGGACGGTCATGTTGGAACAGTAAATTAAAATATAGAAATATGAAAAATAGATGTGTGTAATGGAGGGATGAAAATAAAATAAAAATAGTCTCTCGCAAGCAAGCAGTGGAAGGACACAACTTACTTAATCAGAACACCGCGAGTCCGAAATTCTCCTGGGTTGGACAAACAAAATGAAAGGAAGAATGAAACTGACTTGGGAGCAAGGAAGTGAGATGCCCAACAAAGCTATCTAATTCTAAGCAACGGACTGAACCAAAGCCCACTCTATGTATGTGTAATTTATTTGACTCAACTAGTCTGGCCAAGACACAGCTCCAGCAGCCTGCGGTCGAGACCAAAAAAGGGAATTTAAATTGCCAATCAGTCCACACAAAAATTAATTTGCTTAGCAGTGGCTGCTCTAGAGGATTTCCTAATTTTCAACCAAATCTTATCCCATAAGGGAATAGGCCAATGTGTGTCTAGGTCGGTTTCCCAAGAGAGCTCTGTGCTTGTTTTGTTCCTGTCAATGGAAGATTGTGATAGGCGAAGGTAAAAAGTAGAGGCTTTTTTCATTTATAACAGACTCCTTCTCTCACTGATTTCTTTACATAAGATGCATCCCGAAATTCCTGACACTTGCTGGTCTTGTTCTTTTATGCACGCTGATTTAAAGCATTTATTATTTTCATGCCCTCAGGTCCTACACTTTTGGACTCAAGTTTGGACACAAATTAACTCAATCTTTCATGCCAAAGTTCCTCTGACCCCTGGTAATATCTTTCTTGATGTATATATTTTAACCATTCTGTATATATTGCGCACTAAACACTAGCACTGAGCACTTATGTCACTTGATCACTTAACCTCACTTTGTATTGACAGCCTTGTTTATAAAGGTGTAAATCTATATGAATGATTTAATTTATATAAAATAAAAAAACAAGATAGTAGACAGCAATTTGTGTCACGTATTTTATTAGTAGTTGGGTGTTCCATTTGTCTAGATAGCGGAGATACGAATGTTTACAGACTACAGAATAATATATCTACACTAAAGCGTACTCATAAGAAATAGTTGTTGAACCCGACAGAACCATTGTTTTTGTTTATATAACCACAGACTAGACACAACCTTTGTATTTCCTATGTCTCTTGCCAAAAAACGACTACAATTATGGTCTCCTATTACGCAGTTTTTGGATGATAGTGCTAAAAAATCCTTTGCCCCTGTTCCTTTTATACAGGAAGTTGTTAAGCCTCCTTGAATTTCATTACAATGTGTTTATTATTACTTACTGTATTACCCAGCTACACTCGTTTTAGTTTCATGTTTTATAGTGTTTAAGCCTTGCTTTTCATTCTCTAATTGCAGCCATCAGTATGAGTTTGTGTGTTAAGTTCAGCCCTTAAATTGTTATTAATTCTCTTCTAACTGTAATTTTTGATGTTATACTTTATGATACATTGTTGTTATTTTTCTCTTTATATTTAATAAACTCATCTTTTGAAACTTAAAAAAAAATCAATTTGCTTGATAAAGGCAACCAGCAAAAAAAAAAAACACTTAACAGTATCATACAAATAATTTCAAGTACTTTTCCATCCAAAGAAAAGGGGAATTTACCATTAAAGGTCAAAGATTTCGGAGCTGATTAGGAAGCTATACAAAAATGGCCTTAATGTTGGCTCCATATCTGAAACTTACAACATATATACACTAGGTGTGGTTCTTAAAATGTCAGCCTCCTTTACTGCATACTGGTGTCTCCACGTGCTTCTCCAAGCGACTATTTGTATATTTATTCCTTATAAAGTGCTAAAAACTGAAGAGATATCCAAGCACCCTACAGGATAAAAACAAAACCTAAGCTACATTAGCCCGGGATATCTATCAAACAAACAACGATAATGAGCTTTTTACTGAAGCAGGCATGATTTTGATCTTGCTTCAGTTCTGGGGTAGTTTGTTGAACAGTCTGGTACCCAACACTACCAGCTTCTAGCTCCGGCCCGTTTAAGATTTGTTATATTTTGCTATAAATAAATCATATTAATCTGCTAAGCTCAATATTGTCTCTACTATGTATAGGGCAACCTATACACTTAAGTGGGTCAGTGCGGAAAGCACAGCGATTGGCAATTTTGGAACTCTATTGAACATTAGCCATTAGCTGATGAGTAACCAGAGCCATCTGAATAATATTAGTAAAGATATGATACCTTTTCGGCAGCTTTGCTACTATTCTCTCTGCAACAGTCTTTCATTTTGCAGCTGCAACCCACATTTTATGGGTCTGATGGGTACAGGACATTACAGTAACACAGACGCTGTCTGACTACTGCCGTTGCAGGACCAGGAAGGGTTCTGATCAAGGAAAAGCTTCGTTTGGACACAATAGGATGGTCTAATGTGCAGTATTACGTTAGGGTGCGTCCATATACGTCCTCACTAGTTAAATGTATGCCATGCTTACATACTGAAGTTTGACATGGCAGATACAAATCCACAGGTTTGTCGCACACTGCATTGTAGGGGTCTAATCCCATCATGCTTTGCTTCTCTGGAATGGTAAATTGAAGGAGTCCAACGCAAATGTGCATACTCTTATTTATTTTCCTCGGAAATATCCTGAAAGCCTTTTAAATAAATACAGTGTCCTATGCTAATTTGAGCGGCAGTCCAATGACATATTTTTCATTTTACAGCCCAGAATGTGAAAATCTATCATAAAGGCAATGGTTATACTTGGTGCTGAATATTTCCACATCTGGTAACTTCTACGGTTTTAGATAGAACAGATTTCTCAAAAAGCAATTCGTGTTGTGTAAATGACAAAGAAACCGATTGTCGTTTTGCAGCTCCCCCTCTCCAATAAAAATACTTAAACGGCCGGTAAGAACTGAGTTTAGAAAGCTTCGTCGGATTCGGCAGAGATTTCAGCTTCTCAGGCATAAGAAAGTTCTGGAACGGCTGTCCCCCGTCTGCCCGAGAAGCTTATTACAAAACGGAAAGCATCTGGAGACCTTCCAATTGTCATCAATTGCTTCACCTACCGGCGGGTCTATTTCACATGTCTGACATTTCTGAGGGTAGGTTACTGGTTATTGGAATTTAATCATCACGCGGCCCACTCATCCCTCTCCTGCAGGTAGCATAGACGGCTGATAAAGCGGTGCTGCTTCGACAGTCTGCGCTCATGTATACTAAATCCCTGTGCTCCTAGCTCGTAAGACAGAAGCCCGCCCCACAATGGTACTGCGTGCTGTTGTGTGAAATGTGTATAACAACATGTCAGCCATGGCGCGCTCTCACTCAATTATCTACCCTGGAATAAAACCTGGAGTCTTTTGTTATGGTTACATAACAACTTAAACAGTGCGCGCAGCTTGACTTTAAATCAAGCTATGATGTGTACCGCTTAAAATTAATGAGAAGAGAAGGAACCAGTTCTAATACTGAACCTGACAAACTTGTATTCACATCCCAGACACTTACTGAAGTCAGGAAGATAAAACGTAAGACGGAATGTCCCTGTTACAAGCGGTGTGCTGCACACGCGTACTGTTCCAACTGATGTTCCTTGGCTTCAAGACCGAATTTCAAAGCGGTCAAGAGGTCTGGAGCTAAAAATGCTCTACTCAAACCGGCGCTCAAAAGCCTCAGTGCCTCAACATTTAACAACGCATCCTAGTGTCACTGGCTCCTTTATTATTTGGTGCCTTACAAAATCTTCCACTACCAGATGTACCACCCCCCCCACAGAGCTAGTAGGAGGTGGTAACCTCTCAGGTGGCTCATGCAGCAAGGCACCAGACTTCCTAACGTCTATGTAGTCAGCGGATTTTATTGTCCCACCCAAATCTTTAAGGACGGCTTAGATACGAGCTTTGCAACGCGTACCTGAGACAAGATCCCTAATCTTATGTATGGCTTCCATAGGAAGACTGTCATTTACATCAGATTCTAAAATCTGGTAGTTCAGTGCTATGGCGGTATCAACAGTTCATAACAAAACTCGTTACCCACTGTTGCTAAGTCATAAAGGCCTTCCAGGCCAGCTTTTCGGAGAGGGCTCTTTGAGAGGGTCCTGGTGCAGCACTGCTTGCCTGCTTTGACTGAAAGGAGAAAGCACTACTGCAGGAGGGGGAAGGAGGGAAGGTGGTGGGGGTTGGTTAAGGAGGCAAGTAAGGTTTTTTTTTGTGGGGGGTGGAGGGGGGTTTAACACAAGGGCCAGGGAGGAGACACCATGTTATGTATGGGTGTCCCATTACTCCTCTGCCCCTGCATAACCGTTGTAAGCAGGGGCAGAAGATTTTTGGGGGCTATGCTTACCAAACAAGTTATTTACCTTTAACACCTTATCTGGAGGAGACTCTATCTAGCCGCAGATTCCTTACTTTAGAATACTCCCCAAGCGTCAAACTGGATCTGGAAAATCTTGAGCAGTACCTCTGTGTGCTGGCAGGTGGTGCCGATTGGCCCCACATCTGCTGCTCCGGATGTGATGAGTGTGGGGTGCCTAGATAGGCGCCACCCCAGGCGCCGACATCAGGTTTTTTACATGACTCTTTCTGTGCTAAAAGCCATGTCATAAACTATGTACCGACAGGGACCTTTTTAGGTAGGAACATCGGTTTGTAGACAAGTGATGGTTGGGAGGGTTGGTAAGGAATATGCAGCAATAAGGCATTACTAAGGGTAAGTAACTTGTTCATCTAATAGAGACTTCTAGCTGCAGATTTCTTACCTTAGAAGTGATATCAAAGCAATACCTCCCTGGAGGTGGGTCTGCGAACTTCAGACCAAAAAGTCCTGGAGGCCCAAATGGGCAAATTGCTCATCACCACGCGTCTGACTGTCAAGGCAGCAGTGTTTGGTGAACATGTGCAAGGATGACCACGTCTCAGCCTGACAAATGTCCTGGATGTGGACTCCGTGAGCTAATGAAGTGGTCGCAGCTTTGGCTCTGGTGAAATGAGCCGGGAAACCCTCAGGGGGTTGCCTTTTGGCAAATGTGTAGCAGATTTCGATGCAAAGTACAATCCATTTGGTGATGACACGTTTCTGCACAGCTTTCCCCTTCTTTACTCCAGAAAACCCAACAAAGAGCCGATTGTCCACCTGGTGTTCTTTGGTGTGATCAAAGTAGAACGACAACGCTCTTTTTGGATCCAAGCAGTGGAGTCTCTCCTCCTCCTTGGAGGGGTGGCACGGCACACAGAAGATCAGCAGAGTGACATTTTGGCCGACATGAAAAGGTGTCGCCACCTTAGGGAGAAAAGAGGCATGGGTGCGGAGAACCAGTTTGTCTGGGAAGAATTTGGTGTACGAAGGTTGTACAAAAAGCTCCTGCAGCTGGCTGACCCTTCTGGCCAGTATGATGGCCACCAATAATACTGTCTTGATCATCAGAAGACGTAGGGAGCAACTATGCTTGGGCTCAAATGGTGAACACATTAAGAAGGCCAAAATCAAATTAATGTCACAATGGGGCATAACAAAAGGTTTAGAGGGAAACATATGTTGAAGACCCTTCAGAAAAATTGTCACAACACAACTTGAACAAGGAGGTTTGATCTGGCAACTGCAAAAAGGCAGAAATGGCTGAAAGATAACCCCTTAACTGCGCCCAGAGTGAGGGCTTGCTGGGCTAATGACAAAAAAAACAGCAATATTTTGGACAAGGGTGCAGTAAGAGAGTAAACATGCTTTTCAGTGGACTAAGCCACAAACTTGTCTAAACGGCAGGTGTATACGGTCTTCATGGCGGAACATCTGGCTGCCAAGATGACCTCACAGACTTTCGGGGTGGAGATCAAAGATTCTCAACTGCTGCCGCTAAATCTCCACGCATGAAGGTGGAGTATGCGCAGGTTCGGATGCAGAACCCTGCCCTGTTGCTGCGACAGGAGAACTTTCCGTAGGGACAGCCTGATCGGAGGACCAATGCTTATGTTCAACAATTCAGAATTCCATACCTCTCTGTGCCCAATTCGGAGCAACAAGGATGACTTGAGCTCAGTCTGCCCTGATCTTCTTCAGAACTTGGGGCAGGAATGGAATTGGTAGGAAGGCTTACAGGTGTCCAGAGCCCCACTCGAGACGAAATGCGTCTCCAAGTGAAAGCCGCCTTGGAAACTCCAACGTGCAGAAGTACTGACACTGTGCGTTCTCGGCAGTGGCAATTCGATCTAACCAAGTTTCTCACCAGTCGTGGAAGAGGACTTACACCACCTCAAGATGTAGACGCCATTCGTGATTTGCAAGATATTCGTGATCCGCGAGATATATATAGCTGAGTTTGTCCGCTCAGACATTCAGAGACCCTAGCAGGTGTTGTACAACCAGGAAAATGTCTTGACTTTTAGCTACATCCAGAGGCTTAGAGTCTCCTGGCGCAGATGAAACAACCCCACCCACCCTGTTTGCTGCAGCATCACATGGCGGTGTTGTTGTCTGAGAACACCTGAACAAACCTTCCCTTGATGGAAGGGAGGGAGACTTTCAATGCCAAGCTCATTGCTCTCAACTCTAACAAGTTGATATGGAGTTGAAACTCCGCCAATGACCAGAGTCCTCTGATCTTAACCTGTTCCAGATGACCACCCCAACCCAGCAGTGACGCATCTGTCACCACTGTGAGGTCTGGATGGGGAAGTGAGACAGGTTGGCTGATGACCCAATCACAGTTCGTTAGCCACCACTGCAGATCTTTTGCAGTTGCCTCCGATATCTGGACCAGGTCGGAGAGATCCCCCTGAGCCTGCACCAACAGGAACTTCAAATCCCACTGTAGATCCCACTGCAGAGCCCGCATGCGCCTGCTGGCATGTTTTAATAGCAGGATACAGGAGACACAGCAGCCTCATAGTCAGTCTCACTGAAATCCAGGACAGAGGCTGAAACATAATCTGAATATCCTGGACTCGTTGCTCCGGAGAATAGGCCTGGAATTGCACTGTGTCCAGAATGGCTCAGATGAAAAGGAGTACCTCAGAGAGAGTTGGATTTGACTTTGGCACCTTGATAGTGAACCCCAGTAAATGCAGGAGGTCTGCCATGTCTGGAGAAGGCCTGGAGCAAGGCCACAGCCAGACGCTGAGGTAGGGGGAAGACTGGAACCCCTTGACCTCAACAGATAGGCTGCAACCATCGCCATCGTTTTCGCAAACACCTGAGGGGTCGTGGTAAGTCCAAGGGAAAACACTTCAAATTGAAAGAGCTCGTGACCCACCGTGAATCGTAGATAACTTCTTTGGGCCGACAGGACAGCTATATGGAAATATGCGTCCTGCAAGTCCAGCACTCCCATCCAGTCTCCAGAGCAGACAGGATCTGAGCCAACGTGAGCATTCTGAATTTCTCCTTTCTCAGGAAGTAGTTTAGAGGGCGCAGGTTGAGAATAGGGCAAAGACCTCCGTCCTTCTCCGGCACAAGGGAGACATTTAAAGTGAAGAGACAGGCTTCATAAAAAATTAAGACGTAACTGGCTTAATTGAAAGTGGAGAAAAATAACAAGACTTGGCGTTTCATAGAAATATTTTTTCACTTTAGATTTCTCCTATTTAGGAAAAATTACTGTGTTTTTCAGTTGTAGGTATGGCACAGTGTTTACTGGCCACTGAGAGCAAGAGGCCTGCTGTTTATAAATGCAACACTTTGAAATGGTAGAAAATTAAAATGAAGATCATTCAAAAACATCATTTTGTTCTGACACTCCAATAATGAGTTGACAAGGACTTTTATTTAAGAGTTAAACACCTCACTGCTTCAGTTCTTCACATCTGCGCCCCAGCCTGGGTCATAAATATGACTGAGCACTGCCACTACCTGCAGCCTGATGATAATGATGTAAAATAAGCACAGCCTTCCCTTAACCTAAAAAGGAAAATGTGACCCTGAACTTATTTAAAAATATACTCAAGGCTGCTGAGCTACCCTGAAGGCGTCTGTGAGCTAATGGTAGCTCCGATCGATTCGTTGGAGACACTTGCTTTAGACCTTCCAGCATTGATGATTTCCTGATTCTGAATGTCTCAGGTAGGACATCCTCTAGTAAAACAATGTTGAGTGCGGAGGCTGGACATCCATCACTTCAGGTAGTACAGTTTTCTCCTGAGATTGCTAGACTGTTTAAGCAGACATCTGGACACATGAACCCATAGACACTGGACATCAGAAATTCGGATGCCAAATTCTCGTGGTGTGCGGGTGGAGGCAGCGGCAGGTCTCCGAGACCAGGGGAAGTAAGTGGCTATATTCGAACTGCTGTGCTTGAGTTGCTTGGGTTGTTGTGATCGAAAACTTGGAGGGAGGAACTTTATTTCTTTTATAACGTTTCGCATCTGTGTCTGATGTACCCCAGCAAGGAGTGTTAAGTCATCCCAGCATCCCTGTGTGGGCAACTATGGGGAAACACAAGGACCTGGAGGTAGCACTGGGCCCACCCACTGCAAAAAAGGGCCTCTGGTCAGCAGGTGCAAACTGCGTTATGGAACGGATAGATGGCATCTTATAGGAGGTGAATGGGATACTGGTCTCTCCAGTCATGCAGAACTCCGAGCAGACTCCCGATGCCGCACTTAATCACCAGTCATGTCAAGCCAAGAAAAAGAGCCCAAGAAAAGTGTTCCAGAAATGTTTAAGAGGAAAAAGACTGTTTCCTCGATGCACAGTGACCCTATATTGGACTCCCAACATTGCTCTAGTGTTTCTTTCTGACACACCACCACCTGAGGAGAATGCAGGGACTGTTGTAAACCCAGACATTATTTGCGAAAATAGGTATAATGTCTTAAGCTCCCAGGATAGCAGCATAAATATTACAAATGCAAGTTGGAGATAGGGAGCGGGGAGTTATTGATGCTGAATTGGTCGGGGGTTCCACTGCTTTAACAACACTGATGAAGATGGTCAGAGGGCTTAGGGGCAAAGTTTTGGCTCTGAAACAGATAATAAAATCTCTATAAGAAAAAATAGCCAATTCACAAGAGAGGGTCCAAACAATTTCTACATTTGCCCAGTCTCAGGGAGGTCTGGGCCACCCAGCCAGCTCTGGTCCACGAGCAAGAGAGTTGCTTCCTCCCCCCCCCCCCCGACTCTCTTTCTAGGCCCAGGCCCACGCTCAGCCAGATCCCGTAGCCCAACATGCCTCTGCTCTCCATGAACGCGAGATACAACAAGCATCTGGCCCAGCTGTTAATTCTCTCTCGCAAACTAGGAACCTCAAGGGGGCTGGCTATGGTAGCAAGAGGATTGAGCAAGAAGAGGAAAATGGAGGAGCCCGGGGTCCTAGATCAGTACGGGGACGAGAGAGAGAGCGGGACTAGGGGTGAATATAGGTACTTTTAGTTACCATGATAGATTCAATCAGGTTCCTCTCCCGCCCCGGCCTTGTTACCCGCACAACTATTACCGAGCAGGCCCAGAGATCGCAAGACCGCATTGACCTATTTTTCATCAGGCACAGTTTTTTTTTTTTTATAGATCATGTCCCTAAGATAGCCCCAAGGAGATGGGGGAGCAAGGATTCCCTGGCCAATAAAGTTACTCATTGGCTTAGATATGTGAAGGGATGCCGTCCTATTATAAGGAGTGACATCCTAAGAGTAGAGCGCACTGAGACACCGGGAAAGATTAATGTTGTTGTAAGGGTAGTTCTGAAGGACTAAAGGTTAATCGAAGGGTTACTATCTATGGACGCCCGGAAGATTTGTAACGTTGCCACCCAAATCCAGATCAGGTATAGGGATGCTCCTGGCATGCAGCAAGTCCCTAGAAGGGAGTCACCCAACCATCTAGGCCCTAGCGACTTGAGTGACACTGATTGACTGAATGTAACTTCTACAGGGACCAACCCGGTATTCTGACCTATGGCTAGTCGCGGGGCTTGCAGTGAAGAGAATATGGGAAGCTTGAGTCTTGGGGCAAAGGGCGTGAAGCATGTTCCAGAGAACCTAACAACTCCCGTCCCCGTGGTAAATGACAAGGGTTCGGGCATGTATTGACACTAAACACTCAGGGGGCAATTAGTGGGGGGGCTTACCGAAAGTCGGATAATTTTAGAAGAGCTTGCTAAGAAACTGGAAAAGGCAGCGTTCCGTGCTCCTGCACTGATAGGCCCTGAGCAGAGGGAATTTGATCAGGCCCAATCTACAGCAGACCACGATTCTTGCCATAATATTTTGACACACAAACCTGCCAAAGGAACACCATTGGCAGGCCTGCCAGGAATGTCTCCTGCTTCTGTTAAGTTTGGTAGCCCAGACCACGCGATAAGGCCAGGTGAGTCTGATGCCACCTCTGCTAGTACACCCCTGACACCGTCATCAAAGGAGCACGGTATCTTAGCACTCCAGCAAATATTGGCATACAAAAAGAATTGTCATTGATCTCATGGAACCTGGCAGGGATTAGATCTGAACTCACGGATAACGATTGGCTGCTATTTGTGGGGGGAAAGGATGTTTGTATCTTCCAAGAAACTTGGGCCGTAGAATGAATATTTATAAATGGTTACACTACTTATAGTGTGGAAACGACTCCTCCAAATAAAACTGGGTGAGCAATGGGAGGATTAATGAGTCTGGTGAAACATACCACCGCCTGTGCCCACTCATAGCTCAAGACGGACTCCCTAGATTTAATGGGAGTTTAGTTTATGTTCCCCTCTGGGCTAACCATGGTACTGTTCAATGTGTATGCCAGGTCAGTTTCTGTTAGAGAAGATTCCCCTATTTTGGCCTTGCTGGATAATAAGATTGAGCTCTATCAACAGCGAGCAAAAGTTGTGGTAGCAGGGGATTTCAATGTGTCTTTTGAACCTTCAACTACGCTTAATGCATTGTTTGAAGAGGAGGATGAGATATGGAATATACCAGGCTTGACTAGTAGACCCCACCACTCTTTATTTAGTGCTGCGATGCAGGTAGCATCGATGATGGTTGGGCACAGTCTCAGGGCTTGCAATGGACGGACCCGATCTGATCCTGATAGATCACCTACATTTAAAAGAGGCTTTTATTCAAGTGTTATAGACTACATATTACTCGATGTAAGGATCTGGCCATTGCTAAGTGATATGGTAATTGTGCCCCCGACTTGACAGTGATCATAAGCCATTACTTTTAACTTTAAGCGGAGACGCTCTCAACAGAGAGCTGGTTGGGTGTTTTACTGTTATGCCTGAACCGACACTAGCCAATAACTCAAGAAGGGTTTCGTGGCCCCGAGTATTGGCTAATGATAAACTGCACTCAGAAATTTATAAATGGTATGTGCACTTCTTCTCTCCTTTCGAAGGAAACTTGGTAACTTCTATTCCAATTTTAGATATTCATAAACATTTTTGTAGAGAATTATCTCATGTTTTTCACAAAGATTTAAAAAAAACAAAGGCCCCCTTGTAAGAAGGAAAAACAGTAGTATAATGCAGAATGTAGAGCTGCAAAATCGCAATAGCAGCAATTAATGAATGTAATAGTTCTAATGTTAGTGTGGTGCTACAGACACAAATTGGCACCAGTAAGGCTAAGAGGAAACGGGCGGACATGAATTGGGATGCCATGCTGCAGGCTGTTAGAACTAATGACAATAGGGCGTTTTGGCATATAATCGCCCATGGGAGCTCAGACACTGTCGAGAAAAATCTTTACTATATTGAACCAGAGAAATATGTCCATCATTTTACAACATTATATTCAGAAGAAGCCATTCCATCTTTGCTACACCTCCAAAATCACGATTGTGGTCTCAGTGATAATACAAATATCCCTAATGATGCTGATGTAACTTTCAGTTTGGCTGGCACATCCTCTGCCATTAGTTGCCTAAAAGCAGCTAAGGCCCTGGGGCCCCCCCCCCCCGACTACATCCCAGGCGATTTGTACAAATCTGAACCCTCAATTTGGGAAATTTATGTCAATCTCCTATTCAATGCAATTGCGGCTGGGGGTAGGATCCCGGACACATGGAAGGGTGCAGAGATAATTCCTGTTTTTTAAAAAGGGGATGCCTCCAGTCTATCCAACTATCTGCCAAACGGCCTCATTGATGGTCTGCAAAACATATTTGCTAGGCAACTGCTCGACAAGTTGCAAGAATGGATGGACACTAATCAAATCCTGTCACCCTTCCATGGAGGATTCCTCGCTAAAACTAGCACTTCAGACCACGTTTTTAGGTTCACATTACTGTACTGGAAGTATGCTCTGATTTCTAATCAAAAACTCTATGTTGCTTTCATAGATCTGCGTGCGGCCTTCCACTTAGTTCCTCGAAGGCTTCTGTGAAAGGTGTTAATTGAAATGGGGGCCCCGGCAAACCTGATTACTTTAATTTCAAGGATGCACAAAAATAATTACACCCAGGTACAATAGGGCAACCAAGGGATTTAACAGAGCAGATTCCAATTCGTTGTGGGGTACACCAAGGTTAAGGTTTGGCTCCTACTCTGTTTACATTATATGTAAATGATGTTGTTAAGGAGCTGCAGGACTGTAACAACGACTCTCCTGTATTGAATAGTAACAAGATTCCTATAATACTTTTTACTGATGATTCCTTATTCATATCGAAAACCTGTACCAGCCATCAAAATTTAATTAACAAGTTCTGAACTTCTGTGTTTCTAGGGGCCTGGAAATAAATGCATCAACACCTAAATAAATGATTTTTGGGAAAGGTCCTGTTAGAAATAGTACTGTGAGAGTGCCTGACTAACCTCTCGAAAGAGTTTATTGCTTCGATTATCTGGGTGTCAAACTGACCGACAAGCTTAGTTGAGAACCCCAGCTTAAAAAAAGCACCTTACCTCTGACACAAAAATCCAAAGCAATATTCAGATTGCATAAACAGACCCGATCCAGAGCCATATCCCCAGCTTTGGAGGTATATCAAGCTAAAGCACTGGGTGCTGCCCTTTTTGGTGCCGAAGTCTGGGGGTATGCGGATACTCAGAAGTTAACACTGGAGGATAATACATTTATCAGATCACTTACCTGTGTTCCTTCAAGTACACCCCTTATTCCACTTTTAATGGACTTTGGTAGCAAACATATTGCAGAAATGGCACACCTAAGACCTTTGATGTGTTTGGGTCGTATTTGGTCTACCCCAGAACTAATAGAGTATAGTGGTGCATTGAGGGATTTGATGAAGATCAATGACGCCCTCAAGACCCCTTGGTTACAATACATTTCAACATGGTGTAGGAGAATGGGACTAAGCAGACTCTGGGATAGTCCTGAGAAAATCGGTAAGTCTGAGGTTGCTGTACTGAAAACCAGGTATTGGGCCTTCCTGCATGACCAACAATTAGCAATGGCTTCTTTAGGTCGTCTGCCTGATCAGTTCCTTGAATTCAAGCCTAGCCAAAGTTTGAAGTTTTCCTTGATATAATTTCTACCCCCCTGGCCAAAAGTCTGTTTGTGAGTTTTTGGTTGGATAGCCTTCCACGAAAAACTTAAACGAGTAAGTGGGCAAGGGAGCAAAATTTGGACAAAGCCCTGCCTGCGGGGAAGTTTCTGAGAAGGAGGTACACGTTTTGTTTTTTTGCCCAGAATATAGCGACCCCCGCAGGAAATGTATACGCCCTGTCTGTTTAAACCTCATAACATTGCATACTGAATTTTAAAAACTGAGAACTCTGAAACAATAGTTTTTTCTGTAAGTCCGTTTTTAGCCAATGTTTGGCACAAAAGCTATAAGGTTGTACTCTAGCGAGAGGAAGAGTACATTACTCCTTTATTAGAATGATAGCTGGGGTTCGTGCGACTCTCTTCAATTAGATTTTAATGCTGTACGCCCACTAAGCTAAGTAAGGATACATTAGTTCTCCGCTAGATTTGCACACGTTACATTAGAAGAATGCTGCTGAACCTTTGGTATTATAACTAATTTTGTCTTTTTATTAGATCTCTTAAACATCTGAGAAAAGTTTAATGGCTTTTTCTACCCACTTACCTTTTATATTCTACAAATTGTATTTTAGACTTTTAACTATACACATGTTCTTGTATTTGTACGCTTTGATGGTCCTTGGCAAAACGAATAAAGCTTATTTGATGATGATGATGAAGAGGTGCAGGAGGGAAGGTTCCCAGCAGATGCCAGCTTATTCTTTAAAAAAAACTTCACAAGCTTTGCATTTCATAAAGCTTGAATAGTTTTGAAAATACTCGAAGTTCTGAGTTAACTGACTTTAAAATTTACACCCCCTCACTTTAAGTCACATCCAACTGATGGGATTTAAAGATGGATTGTGGAAAGTTGATTGAGTGTGCTTCAATATGTACAATTGTTTTACATCCATTTATTTCTCCAAATAAAATCACATCAATAATGGAAATAGCCGCAAAAAAAATGTGTGCTTTAAAACCTTTCAGTTTTCCCTACAAATATTTTGGAAAGAATGCACCTATAGTACACAGCTTTAATAGCTGTTCATGGCTGAGGTCCATGCCTCCCTAAACGTATACCTCTGGATACTAGCCTGTGGAGCAGCCATTGACTAGTCTTTGAAGGTGCTGAAAGCCCCACCCTATGGGGCAGGTCACCTGGCGGTTGGGAATGCCCACTGCGCATCTCCTCAGCCATGCTGTTTTACTCTATGTGACTCACAGCAAAGTACGGCCCTGAGCCGCTGTGAATAAAACACTCTGCAACACATTTATTTATGCTTTGTACCTCTGCAAGTGTTTATAAAGTGTCTACTTTCCAATGGAAATTATTTTATCAGATAAGGCTGCTAAAATGAACCTCAATATGTTTTATACTCCTAACTGTAATTTTTCTGTTACTTGTAGTTTTGCTCGTACCTGTGATTTTGCACCAGGTTGTGATTTTGCTGTTATGTGTGATTATTCACCAGCCTTTGATCAAAAATCTTCACCTTCTCGTGTCCACACCTGCACATCATAAGGAACCGGCTTCATACTAGTTGCAATTATCACCTGACATCATGCTTCATTCTATCATTACCTCCAATTGCCTATTATATCTATTAGTACTCAAAGTCTTAGGCTTTCATGGCTGTTAACCGTATCTTCTAAACACTGTTCACCCATCATACGCTTCTCTGCCCCTGTCATTTTGTCATCTAGGAAACCCTTTAAATTTAAATTCTTCTATTGTTCCCAATTAAAGTCAAAACAGACAAGTCAGTAGAAAAAACTGAAATCAACACACTGTCCTATATCATTCTGCCTGTAGAATGCTGCTTACATATACAACAAAACTACTTAGGTTACTGATCTCTGACTCTCCTGCATTTCATCGCTATCATCAAGACACAGGTCAAACCAAATGATACCACGAGAGCAGCAGCTCTACACACTGAAGGTGACACTTTCTCACACGTGCCATTCAACAAAAAAAGGCAGAGGTGTAGGCCTCCTTCTCAGTAAATTAGCCTAAACCACACCAACATTAGCCTGCCCCTAATTATCTTTTGCGTAACACACTATGCCTACAATATTGCTTCATTTCATACAGTTTTAATACACATTTAAACCCAGCTATAATTTACTAACCATCAAGTAACACTTGCACCTTCTTTTAATACTTTGATGAATTTGAGCAACACAAAAAGATGATGGACGGAATGCTGAACATTGTCAAACATTCAATCCCAGTCGCAGATATGGGTTAAATCCATCGTTTTTTTGTTGACCATACTACCCCATTTTGGACCCAGCCATATGCAAATCAGTCTTGACCGAGCTCCCCATGGAAACAGTCCAGCCCGAACTGCCTATCAAGCCCTCCCTGGACCGGAAAACAAACATCCTGGGACCGGTTTCGGGATATCACCCCTTTTTTTGCATTTGTCACCCGAATTGGGACAGGTATGCCCAGACGTGGGTCCCGTGCTCACTATGTCACTGGAGTCAAGCTATCCTGGCTGATGAGGGGTGATACCCCAAATCAAGTCTGACGCCTGGGAATATTCTAAAGTAAGGAATCTGCAGCTAGAAGCCTCTATCAGCCATAAAATTAAAGATGGGTCAAAAGTGAATTCCGGGGATTTTTTACTTCAGGGTTCTGAGTGGCATCATAGGCAACTAGAGCTTTGCTCTCGTTCTCTACTTGATGTCCCGCAGAACCCTTTGGTGACCATCTGTTAATGATGCAATTATGGTCCAACTAGGAAGTCATTACCATCTGTTCATTCACACCACTTCCACAAAGACCAGCTATTAATCACTAAAGTTTACATGCCCTAGCACAGCTGCCACGTGGCCCCATTAAGCCAAGAACATGGCACATGATGGTACATACGTCCCTATATGTTTAAAGGGGAAAGAGAAATTACAAGCCTCTAATGAAAACTTCTGTTGGCTTAAAGCCAGGATGGGCTCCAGGTTTCAGACATAACACAGGATGGCAGGATACCTCAAGGAATTGAAACCCATGAACTTAAGTAAATCGTTCAGTATTCCAGCTCCTGTAAAGAACAAAAAAGTTGAACGCAGTACTCGAAAATTCCATAGCAAAGCAAAACATCTTAAAGAGACTAAGCTCAAAATGCAACATAACCAGAGTTTCCCCCCCAAATCCAGCTATCCTTAGGCAAGCTTGTGAAAGGCTTGGACACAACTGGAACAGTACAATGCATTCACAGGGAAAAAAAATACATGTTGATTACCAAAGCCATTTTTAATTGAAAAAAATATTCACTATGTGATTTGAATTAGTTTAAACAATAATCAACTCAGCAAACAAAGTGGTTCCACACCTTCACAGCAGCTCTTGAATATGGTTCAGGTTTTTGAACCAGAACAAATGTTGCAATCCACTTCTCTTAGTCACTACCCATGTATATATTTTTAAAAAACATATACCCTAGCTCTTCATAGCCCGTATACACTGGGGATAATGGTCCAGGAGCTGCTAATGTTTTTTGGCCATAATGCCACCATCATCTCAAAAAAGAAACCTTACTCCACAAACCGCCTTTAATAAACACACTGCTCAAAAAGCATGCACTGAACCATGCCATGCTCACCAAATGGTATCTATACCAAAATCTGCTCTTCTTTTGAAAGATCGTAAAAAACAGATATTGTAGCTTGTGCAATCTCTAACAGTCTGTATTAACGTACCCCTCACAAATCTACAATAGCACTGCTTGGTGTGCTGTAGAAGCCCAGCTGTGGAGCTGTGATTAAGGGGGCAGGCAAGAGACTCTAATCGTATTGACTTGTTGACAAATTGATTAATTGACATTGCTATTCATGGCACACTGCGAGTATGCCTTGGCATTGGCAAGTTAAATATTCCCTTTGACTGGCCCCAATCATTCTGAAAACAAAGATTACACGGGCCAAATTGGGAAAAGCCCAATTTGGAAAGTAAGACGATAAGTTGTTCTCACCTTCGGTATTGAGTTTTGAAAACAAGCAAGGAATACTCAATATCAACGACTACATTATGTACAAAAATGGCACCTTATTAATGGCCAAGGCTAATGAGAGTGGAAGATAAACCCAATACCACTAACACAAAATCAATCCATAAGTATTTCTAAGTGAATCAAGAATAAATGTGGCAAAACCAGCTGGCTCTAAACGGGCCAACACTACAATATTTGAAATGTGTCATGTTACTAGAACCACAAAGGTCCCAAATTGGCAGTCACATCTGAGAACAAGTTATTTGTCTGCCAGCTTTACTTAATGGTTAAGCACTGAAAGAAAATTAGTTGTCTAGTCAGGGGCATCATTCTGCCAAAAAAAGCAACTAGCATAGGCATACATTTCAGTTTAAGGGAATATGCTCAACCAGTCCAAAACCAACTCTGCACTTACAAGCGGACTGACCATTAAGTGCATAGGGCAAAGGGCTGTACAACAGCGTGGGGGCTGCATACCTGAAGGTCGAAAACCACCTCACTACAGGTGTTCACACTTCTGATCAGCATCACTAAAAATGTGTTCACAAAGCAGCGTTTAGCAGGGTATGTTCTGTGAAGCAGCCTCTCCATCCCATTTACATTGTAAGCACACATTGGCCACTCAATGGTACCAATGCACATCATGCTCAGAGTGCACAGGGCGGCTCGAGATATATCCAACCCAGGCCGTTCAAAGGTAATCCACCCTGGGCCACCAGTGGCTTTTTAGTCTGTACTTGTCTGTACCGGAAACCAATGAATTTGTGAATCCTGGAAAAGGTGCTCTGCCTAGTCCACAAGGCCTCTGAAACACAGGTCGTTCATAACCGCACATCCTTGAGATCAACCTCACAAAAGTAGGGTGTAGATCGTCACAACATGTAGTATGCTGGCACAATTAGTACCAACTCTCTGACAGTAGCAGTGACAACCACTTAATATCAAAATTAGCTCGGAGGAAATCTAAAGGTTCTTAGCCTCAGAAGGCCTTTCAAGAAAGGGCTTTGGAGGAGGACTATTATTTTTTATTGTCTTATTCAACTCTCTTCTAAAACGATTGCAGATAATGCTCAGAATCAGTCCAAAAAGCATGCAGTTTTAAATAACCATAAAAAATATTTTAATATATACAAATATGTACATTAGGCAATAGAGTTTAAGTTGCTAGCTGGTAAAGCATTACCTTCGCAGCACTCCCTAGAAATGTATACTACTGAGTATTTCAGCATAAAACATTTTTTTTTTTACCAAAAAGTCACAAGGCTCAGTTCACAAATAAATCGAAAATTCCAAGATACATTTATTTAACAATCTTCTATTATGTTGTGTTGCTGCAAGAAGTGGTGATAGAGCGCTTTACACCATTAGAACAGAATACAATCTTACATGAAGGGGCAAATTTAGCAATAAACAGGGTGGTGGAAGAACGTTAGTTTTATAGGTGAAGAAGAGTGAAGAGCGTGATTATAGGTGAAGAGCGTGAATACATTTTGGATGCAATGCGGAGATTTGAAATTGGTAAATTGACTTAGAGATATTCCAACCATTTAAGTAAAACGCACTTTCTGCAACACCTGTGCATGAAATGCAAGCATACGAGTCATATGCATTCCCTAGATTCATCTCTGCGTTTTTTAGAGTCGCCACTTTGCAGCAATATAGCATTTGGATAATGAAATTACATAAATATGTTGGAATCCTTTTTTGTTTTGTTTTTATGGAAAACTATTTCCCATGAAATGTTTTCTCTTTCACACACTTGTGAAAATAAGGAATGCATTTGTTTCGTTGCCACAATATGCAGCAGATAAACCTGAATCTTTCTGGTGCATGCTTAAATCTGCACAAAATAGTAGAATACTATTGAGTGGATCCTGCATTTCCCCAATGAACTCTGCCACTTCCATGAAATTTATGAGGCACTCGCGAATCTGTCCATTATGCATGCTTTGCAACCACGGCTGACACCTCTACATGTTTAACTTACACATTTTTCACCCTGTGAATCATCACTTGGACTTTATCTCCATGCAGACGTCAAACCTGTGTGCTGAATGTATTGTGTAAATCGGGCAGCAGGTCTTCAAAATTTAGTCTAAGGATTTCAAAATTACATTATGCTAAACTAGGCAGATCCCAGTGCTCAATAAAAAGGAGCTATGACATAGCCTTTTCTATGGGCTATGAAAAGAGATCCTAATGTGATTTAAAAAGGTTTTTCATTACGCTGCACCTCAGAAAGTTGGAGGATTCATGACTTTTTTTTATTTATTCTTTTTAAGAAAGAATGATACAACCTTACCTGTTCTAGCATTCGTTCCCGTGTCCCATGTGATCTGGAACACAGAGGAGTACTTGCCGGGCTTTTTAGGTCTGACGATAGCCAAGACCTTTTAGTAAAATGATACATAATATACTTACCTATGCAGTATTTTAGCCAGCCCTCTTGATCATCTGGTCTGTGTCATTCACAACATACAGCATGGAGCAATGGGTCTGAGATTGGCTAATTCACTGTGAGTGACTGGACGCTGTCCTTTCACAAGGAGAACACTGCACACAAAGTTGTTCCCTTCAGTGCCAGGGACTAATGTGGCAATATGGGCTTGCTGAGACCAAAAAACATTTAATTTTCCACTTTCTTTTCAAATCGGCGAAGACCTGGCAGCTTCCATAATCATTTATAAAAATCAAGACAAGCACTGACAAAGCCAAAAGGGGTGGCAGTCAACCCCAGACCGATTGGTTTTGTCAACACTTGTTTCTAAGTGGAGGACAGCCTCGGCTTCCTTGGTATGACTGTGTTATTAACGAAAGACCTGATGTAAAGAAGAAAACCACGGGTATAAAAACAAATCAGATTGTGTGAAGACTTGAAAGAGCATCATGGAATAATGCAACACACACCTTGGCTGTCCTTTCCATAGAAGATCTCCTGTAACTATCCAGGTGGAAAAATATCACTGCTGCATACATCACACAGATCACTAAGTAGAAACCCAAAGGGATTTACATTCTTCTGAAAAACATAAAAAGTCCCAATACACCAATAAGTGTGGTAATAATAGCATCTCCTAGGCACAACACCAAAACAGTAAAATTCATGGTGCTAGAATACGCAGAAAGAGGGAGACTGCATGGATTCAGGAAGATACGGGTGGGCGGTCTCCTGTATCTAATTAGCTGGCAACTTAAACTCTGGTTCAATTTACATTAGCTTTGGAGCTAGACACCGTCTGCCCAGTGTCCCATGGAACCGACTTCTCCGTATCACCTGGTGTAAAAGGTTTTGTTTGCTTGGTGTAAAAACTCTGGCCATACAGTGGTCATGTTCAATAATTTGAGACCCTTTTTGATGACTGAGAAGCAAATTATGAATATTCAGTGCCTGGAGAACAGAATGAGTTCCGTTAGTTTGCTTGTATAAATCACGTTAAGAAATATATGCACAGTAAACGCCTTCGTAATTAGCTGAGGCTTTACACAGAGGATTAAAGAGCAGCTTCATAGTATGAAGTTCTCACAATTTGTTTGGCTCGTCTATTCTCTGAATACGTGAACCTAGATATTTAGGACATTGCAGTGTCACTAACTTAGGTTGGAATGTAGAGTAACATTTTACAACGATAGTGCAGAGTGTGGAAAGATGCCCATGTCTTATCTGGAGACCAATGGGACATGTTTGCTTCCGTGCACTCTAGTTTAAGGATTTGTGCATAAAAACACTGATGTGAACCGAAGTATTTATCAGTTTTATTGGAAAACGTATTTGTCATGACATTATAAGTTACATAACAAATATCTCTTCACAGTGCCGAGTGAAGATACAAGAGTCTTCAGCGAGCTGTAAAGGCCTACTATTTGTTATTCTTACTTCTAATTATACAATGTTTGTGTGGAGTGACAGCATAAGTTACTTGTTTGACTTATCGGAAAAGAGGTCTTTGGACGGGTGTTCGCCACCTGCAGGGTGTGTGTGTGTCTGGTTTCAGTGCATGAGCAACAAGATCACAAAGGTAGAAGTGGTGTTTCACTGATCAGCCACCTAGTCCAGAACCATGCAATTTGCCTTGAATCAGGGCCATGCACTCCTTTGTTTACTAAAGGACCTAAATGCAGAATCAAGCCGATTCATAGGCCAGCCAAGAGGCAGGGTAAGAGGCATAAAAGATGGCAGACGACCAAAGTATTAGAAATCCCTAGCAATGTATTCACAATCAACAAACACTTCCTGATATCTCTGCCCTGCGTTCACCACTGTACTAATCTGACCTCCAAGCTTGGTTAACGGGCTCGGATGCTACTGTTTATTAATGCATTCAAGCCATTTGTATAACCTTCCTTACAACAGAGGATCAAGTGTGTCGGTGTGTGCCTGTCCAAAAATGCTCTGAAATACGATCTCCGTATACTTTTGTAGCTTTGAAGAATGAGCCGTCAGGCTGGCTGTGTTGCGTGACCATAGACCTCATGCTCACTCCCTCAAGCTTATCAGTTTCATCTACATTCAGAAGGAATTTATTAAAGATAGAAAGAGGCTCCCGGACCCAGTAGTTCTAATGAAATGCCTAATTCAAAAGGAATATATTTGTCAATGAGTGTGCTTATGCAATCCTATTTTAAGGCCTTATTCCCACATATATTTTTATATAGTAGACATCCGACTATAGCGGCCCAGTTCTTCGACCAAATCAATGACCTTATGAGCAGAGCTGAACAATCGGGCCCAACCTGACGGATCTCAAGGTACGCTCCTTTCTGCTCCCTCAAAAAAGTAACTGTGATTACCGTATTTGTTGATTTAAACATAGATCCCGTCTGCTGATTTGATTTTTATCCCTGCCCTCTACTCATTTAGGAAGTGACATTTTCATATAATCTCCACATTACCAGAGCTAATAAGGGCACCTCATGCACAAGTATTCGCTAAATGTTTTGAAGCCGCGTCCTCATACAGAATGCATGACATGACTCTACCACCATGCTTGCATAGTCCTTAGCAATAGTTGGTGACAGCTGACTGACCTTATGTCTTCCCTCTTTCTAGCAACTGGTTCAGTAATCAAACCCTACATTATCAGCGGTATTAAGGACACAAACAGGTATGAATGCTATAAAAATTAGTCTGCACCTGCCCTTCCATACAGACAGAGCATTATGGTGTGATGACCCTAGCCCTGATCTCTTTACCAATTTAAAATTAAGTAATTATAAATAATGGTTTCACTTGCACCAGCATATAACTCCACATTCCCAACGTAAAAGAGAATTTCATTATGATGACTCCCTATCACTAGGATTTAAAAATCTGAGGTCCTAGAATACTAGAACGGAAATGTTTTAGTAATTGATGGACTTGC
The DNA here is from genome assembly GCA_963921515.1 of Calotriton arnoldi. Classification (NCBI taxonomy): domain Eukaryota; kingdom Metazoa; phylum Chordata; class Amphibia; order Caudata; family Salamandridae; genus Calotriton; species Calotriton arnoldi. The sequence goes on along the minus strand of CAWUFW010002724.1, from coordinate 1,177,384 downwards.
GCGGCCATCTTGGTGATTCTAAAACTCGGGAAACCACCCCCCCAATGCTCGTCTTACCGACCCATCTCCCTGATTATCATGGAGACAAAACTCTTTGCAAAAATCTTGGTGAATAGGATACTGAGGGTCATCAGGATGGTAGTGCACCCAGGCCGGAACGGGTTTATGCCGTATCGTGGTACCAGTCACTGCCTACGACGCCTTCACACTGTGATGGCCCTATCTGCCGGGGCACAGGACCGTAGAGACATAGTGTCCATAGACTTTGAAATAGAGTTTGATTCAGTCAGATTGGACTTTATGTTCCGGGTACTGGAACTCATGAATTTTGGCCTGCACTTCCGATGCTACATAGTGATACACTATTCTAAACCATGGGCAAGAGTCAAGGTTAATGGGGAATTATCAACCGTGTTCGGTATTGAACACAACACACGACATAGATGCCCACTCTCTCCCATCTGTTCCCACTGATTGTGGAACTGCTGGCTGAGTGGATCAGACGTGATGCCCAGCTCAGCCGCTTTCGATGGCCCAGTGGTGTTGAAGATAGGATCTACGCGGTCGATACCCTAGTATATATGAGCAAACACAAGACCTTCCTGCCCTGCTTGATGCAAATGCTTCAGGTATAGATCGACGCATCTGGCCTCACAGTAAACTGGTCCAAGACCACATACATACCCCTAACCGATACACTGGGCGATATCAGACTGACCACCACACTTCAAAGGGCAGACCAACATATCAAATATATTGGCATGCATATCACCCACACTAGGAAGAGGGCATGGGAAATAAATATTACACCCATGAACACCAACACGAAGTGGGACATGGCTACATGGGAAACCCACCCCCTCAATGTAGCAGGTAGGGGAGCCCTGTTTAAGATGATCTCCCTTCCCGACTACTCTACAAAATTATCCCCACACTCTGCCTTCCAAGTTCTTCTCATCCCTGCAAACAGCTTTAGTGAAATTTCTATGGCAGGGAGGGCAACCACGGATTGCTTTTCGCATTGCGTACTAGGCCCATATGACGAGGGACTGGGGATAACCGTTATAGAACTGTATTATTGGGCTAACCACATCATTCCGATTATTGGCTGGTTATTTGTGGACCGTATGGAGCCTGCAACAGCCGTGGAACTCCAGAACCTCAAACAACACAACATACTGGGTCTCTTATATGGGACATATGAGACTCCTGGCTGCTACGGGAGTCCTTTGCACGATTCTGACTGGGCGGGGACGGGAGTGGGAATATGGCAACAATATTATGATTAGCATGACAAATGTGAACAACAAATACAATAGCCATGTTGTAAAACCAATTAAAAAAAAAAAGTTTGAAAAAAATAATAGAAGGACTTTATTTCCTTTATCAATTAGAATCAACTAATTAGAGTCGTATATCATCCTGTCACCACCTTCTGCTCTCATGGCTTTTGACCATGATCTTGGATCCTACGTTCCCCTACTCTATCTTGTACAAGTCATTTAGAAATCAACAGCATCATTCAGAAGCTGTAATAACCACAGTGATACAGGACTCTGATCCCTATGGTAACTCCAATTTGTCTAAACAACTCCTCCTATGAACAGAAGGTCTGTTCAATAACTAATACAAGCCATATACTGAGAAGCTTAAGGACGTGTATATTTCACCTAAACACCCATTACTTTGTATTTCTTCCCATCTGTCATTTTCGGTGCTTCGTTGAGTGATAGTCACAACGTACTTTCACATTTCCGTGGGTAAGAAATATCTTTATTTAAAAGAAGGCCAGTATATCTTGCTTGGCAAACTATTTAAACATGTGCACGGTTGTGTATCATCTTGCAGTCTTATGTAGACCCAGGCCTTCGCTCCACTAATGGGATAAACACATTTGAACTAATGATTGGAGAAAACATCAAAGAATAAAGTAATTCCCCCAGTCTTTATGCAGTGCCTGCTCACTGTTATCTAATCCTTATATGTTATTTTTAAAAATAACCATGTGAATTAAAATGTGCTATCCTTCCGAACCCTATTTCTATATATTCAGGTTATTTCTCTGGCCTTTACATTACGCCATGATGCAAACTCCTACTGGCAATGCAGGAGATCTCTAGCCCCCTACTGCTACCTTGTCATCTTATTTACGGATTGTTGGTGGCCTTTAGTTGGAATTAGGAACATGGGTATGGAGCTCACTGGAGAATGCCCCTCGTTCCTCTTCTCGAGGCTGAGTCATAAAGATGTTTTTTTTTAATCTTTCTCGACAATAATCTAAGTGATTTCAAGCATTACTTTTCGCCAAACCAGAGGGAAGCCCATGTCACAAACATTTGGGGCTATTAAGCACTTTTACTGAGTGAGATTGGAAATTAAACAGAACATTTCAACTCACACATTCGTACAAGAAAAGCAAAATCTTCCGTCCTATCCTTCAAGGTCTGCAGGTTCAATGCACCCCAAATGTAAGCCAAGGATCGGATCAACCAGGATCCTAAAATCCCCTCCAAATGTTCTCTCATCTTATAGCATTTTGGAAGTCATGAGCCTGACAATAAAATACGTAATATGAGGCTGCAAGTTTAAAATGCCTCCACAAGGTTTACGAGCCTTCCAGTAGCGGGCATGGCTCTGCAAGCAGGTTAGACAGGATAAAGGAAATGAGTAATTTCACGTTACTCAGCGATAATAAGAAATATGATCTCACAGCTTCCAACTGGATGTTGGCCAACCTCTCTTCATCACAGGGATTCATGGGCACTAGTAAAGGATTCCTATTTCTCTCTCAAATATGATATAGTGACTTAAGCGCTGAAGAATGCCTTTGTGGCACTTGTTAAAAAAACACACTTCTGCATATTTTACAGTGTCTCAAACGTTCGCCCAATATCCATTCTGCAGTATTCTAATCAAGCTACTGCTGCAGGAGAGACACTGAGCAGACATAACACCTTACCATACAACATTGCTTTAAAGCCAGACCTACTGGAATTGCCAATGCTGGTTTCTTTTGCATTTGCCCATGCAACCAATTACTGGTAAAGCTAATGGCTTGGCAGTTGCTCTTTAAAGGCATCATTAGCTTTGCAATGTCACTCCTTCACCTATGTGCCCAGGTCCAAATCAATGAATATGGGGCTACCTATGAAACTGTGATTACTATACAGGTCCTGCCTATTCAAACTATAATTGGCAGCCTCAGTAGCATGTTCTCAGCACCAACATACAATCCCCTGCTTGCACTGCTCCGCAAGATCTCCTAGCACAGTTGGAGCAGGCAGGGAAACAAAAAAATGAATAAAAGAGAGTGGGAGGAGCTGACTCCAAAAGAAAAAAAAACAGGTACACGGAAGGGAGGGAGAATGGGGGCCGTAACAAAAAAGAGAAGACATAGTAGGCGTGTCTTGGAAGCAGATTAATTATTAATTTCCAGTTCATGTCCGCCACCATGAAAGTCACATGAAAAGCCATCCTTGTTGGAATCCCCACCCCCACCCCAAAATAAATATTCCAGGGAAGAGCAGTGCAAAGAAAGAAAAAAGTTATATGGAACATGGAGGGGCAAGGGACAAGGAAGCCGCTTGCTCACTGCGTGAAACTCACCGACCCAAAGCACGACTCAGGTCGTTTTTCGTGGATTACCACATTTCACCATTTCCATTTGTTCCAGACAGGTAGGTTGAGGAATGCCATCAACTCCAGAGTACCAATTCTGCTACACAGCATGTCTTTGGCAGTACATCTACGAAAAGCATCTTCTTAGCACATGCAGCTACTACAAACCACCGAACCCAAGCCTCTAACAAAAGTATAAAACAACCAAGAAAAAATGTAAAGCACCTTCTCCGTATCACCGTCCAGTGTACAAACTTAAGAATCCATTCAACACCTAACTCTGATAAATAAAGCAGACTGATTGATGCTTTTGCTCCAAAAACGGATCTGACTAAATGGATCTGTCACTCTACCTACTCATTGATGGTAGAAATCCCCTGAACAAAATGTGTGACCTGGGGAGGACGAAACCCGTGTGTCCGCATGCCTACAATGTTGCGTTGCCAAACTTGCCTTGCCATCTGTCCATAGCCCTTCGTCAAACACCATCTGCCCACGAAGCACACTGTCTACTCCCCACTGCCGTCCCTACTTGTGTACACCTTTCTTGGTTAAGTTGGTTGGTTACTGTTTTTGCTGTACAGGACAGGCTAAAGGTCATATAATGTACCTTGCTTAAGCTATAAATGATTTAATATCAACTCCCAATAAAAACATAAGGCTATTATTAAGCTAAGTAAGGAAATCCCGCAGGCTTTCTATAATATGCCGGAATGTAGCTAAAAGACAAATAGGTTTGCTGTAAGATGGCAAATCCACAACTGGCATTTGATATTGGTATTTCATGTTTAGAGAACGTCATGCAGCTGCATACATTACTTGATTTAAGACGGTCACTATGAAGCGCTAGAACATTCAGGTTATCCCAGCAAATATGTCCGAATCTGACATTCATACCTCACAAAATAGCAATGAATGTAAAGCTCAGGCCGCAGAAACAGGACCCGGTTAGTAATCATCCGAGGCTCCAAACGGCCTAAGCCGGGCTGCACAGGCTGCGTGCTCTCCCCACAAGGTGTGAACAGGACACGTTATCACTAGGTGAGCTCACCCTTTTCTTCTATCAGCTTCCTTCTTTTCAGTGCCAAAAGATTTGGGGGGATTTGCCGGATACCGACCTCAAATCAACTATGTGCGGTTTGGCTTATCTCCAAGACAGGAAAATGTAATGTTCCATATCTTCCAGGATTCCTGTGAGGATTGGCTCGGGACCCGCGCCAACGTGCAATCCAGCAACATTGTTGATGTTAAACTACTTTCGGGCACTGAGGCCGATAAATTCATTTGAGCCAAGCTTCCCACACTACAAACCAAGATTACTAGCAAATGTACTAGGCCTATTAACAGAATCAGTTTTAATGATGCTACTGTAACACATAGACTTAGGGCCTAATTAATTACGACTTTAGCAGTCCTCCAGCGGCGGCGCCACTGCACCACCTGCTGGAGGACCGCCAAGGTCGTGCTGTGCCCGCCTGCTGGATTACAATTGCAATCCATGGCTGCCGGGCAGTGCAGCGGGGGTCCGATGGCAGTGGTCTGTTAGGCTCATGGGAGATCCTAACATGCAGACCGCCGCCATGAGAGCGCCGACTGCATGTTCCTCCATGGTATGGCATGCATGCCACACCACGCAGGAACTGGGGGTACAAATCACAACATGTGCCCCCCTGCATGCAACCCCAGGAGCAGCAGGGGCCCCTGCTAGGGCCCACTTAGTTGCCTCTCCATCACCCTTTTCATGGCTAGCTCACCGCCATGAAAGGGGCGGTGGAAAACCAACTCATAATATGCTCGGCAGTGCCGCAGCAGCACTGCCAGCATATTGTTGCTCCTGACCGCTGTGCGACCGCCGTGGGATCCTGGATCTTCAACAGACGCAGCCGTCCTGTGGCGGTCAGACCGCCACACTCTTAATACTGGGGGTAGGTCCGCAGTGTGACAATGGTCAGACCGCCACCATGAGTACGGCAGTTCTGTGGACCACCGTACTCGTAATAAGGCCCTAAGTATGTATTTACTTCTATGTGTAGATTCTCCAGTATAGTGCATCTAAAAGTCGCTTGGTAGACAGCAAGAATCCATAAGCAGTCTCAAACCATGGCCTCTTCCATTGTACAGCTTCATCAAGGGGCATATTGTAAGACCGTGCAGTGCAGTAGTCCCACACATCTCAAATAGGACCGATACAATGGAGGCCCTGCCTAAATGTGCCAGATGACCCATCATTCTGCACTGTGGCACAGGCCTCAATATTTACTTTTTCTGTGCCCGTTTCATTGTACAGGGACCCGCAGCTGAACAGAAAATGCAAACCTAAGATGTTGCAAGAGTCGATTTTGCTATCAGGTTATTTCCTTTTATGGTCTGGCTTGACAGCGCAGCTGTCGCCAGACAATTATGTGATCATCACTAAAGAGAGACTTTGGCTCCGCCCACGTGTTGGGAGCCAGGAGTACATGTTTTGATTGTGCAGAAGTTGTATGCTTTCACACAAAAAAGTGCTTGCCCTTTAGCTGCTGTGATCATTTTGTTTATTTATCCAGCTACCTAAGCTTGAACTTTCAGGGATACAGATATGACAATGGAATGCTATTAAAGTGTCTTACATAACTAGATATTTTATTTTGTTTTTCTCTAGCAGTAGCACAGAGGGTATGAGGGCAGTCAGATTTTTAGGTCTGGTCTGACAGTGCCACTGTCACCTGACCTTTTAACCTACACCAAATAATATTCTACAGTTCTTTGCTTCCACACAAATACATATCTATTCCCATGCTATTTACTTGTAATTCTTCACTTTACCATACAAGATTCCTTTAAAGCCAGACCTACTGCCATTGCCAGTACTTGTTTAGATTTGTTCCTGCTAGCCTACAATGAAGAGCTTGGCTGATTGATCCAGATGTTGGACTCGTTACCAGCTGCTCCAAATCTAGCCTCAGAAGATATTGGTTCAGTAAACCTGGCACCAGCACTTGTATCTGTACATGAGAGCATCACAGCCAGAGCCACTGAATCCAAATCGGGGACTCAACTAATCCTACTCCAAGGCCCGATCAACACAAGAAACAAAAGCTTGCATACACGGCTAATGGGAAGCAAGACATGTGGCAAGGATGTGGAAGGCTCTATCTGAAAACACTCCTAAGTGCTTAAAAAACACAAGCATTGGCAAAGCCACTAGGTCTCACCCATGGGCGAGCTCTTGTCTTTGGCAATTGGGTGGGCACGTATGGGAGGTGGGGGGTGCGGAAAGAGGTGGATAAAGGGACACTTGAAAACAGCGATCTAAAGCGGCCCGCGAGGACTGCATCCTGGCATTTTTTGAGTGGAAGAGCTAATATTGCAATGCCTCTTAGTGCCGGCGCAATCAGCTGGTATTGACAATACCGAAGTGGGACAGCCCTAAACAACAATTTCACTTTTTAAGGAATTGGCTAAACACAGTTCCTCACTAAGCACCATACATGCTTACTCTTTCAGCATGCAAATCAGCCAAGAAAGAAACTTCAGCATGTCACAAACTCATCACAGCGGCGGGTGGGAGGGACCATGTGCAATGTAGCTAATGCTCATGTGAAGCAGTCCAATACCTTTGATCAAACTGGTGCAATATAAAGCTGCAAAAAAATAAATAAAAGTATTGGCAAAGCTTTGCCAATGCTTTTTTTGGGGGGGAGGTGTAAGGGCTGTAAGCAATGACGGGAGGGTATTTGGGAATAAAAATCAATGACGGAAGGGTGGGGATAAATTGAAAGTAGTGACGCAAGGGTGAGAACAGCGGAATTGAATGCAGCGATGTGAGGGGGCCCGATCGAAAACAATGATGTAAAGGTGGGAAGGTTTAAAAGCAAGAACACAAAAAAAAGATAAAAATCTGCTCTTGTGTAACGTAATACGGTGATCGTGTAAAGCGCTCCAATTCCTCGGGCAGACTTTGCGCTATATAAAAACAGAAATAGTACCTGAATTACAGTGCGAGCAGCAGATGGCCAGTGGAGGGACACTTATCAAACCTAATTAATGTGTACTTGGTCCGTGTACCATGGCAAAAAAAGGAAGCGACGCATGAGGCAGGGGCTACCCAATGAGAAGGCAGCAAAGAAGAGGGGCAATGATACCAACGAATGGTAAGCTATGGGCGGATTCCAAGCCTATTATTGACCACAAGAGTCGTGCAGGCTTGACCTAAAAATCACAAGACTAATCTCAGCAATAAATTGCTTCTAAGGGTGACTCAGTCTCTGATTCTGAAAACTCCAAGATCCTCCACTGTGCTGACTGCTTCCTCCCTGAGGTAATGTTTTATCCTCCCTAAAGCCACGGAGATTAAAAACCCATACAACTAAAGCTAGAAAGTGGAATCTCTCAATAGCAGGATTACACTTACAAAATCATTTATCTAATCTCTTTCTCCGATCTCTATCGAGCCAGAGGGTATTAACCTTGTGTAAAAGTTCTTACATCTTCTTCTGGAGATTGGCTGGGTGTGCAGATCATGCTAATACAGGGGTCTCCAACGAGTAGCTCGGGAGCTACTAGTAGCTCACATGCATCTTAGACGTAGTTCTCAGAGGTGAAGCCAAACCCGGTACCTCATTCACAGGACATGTGCTTATTAAAGAAGGCAGCATTGCTCATCTCAAGACCCTTAGAGTAGCAGCCAGCCAACCCAAAGGCAAGGTCTCACGTTAACATTCAAACACACACTGTCAGCCTGCCAGGTCTGCCACACAGCCTTCTGTCTCCACTCTCAATCTAGCAAAGTCACAAGGAGATTGGACAAGTTTTAGATCCTGGCCCCTCAGTCACACTATGAGGAGCGTGGAAAATGGGCAGTGAAAGAAGAGTGCAAATGTGCCAGCAGTAGCTACAGCAGTAGCCAGTGTGAACTCCAAGTGTGGGACTGCAGAAGCCAGAGTGTAAATGTGTGAGTTGCATGCCAGATTAGCCCAAGAGTTGAGGAGAACACGGTTTGGGTCCAGAGCTGAGACAGTTAAGAGCCTCAAGTGCATGAGTCTGTGTGTGCATGCACGTGTGCATATATTTTGTGTATGTGTGTCTGCGTGTGTCTCTCTTTAAAGAACAGAATTGATCAATGAAGGTACGCCTGGTGTTAAAGGTCACCAAAAGTATATGGTGCACCCATCATAAGGGGTTCATCCCTGGCACAATTGTTTCTGATCATGGAATGACAGTGGTAATTGCATAATAATGGTCATCCTTGATATATTTTGGGCATTCTTGGTCACTGCAATCACTGACGTATTAAGAGCACGACTGGCCTAATTTTAGCCATCCCTGACATAATGTTTCCCCCACAACCACCTTTACATAATACTGTGGGCATCCTTGTCATTTTCTTGTCCATTCTTGGCACAATGCTGGCCATGGTATAAACATGGGCATTATCAGCATACAATAGGCATCGATGATGTTACGGTGAGCATCCATGGCCTATGAGATGGATTTGTACATGTCAGTATGTGATGAAAATGCCAAGCCTATGTTTGGGTGATGTGTACTTAAAAATTAAAACATACTTTCAAAGAAATTATTTTGTTTTTTCAGGAAAGATTTTCCATCTGTGAAATTGATTTTTGTTTGCCCAAAATGGCAAACAATATGTATATTTTCAGAAACGGATAATCTGATTAAGACTAAAGGTTGCATTTCGAAAACACACTTAAAGCTGTTGGTTGCCTGTAGAATTTGGTGGTCACTATGGATAATCCTGTTAAGGGTGGTCACTACTGTAATGCTAACATATGTGGTCACTATTGTACAGTAATAACATTTGATGGTAGCTCAGGAGGATTTTTCTTGAGCACAAGTAGCTCTCACTGTAGAAAAGGTTGGAGACACCTGTGCTAATACATCACACATGTCGTATTGCAGGAATACAAATCAGTTTTAATGCATCAACTCACCTGCCTCATGTGGAAAGTTGGTGTTCATGCTCAGAGCCAGGTTGGAGTTAATACGCTGAGCAAGGAGTGTTGTGTTGGGACACTGAGGCACTAAACATTGGTCAGGACCACTGTTTCTCACACTTCTCTTGTTTGGTGCCAGAGGCCCTCTGTTTTGAGAGTCTGAACGGAAATTGTAGACTCATGCTCTACTAAATGAAAACTTGAGACCTAGCAGGTACAGGCTTCTGTCTTCACATTTAGCTGGCCTGAAGTACTGCTGATGCATTTAGCAGTGCCCATATGTGTAATTTGCAGCGGACTCAACTGCCTTGCTAGATATGTACTTTTGTTCACCAGCTTCGTTCTCGCCTCTAACGCCATGATATCTGTTCTTTGTGAAGCTTCAGTTTTAGTGACACTAGTAGTATGTAAAGTGAGACATAACTTCTGGTTTCTGTTTTGTAAGTTCCATTTTTGTTAATGACCTTAGCTCAAGCAAGATGAAGATATGTGTTATTTTGGATCTCCTATATAAGGCTGTTTACTCTCACTTGCATTTGGAGTCGGTAAGGTGGAGTTCAAGGAAGGTTGTCCCTATCATCTTGCAAGGTGCAATCAAGACATAGTAAGACGAGACAAAGTAATGGCCGATTTTCAGTCACCTCTTATTTATGAGTGAAAAGAGGGGGCCTCTGATCTTCAGCTGGCAAGAGGGGGGAGAAGGAGGGATCCAAGGTAAATTGGTTGCACCATGGGTGCTGCTGCTAGCCATGTCTTGCCTCTTGGTACACCTGGCACTATCCCTGTGTTCGGTGTCATGAAGGCAGCTTAAAACAAAGCTTTCTCGTAGAGTTGTTTGATTTCTGTACCTTATATTCTATCTCCTCCCCTACCCTAGAGCAGTAAAAAGAGGTTGCAGAACATCAAAAAGTGGAAGTTAGGGTGAAATCGGAGACATTGTTCGACTCAAAAAGGCACATGGTGCCACATTTCCACCTTCTGACATCTTGGTGGATCAACATTCATAATGCTTCCCCTTACCCAAGTGATCTCTATTCTAGGAACTTCCAGGTGCACCATCTAAACATTAGTTAGAGACATTTGTCAGCTTGCTCATGCTATTTTGCCCTATATTTGAAGCACTGCAGGGGGTTCGACTCTACCTTTCATTAACAAAAGTTCCACATCAGCATCAAATTACAATCTAGTCTTCATTTCCCTGATTCTTTCTTTTAGGCACCACAGAGGGTCTGTGACACCTACCCAAACATGGTCCCTTTATAACCTATTTTCATACCTTCTATTCACCCTCCGTGCACTACGTTCTGTGCATTCAGTCCACTAACCCTTCATCTCACACAAAAAAATCCCTAGCTGGTGTCCTCTCACTCGCCCTAACCAGGCTCAGTGCATTTCCTTCACCCGCCCTATAGCCCTAAAAAAAACCCTACCTGGCAACATGCCACCATCCCACACCATCTGCTGTGCATTCCCTTGACCTCTCAAGTTATAACTGCAGTCTGCGCTCCCGACATTAACAGCAAAGAGCTGGTGGCAGTCAGCGTGGGTCTGCAGTCCACCCTGCAGGGGAGATGATGGCTGGTGGTGCATCCAGATTCCTATGCCTCCTTCCTGTCTCTAGTGCTTTCTTGCAGGAGGTGACAGACTGGCATCAGTGAGAGCATAGCACCAGGGCACATTGTTTCGGTGCTCGAATAAGAGAGTAGTGAAAAAAAATTGTTTCTTCGCTATTCTCAAGTTAAAGCAGTGAACAACTGGGGCTTGCAACCAGTGTTCAGAAATAACAGATAATTTCGATATGGACCACAAACCCTCATTACCTGAAGTAAAAATGACCTGTTGTTAGAGGAGAGCACATACAAACTAACCAAGCATTTTCCTCCTACCATGAAAGCATCTGCTCAACACAACATTGTAGCCACTCATATCCTATATTGCTCTTTGCCTTAAATGGCATGCCTCCTTGGATCCATATGCTCAACACTATCCTAAATAAATTATGAAAAATGCAGCCTCTGCCCTCACTACCCCAGACCAACTTGTCATGCTCTTTTTCATTAAAGGTGCCCCTTCACCATTGTAACACAAGCATTCCTTCTCTCAGCATATACATTTAAGTTGCTTTACATGTTCTGGTGTGATTGTAATGACTTAAAGATTCAATGAGTGAATCTTTCAGGGCCATATAATACTGCTCTGGTGTTCTATGGTAACAACGCCATCAGGCATCACCCTGTCAACTTCTCTTTTATTTCTTCAGGCATACTGTGAGAAAAGACCCAACAGCAGTACAAACCAATACATTTGCACCAAAACACTTCTCCTTAACTCCAACTTAGGACCCAGGAACGTACCTGCATGACTTCTCTGCAACAGCGATTCTATGAACCAGCTTCTAAGCCCTTAGGGTATAAATTCCGATCCTCCCTACTTTGTAAACCTAATTCGCACCAACAAAAAGACTATGTTTATCCACGATGCCATGGAAACTACAACAGCAACCTCAAAGAGCACACTATAAGAAACCTGAGCCTAATTCCATTTATGTTTCTTAAACAGTAACTAATTTAATATTTATTAAATTTTCACACCAATGAGAACAAATTAATTACCGTCCGTAATGCCTTCTCTGGGAGAAACTATCTAATAGCAGATTCCTCACCATCTGAATTGTTCGCCAGGCATCAGACTTGATTCAGAAAATTTACAGCAGTGCAACTATGCACAAGTAGGTGACCTTGAACGGCTCCACAACTACATCGTTCCGCTCCAGAAGTGATGTGTGGAGTTCTATATAGGTGCCACCCATGTACACTGTTATCAGTTGCTTTCTGAGCAGTCCTCGCTCTGAGATGCGGAGCCAAATTGCAGATTGCTTGGATCAGAGTGAAGATTTCAAAAGTGGGATCTGTTTAGGTGGAAAAAAAGTCCAGATCACAGAACAAGGAGGATCAGAGAGGAATCTGTGGTTAGAGTCTCTACCAGGAAAGGTGTTACAAGGGCAAGTAGCTTGTTCTTCTGATAACGGCAGATCTCTCACCCTTTGCACATTCGCCACCTTTGAATAGATACCAAAGCAGTACCATCCAGAATGTGGGTCTATGAACTGGCTCAAACCAGAAAGTCCGGCAGGACCGAGTGGGCAAAATGCTCATTTCAATTAACATTGATATCTAGACAGTAATGCTTCAAGAATATATGGAGTGGCGCCCAAGTAGCAGCCTGGGAAATGTCCGGAACAAGCACTCCGAATGCCAAAGCAGTGGCAGCAACCTCGAAACTAGTGGAATGAGCATGCAATCCCTCCCGATGCTTCTTTTTAGCAAATGCATAGCAGATTTTAATGCAGAGTATGATCCAACGGGAGACAGTACTCCTCTGCACTGTTTTGCGCATCTTCGCTCCTGCAAATCAGCTGATCGTCCACATGGTGCACTCTAGTATGATCATTGTAAAAACTAAGAGCCATTTGGATCCAAATGATGGAGTCTCGCCTCCTCTTTAGAATGGTGAGGTTGAGCAAAGAACATTGGGAGGCTGATGTTTTGCCCGACTTAAAAAGGAGGTCAAAACAGGAGGTGGAAGGAAGCTTGGCTACTCAAAACCAGTTTGTCTGGGTGGAACATGGTGTATGACAGGTTGATGGAAGGGCTTGCAGCTCTCTCACCCCCTGCACCGATGTTATGGCGATGAGGAAGGCTGTCTTGAGGGTAAGTAGCCATAGAGGACAGCTGTGCACAGGTTCAAAGGGAGTACACATAAGGAACCTAAGAACCAAATTTAGGTCCCACTGGGGCATAATGAATGGAAGAGGAGGAAACGTATGTTACAAACCTTTCAAAAACCACATCACAGCAGCTGATTAAAACTAAGAAGATTGATCCATCAAACCTCAAAAAAAAGAGAACTGTACACAAAGCAAAGCCTTGCTGAGCTTCGGACAGTGCAAAAAACAACATTTCGAAAAGTTTGGGAAAACTGGACCAATCTTGCGAGTGCCAAAAAAAGCTACAAACTTGTCCTGACAACAAGTATACACAGATTTAGTCTAGGGATGCCTGGCTAACATCGACCACTTCGGGAGGAAGGTCAAAAGTAGTCAACTGTTGCCGCTCAATCATCAAGCATGAAGGTGGAGCGTGTACAGGTTCAGATGCAGGACCCTGCCCTGCTGCTGCGACAGGGGATCCTCCTGAAGGGGCAGCCTGAATGGAGCACAGATGCTCATGCCCAGGAGTTTTGGGTACTATACAGTCTTTGCAAAATCTGGCTCCATAGGATGACATGGGCCTAGTCATTCCTGATCTTCTTCAGAACTCGGGGCAGGAGAGGTATCGGCGGAAAGGCATACAGGAATCCCAAGTTCCACTCTAGGCGGAATGCGTCCCCAAGAGAGAGATGCCTTGGAAACTACAACACGCAAAAGAGCTGACACTGTGTGTTCTCGGCGGTGGCCAAAAGATCAGCCAATTTGCTGAAAAGACCCTGCGCCACATACGGTAATAACTTCCTTTTGCGATCCGCTAGGCTGAGTTCATCCACCCTGCAGTTTAGAGATCCCGCCAGGTGTTACACTACCATGAAAATGCGCTGGCATTCAAGCCACTGCTAAAAGGCACAGAGCCTCCTGACACAGAGTCCACGACCCACTCTGCCTTGCTTGTTGCAGTACCACATGGCAGTGGTGTTGCCTGAACACATATACCAGCCTCCCTTTGACTGATTATAAAGAGGCTTTCAACTACAAGCGAATGGCCTACAAATCCAAAAGGTTGATGTGGAGCTGAGCCTCTGCTGGAGACCAGATACCTCTGATCTCAACATCTCTCAAGTAGCCTCCTCAACCGGGAAGCGATGCATCGGTCATCATTGTCTGCTCTGCTCTGGATGGGATAGGAAGAGGGGTCTGCTGCTGACCCAATTGCGGTCCAGCATCCACCATTGTACATCGTTTGCGCTCTCCTCTGAAATCTGGACCAGATTGGAAAGATACCCCTGGTACTGTGCCCACTGGAACTTCAGATCTCACTGCAGAGCCTGCATATGACATTTGTGAGCTTGAACAACAGAATGCAGGAGGTCATCAGTCCCAGAAGCCTCAGAGGCTTCCACACGGAGATCTAGGACAGAGGCTGAAACATTGGGATCATATCCCAAATATCATGAATTCTCTTCTCCAGGGACAGCAGCAAAACTGCACCATATCCAGAATCAGTCTACTACAGAGAAGTGTCTGTGAAGGAGTAAAGTGTGACTTCAGCATGTTGATAGTGAACCCAAATGTTGATGATCATCCGTCAGCCATTCAGAGGGTGGAGGAAGATGCGTCTGGGTTTTGAAACATTTGTAAAGCGTAACCCAGCTGAACATTGTGATGGACCCACCTGCCTGAAGTTTTCGCCTGCCACCCTGGCAGAAAGTGTCAGATTCTGCCTCCAACAGGGTGTCTTGGTGCCAACAAAGGCACGCTAAAGAGGCTTGGCAGGTGTGGCAGCTGGGGATGAGGAAGACTGGGTTGCCTACTGTCCCTGTAGTCCTTTCCGATGGGTAGCAGGGCCACAAAAGGGCTGGGCAGATTGTTGTACCTGTCAGGGCTGTTGGCGTTATTGGGAGCCCCTACCAAAGTCCCGGAGGGGACGAAACTGCTGGTGTGGCTGGCAAGCAGAAAGGCTCATACAGCGGGCTGTGGCCCTGCTATCTTAAAAGCACTCCAGGGCAGAGTTGGCTTTATTTCCAAACAGTCGGTACCATCGAATGGCATGCCCATAAGACTGGCCTGAACATCTCCTGAAAAGCCAGTAAACTGCAACTATGCATGTCTGCAAATGGCCACACTTGTGCCAATTGCCCAACCAATGGTGTAAGTGGTATCCAGTTTACAGCAGATGATGTACCTGTCTGCATCACAACCATCCTGCATGGCCTGAGAAAGAGTGGTCTTGGCTTCTTTCAGTACCATGGTCAGAACTTAAGTCACAGAGTCCCACAAGGCATGAGAATAACGGCCTAGCAGGCAGCTGGCGTTCAAGTAACGAAGAGCCAAACTTGTAGAAGAGAAAACCCTCTTGCCATGGGTCTTTATCCTCTTCGATTCTCAGTCAAGGAGAGTAGTGGGAAAAGAGTTTGGGTTCACTCTGCTGGTCGAAGCCTACACCACAAGGTTTTCTAGAGCAGGGTGCTGAGTGAGGAAGGCAGGGTCATCTGGCTCAGGGCGATGGCATCCAGTGATCTGGCGATGCACAGGTGGGCGTGAGCACTGTGTGGCCGAGGTACCTAAGAGCATACCCTTCATTAAATGGGAGCAGGGGCTCAGAACTCATCTGGCCAGGCTGCAACACCTCAGTCGGAATGTTGGTTTCAACCTCCTGAGAGGGAAAGTGAAGATCAAAGACTGCCGCCGACCTTCGCATGACCATAGTGAAAGAGGCACTCTCTTCTGTGCCAGGTTGTGGTGGGGAGGGAACTAGGCCAGTGTCTGGGAAGGTATCCAAACCAATGGCATCCTGAAGATCCTCATACCAGTTTTCCTCTGAGTACGGTAGGGTAATCTCATCTCTGGTGTCACAGCTTCGACTATATGAATCTGTGAATACCTAAAATGTGAGGAACGTGTGGTTAGAAGTCCCTATCAGAAAATGAATGTTGAATATTCTGCACTCCTTACAAAGAACTACTTCATGAAGAGAGTAGGTGTAACTACTACTATGCCAGTAGTGAGGCTAGTCACAGGCCTACGTAAGGGAAGCCTTCTTGATCTTCATAACGCTCCTACTAAATACTACTCATCGTCTCAGACTGTCTGCATTGTATCATCTCTGGGGCATGTACTTCTGCTTTTGTTCCCTAGAGTTTCTCTCTCATCCACCCAGTCGTAAGATTCTAGGAATTAAATGAAAAGCACTGCTTTACAGTCAATTAGTCTGGGAACAGTATCAACTGCAGTTTATTGAATTTCGCATTCACTCATTCATATGATCCCATCTTAAGCACTTGTGGGTGTAGTCCAAGTGCCCTAACTTATTGAAGGATCTATATTGGTGCTTGTCGTTGGATAGCTTTTCAGACAATGGTCTTTGAGGAGCCCCTGTGAGAGGTCTTCGTATCAATGCTCTAGGTTGCTTTCTCAGGATTCCAAATTAATTCTGTTAATTTAGATATTTGAAATAGTGCAAACCTAGCTGCAGCAAGTGGTGGAGAGTTTACAGAGCATATTTTTCTTTTGCTTTAGGAGCATCTTCTATAGGAGGCACTGTACACAGAACAGTAGTGAGTGTACTGGGGTGCAGTTGAAACCAGATTATAGAACAGAGAAATGGCTGTGGAGTGGACTGGGAACAAGTAACTGGGACAGAGCACTTTTTAGCTCTCATGTTTATGCAATTCACAATAAAACAAATATATTACACATATTTACATTTCAAGACACTAAAAAATATTCTGGCAAATTCTCCATATCCATCGGTATCAGAAGGCACAGTTGTAGGAATTGATCTACAGTGGGGGCCCATCTGCTTCTGCTAGCAGGAGAACCACTTTAATATTACTTACCATAGATCTTCTGTTTGCAACATTCACCCTGTGTTCCATCTGGATTATCGGAGCAGATAGATTCCCCCACCTAGTTGCTTAGTGCAGGCAACGTCACTATTAGCACTGCAGTTCTAATTTCAACATCAGTCATACTGCTGTACCAATACAATCATTGCTATGAAGTGCCAAGAAGGCCTTCTCACGGTTTAGTGGGAATCTGTACAGTGACAGCATACCATCAAAACAGCCCCAGAGTACTACAACAGGGACAAGGAAAGAACTGCTTGTTGGCAAACAGACGTGATATTGGGACATCCAGGTCTTTAAAGATTTATGGAAGTACATTTCCCTGATGGTCACAGGTGATTTCCAAAGTATGGCTGCCTGGAACAAGAAGACTGTTCCCTTTTTAGACTTTGGGATATAGACAGGATAACAATCTTACACCCAAATACCTCAGCGAATGAGACTGAGAATAATTTGTAAGAATGGTTGAGCTTATCGGTTTGAAGCACTGGACGGTCCCTCAAATGCAAAACATGATGTTATCTGCTGGCTTTCACAATGTCTCTGCAGGTATCTCATCAGAAATACATTTTAGAAGTTATACATGTATTAGAGTTTGGAGGGTATAACAACAGTGATAGCTGAGATTTAATGACAGAACATCAAAAATGTAAAAACAAGGCCCTACTTGCAGGTGGTAAGCAAAATACGGGGAAACTGCGCTAGAACGAAAGCATAGGTGTAAAGAGATATTAATTATGAGTGTAAGTCCACAGCCAGAGCAAGCAGAAGTCTCAGGTCCTCTGGCCGGTGGACCAAGGGGGAGGGAGCTGAACAGAAATTTCCAGCTAAATTCTCCGATTCATCACGAACATGCTTGGTGGTAACTAAAGGTAAATTTCCATTGACTGCGGAACTCTTCACTGGACAGTAAACTGACATGTCGACCTCTTCAGTCCTAACCTACTTCTGTTCGTTTATAAACCGTCATCCTTGTGAACTCTTAATTTGTGAAACGGCCAGGCTGATTTTTTGTTTAATTGGGAGTCTCCTTCCTCCTTGTAAATAATCGTGTCAAGTGTGCCATGCACAAATAGGAACCTGCTAAAGTGAAAGACGACATCAGTGCTTATTAGGAATCTTCGAATGTATAAATACAATAGAAACCTAATATGAAAAAAAGTAACCGTTAATTAGCTATTTTTCGTATTTAACCACTCTGATTACGAACACCTACTTACCCTATAAAATGCAGTTGTCAATGGAAGTAAATGGGCTGCGATGCTGTATTCCTCTGAACAGGAGCAATCCTACAGGAAAAAGAGAACAGTGAGCAAAGCTATTCATCGTTTCAATGTAAGTTGAAAAGAACTACATAATTTAAGCTATTTACCACTATTCATTCTATGCAATAGTGCACATAATAAGCATGAGATGTTTCTAGAAAAAAGCATCAACAATTATAACATCCAATGTTACACTAAGACACTGCATTTTTCAGCCACATATCATTGCAAACTTCGCACTAATTCCATTAAATGTTTGCTTTTATTCACATGCACACACCCGCAAAGCGCAGAGTAAAGGCTGTGAAAGAAATGATCATACTCAGGCAAAAAAACCTCAAACTAAACAAATGACAATGGTGCAAAATCCATTTTTTGCCAAGTGCTGTATTTATACGGAGGATTCTAATGTTTGTACAAATGCATTTTAGCATTTCAATTTGCACAGCGGCTGGCCTGTCCTGCCTCAAAAATTACTGTTCAGTTTGCTTTTCACCAATACACAACTTGCGTCTGTAATCCAATTTTCTTTGCACTGGGAAGACAGATGGTAAAGGGTGTTACAGTTGACTTGGAGCAACACTCGTAATTTACAATATGCCTTTTAAAAGTTTAACTTTGATACTGTTTTTACATGCACTCTTTTAATCTGGACTTCAAAACCCCTCTTTTGCTGTAGGTAAACAGAATGGCTTGAGACTGATACAGCTGTCGTTGAATGGTCAGTGCCTCTATACAAAACGTTCTAAGAGAAAATCTCAATTTACTTATTGTAGGTGGTGCAATACCGAAATTAAGACGGATGTTTTTTCCATTCATCTGACTGATGCAAAGCTACAGCCTCCTTGGTGGTGGGTGATAATAACAGGATCGTTAAAGTTAAAATCCCCAAATAGGAAGATTCCCAAGTGAAAAGCTTGGGAGAATATCTAATATTTAGATTTATCCCAAAACCGAAACGATTTACAAAATCAATATTAATCACCTACTTATAAAGTGATCGCACGATCTGATAGCTGTGTGTAGTTGCCGTAAGCTTGGAAACCAGAATTTAAAGTGATAATGCTTTAATTTTAAATTATGCTTATTCCCTCATTTTAAAAAAAAGTAGATTTTCCTCATTTTACAGCATTCATCATTATACTATGCATTTTGGCTAGTGGACCCTAGAGGACAAACATCTGGGGCTTTCTTGGGCACATGCACATAACCACAGCGGAATAGGAGAGCTAGCATTTCACGAGACAACTTAATGGAAGGGGTGATATATCAAAGTCCTGCAGGCTTTTTCTACAGACCTTCCAAACAATAGTCTAAAACGATACACGAGAATTTCTTGCAGGGTCCACATCAGACATTGTCGCTGCCTCGATCTTTAGCCAAGCACTATCAAACTACTAAGTGAGCCATCTGAATCTACTCTCCCTCTTAAGGAATCCAAAAAATCGTGAGCTGCTTTGAATGAGTAGAAGCATATGTTTACATGTCCGACTACCCTGAAACAATCAGCTATTGTTAAATGCCTTGTAATTCTTCACACCATTTGTATGTATTGCTCTAAAAAATCTGGAAAAATAAGCACTTTACTGTCACTCATCACTAGGGATATCAGAGTACCTTGGGCATTTGCAGCAGCTATCTTGGAATTAATTTTCTTTTGCATTAAGAAAAAACATTCCAAGCTGGCCACTTTCCATGCCTATGCACGCATAAAGGATATGCTGGAATGATTTTTCTTTTGCTTTAAGGAACTTCATTTGCTGCCGCACATGCAAGCACACAGCAGCCATATTTGACTGATTTCTCTTAAAGCAAAATAAAAACAAAAAAAGTATTTTTCAGAACTCTCTGAGCAGGCTATAACATGGATTCTGGTGCCGACATTGGTTAATTTACTCCCCAACAGATGTGGTTGAGAGGTGGCATTGCCTGTGTTTCGCTACACCACTATATGATTGAAGGCTGGGAATTATTTATTCCACAAAAAACGCAGTGGCGGTGTTGAGAATAGACTACACTATTTGGGTATTCTGAAGGAATTTTGAGGATATGAACTTCCTTACAGTTTATATACCCTGAAGAAGTTCAGTAGAACGAAACACGTTGGCTGTGATTAATTTTATGCAACAAGAGAATTTCTGGAAGAAACATTACTGCCTGGATCAGCCTTTTTAATTGTTGTATACTTATTTGGGTGTGCTCTGTTGTTTTTTAGTATGTTTTCTTCTGCTTTGCAGCAGTACAATTAGACACTGGTCCTGCACAGATGTGCCCCAAATGGGCAATAAGAGACGGGTTTGGATGTGCCATCCTTTACCTAGCTGCTATGTTAGTTGTTTAATGTCACACACTTTCTTCAGCCTCACTTTAGAGTAGGACCCGGTCCCACCATTCTCAAAGCACTGGGGTACGAGTGTTCAGCTCTGTTGTGTGTCTGCAAGTGGAACCCGATTTTCTCAATTCAACACAAGAGAAGTGAATCCCTCCAGGCCACATCGGGACAGAAATTGGAAATCCAACATCAATTTGGCATAGATTCAATGCTTTCTATTCCACTTGTGTGCTGACTTTGTAGTACCCACGTCTCTCCGTAGATGTCAGGGCTTAAAATAGGGGAGCTCACAGAAATTAAAAATATGCAGTGGTGCATTGGCTCGTTGACCACTAAGCTGGAATTTTAATGAGGTACCTTGAGCCAAAGGATAGTTTGGCTTCACAATAGCAGTGTTCTTTTAATGAGAGACAGTGGAATTGAGAGTTCATATTTCGGTACACAGTTGGGAATAGGGCTGAAAGGATTGTATAAGGATCAAAAACAGACCTGATTTATTGGTATTCATGACAGGTGTTCGATCAGGTCTACAGGGGATGGAGAAAGAGATGGAGCTGTTAAAATATTAGTAGGCAATTGTACGAACAAAAGTCGACATGGGAATTCTATCACTAATAGGGGATTCCCATTTGAGGGAGATTATCTGAAAATGTGATTATTCAGTGGGGAAGGTGGAGGTCAACATGAAGTGGGTAGTCTGGCTCTTCGGTGTCTTGAGTGGAAATCTCATTCTTCTCCAAACATCATGACTCCCTCTTTAACTGCAAGCTCTTTTGGGTAGAGCATGAAAGAACATTATTCTGCTGAACGCAGTGTGCTAAATTCCAACATGTATATTGTTTTAATCTAATATCATACCATAGTTGATTGGGAATATTACAACTGGTTATTCATCACCACGTCATAGATCAGTAATAAGAACAGTGGGATCAACAAGATAAGTGGAAGGACTATAGGCAGAGCTCTCCTTAGCAGGGAAATGCTTAAATTCTGACACTAATTACAAGTACTACTACTTCTACTAGTTACTAATGACGATGACAAGGTACAGTGTAGTCTAGAATCAGCCTATAGGAGGAGTTTGGCCTGAGTACTTCTTTCTTTTGAACTAGAACAGGATCATATAAGGAATGGTTGCTTACCTGTAATCCTAGTTCTTTCTCGGGGGAATCGGCATTGAAGTCATAAGTACTGAATAGTCCTGCCCATGTGCGGGAATCCTGGAGCACTTCTTCACAATATATCATCTTAAGTGGAGATGTTCACCTTTCTTCAGTAAGACCTGGAGAAACTCTTAAGACATTAATGTTTTGAAGCATATAAGGTAGGCTATATTGGCCAGTTGCCTCAGATTGTGTTTTAAAAAAAAAAAAAGGTTTTATATATATATATATATATATATATATATATATATATACACATTAAAAAAAAACAGGCAAATTGACTGGAATTGTGGTATTTGAGTGTTTAAATCTCATTCACAAACCTTTTTTAAAAGGGAAAAGATGAAGGAGGAAAGGACAATGCAGCCCTATATGCTGCAGCTATATGAAAACAGCGTGTGTGCTTTTAAGGTCTCACAGCCCACCAGTATCCCATCATGTCCAACAGGTGGCAGTTACCTCAGTCCTTTATGCAGAGACAGTAGCAGTATTGGGAAGGAAAATTGTACAATAATCGTCTCTTATTTCCACAGGGGAGGAGCGCGGGTTGCTTATGACTTCAATGGAGATTCCCCTGAGAGAGAACTAGGATTACAAGTAAGAAACCATTCCTTTTCTCTCAGGGGATCTCTACTGATAGTCATAAGCATTGAATAGAGAAGCAAGCCCATCCCCACAAACTGCAGTGGGAAGGAAAACAGACAACCCAAATATCAGATTAAGCGAATAGATTTCTCAGGGATGCCTGTCCTACTTAAGCATCTGTTCTAGCACCTGAGTCCAAAAAACAGTGTTTGGTAAAAGTGTGAACAGATCTCCAAGTAGCTGCTTTACACATTTCAGCAATGGGTATATTCCTCATTAAAAAAGCTGGAGTAGCTTTCCCTCTAGTGGAATGAGTCATTGGCTTGCCGGATTGAACCTTATTTGCTCTCTTGCAGCATACCAGGATGCAAGAAACTATCCATCGGAATATAGATTGTTTAGATGTGGCTAAACCTGTACGCACCGGTCCATAGTTTACGAACAGTTGGTCAGATCTGCAGATATTATTTTGTTCTGTCCAGATAAAATTTAAGACTGACATTTAGAGTATGGAGAGTCCTTTCAACGGGTGTGGAAGGGTGCTAAACAAAAGTAGGCAAAGAAATAGTCTAATTAATGTGGAAATTCGAAATAACCTTCAGTAAGATTTTTGGATGAGTCCTCATAACCACCTTACTACTGTGAAACATTGTATATGGTTAATGAGAACATAAAGCCTGAATCTCACTCACCCTATGTGCGGATGCAATAGTTTTGAGGATGCAGCTTTCCATGAAAGATGTGGTAATGAGGATTGATGAATGGGCTCAAAAGGACCAGCATGAGTCGTGGAAGTACTATGTTCACACTATGAATACACACATATTTCTTTTTCACTCAAGTTATGGGTGTTGGTTTTCATTCCTTTTTAAGAACGTGCGATGATGAGACAGTGAGCAAGTTAGCGAGAATATGCCAACCGCTCCTTGGTGGTTGCTTACGTGAGGCACTTCCAAAACACACGCTTGTTTAACACATGTGAGAAGCAACTTTAAGCATAGGACCTGTATTTGTTTTGACATATACACATGGGAGGGTTCATAAGTAGAGACTAGACTGTTGTACTTTCTGCTCAGCCAGTGTGAATGTGGTGTAGAATTTTGGAGCGTCATGATGCTGTGGAATGTTGGGTGAGTGAGGTTGGCAGTTGGTGTATGGGCTGAGCAGCAGGAAGGCTGCTCCTGGTGGGGCTCTTCATGACATCTTATCTTAATAAATCTACTTATCCAATCTACCTTGGAACCGGACTTCCTTTATTGATTACAACATTTTGGCGACGATTTGACAAAGAAGAACCTGCGTGTAGGAACTGCTTGTGAGACAACTTTATACAAAAAAGATCTTCAAGAAATCAGAGTCTAAAGGCACTACAGTAAGAAGAACCTTCTTTAATACTACTAACTTAAAGTGAAATAGCGAGTCTAGCAGCCCTGAGCCCCACCAGTGACCTTAAGACCGGTTGGCCCCAACCCGGGCGTCCCAGATCCTGCTGTGTGTTCCTGGACTTTTGGAGTGAACCTGTGAGGAGAGCTGCCGTGTTATTATAGGTTTGGCTCATGGAGAAACCTACAGAGATCAATCGGCACATTTGAGTCATCCTGGGAAATTCACACTAATGAGTGCTGCTGTGTTACTTGAGGTATGGCTCGTGGAGGACCCTGTAGAGATCAATCAGCACATGTTATGTGCAGTGTTGGCAGTCATTGACTCTTTATGGAATTGGTAGTTGTGAAGTGGATTAACCTATAGTACGGCCATAAAAAAAGGAAACAGACTTGCACGACCAGCGGACCGTTATTACAGCGCGTGGACAAATAAAGCTTACTCTTCAAATTGATCGCGAGGACGCACACTGCGGTGGTGGTGGTGACGTGATGAAGACGTGGGTAGCTCCAGTGACGTCTTGATGTTCGAGCCCGGCAACGTGCCCTGCGCGTTATATTTTTGAACCACGCTTCACACGGCACGCTGTACTTTTGCGTGCCGCCATCTTGGATCTCTGTTTCCTGCTGTTCTGCACTCGGAGGTCGTCATGGGTCTGCATCGCACGCAGCTATAGGTGGTGCAGACCTTAGTTTCTTAGAGTTAGTTGGCGTGATGCACTAACCTGCAGTGGCGCGGATTTGTATACGGGACGGTCTACCTCCGGTAAGGCATCTCTTTAACACGCTTCTCGAAATAGGCTGGACATGTCATTTGAACGCGGCGCTGCATCCCTGGAGTTACTCAGTGTTGTCTGTCTAGGAGACTTGCTTGAGTTGCACGCATTTTGACATTTCGACTTTCTCTCTCTACGTGCACCGTCGTCATGGTTCTCCTTGAAAACGTCTAAATTGATACACTCTTACTTTTCTCTATGTTGCAGTACTGTTTTTCCCCCAGCAATGGATTTTATAGTTTTCTGTTAGTAGCATTAGAAATGCATTTCTAGGTACCTTAGGGTTGAGAGAGACATCGGGTGAGGAGTCGCTCACTGGGGTGAAGTATCAGTCTCCTGTTTCACAGTAAAAGTTTTGTTGCTGGTTTAGTACTGCCATGTTATTCATGAAGTTATATATATGTTTTCTCTAACCACAGTTAACGTAAATGATTTGCATATTGTAATTTGAATGAAGTCTGAGTGAAAGGAACAATGGAAAAAAAAAGAACATCATTGACCTGGTGCTTCATTGTGCCATTGTTTTGGGTGTAAGATCGTCTCTTGTGTTCTTGGGTTTTCAACTGCCATGGGGGTTTATGCTATCCTTTCTTGTTTATGGTTCTGCAGAGTGAGTGTTAAGCTTCTCTGGTCTCCCATATTTTTTTTTTTTTTTGTGGGTGAGGGTTGATTTGGGTAAATCACCCTGTTGGTGCAGTGTGTGAGATGACTTTTGGGGTTAGGTCACTCAGGATTACCACCCTGGTGTGGTTGTGGGATAAGTGGATCCCTCACTGTTGGTGGTGTGTGTGTGTGAGAAGGCTTTTAGGTGCTAAGCTTTCACGGTTTCCCCCAATTTTTTAGGGTGAGGGCTGATTTGGTTAAATCACCCTGTTAGTGTAGTGTGTGAGATGCCTATTGGTGTTAAGTCACTCAGGATTACCACCCTGGTGTGGTTGTGGGGTAAGTGGATCCCTCACTGTTGGTGGTGTGTGTGTGAGTAGGCTTTAAGGTGCTAAGCCTCTCTGGTCTCCCACGATTTTTGTGGGTGTGGGTTGATTTAGGCAGATCACCCTTTTGGCGTTGTGTTAGAGTTAACTGAATAGGAGTCACTTGTGTCTGCCACCTTTTTGTGGTTGGTGGTTGACTTTGGGTATCACCCATTTGTGTGGCGTTATGTTAAGTGGTGTTTGCATGTTTGTTCTTGTACTCCTTACACGTGTGTGGTTGTGACATGATCTCTACTGCACCGTTGAGGTTTGGTTTCCTGTGTGTTCACGTTCATTTCAGCCTGGCCAGCTGGTATGTTTGTGGCGAAAGAGGTTTGGTTGATTACGCTTGGTGTAGTAGAATGCAGGCTTTTTGTTTTGTGTGGAAAGGGAGAAGATGTGGGTAATTGCGTTTTATCTTGCTCTGTTCTTTATTTACATTGAAGTGAGTACATGGGTGGGCATTGTGGTGTTCCATCATTTCCTATCTTGTGTTAACATTCAAGTATATTGTGATTGCTTTGCATTTTGATGTTAACCTTGCATGCCCATTGTACTATGCTTCATTTGTTTTGATTTTAACTTGTATGCCCTTTTGTCATCTTCAGGTCTTTGCAATGGGTCCTCATGTTATTACCATGCATGTGTATTTTACCAATGTTACTTTTACTTGGACTATTGCATTGTGTCTTGTTCACCGTAAGGAAAGGAGATGTGTTGTACTTGCTGCTCAGCCAGTGTGAATGTGGTGTAGAATTTTGGAGCATCATGATGCTGTGGAATGTTGGGTGAGTGAGGTTGGCAGTTGGTGTATGGGCTGAGCAGCAGGAAGGCTGCTCCTGGTGGGGCTCTTCATGACATCTTATCTTAATAAATCTACTTATCCAATCTACCTTGGAACCAGACTTCCTTTATTGATTACAACATAGACCCTTCCCCACTAAAATAGAAAAGGTTGGGCCCAAGACATATTTACATGATGTGTACTGTGGAATAAGGGCTTTTTTTGTATGTGGAGCTTACAGATCTGCCCTACTGGGCTCACTATTGCTAATCACCCCTTTTTGTGAGCAACTCTGGTCATTTTTCAAATCTTCCCATAAATTGGTAGGCATGACTAAGTGAAATTAACTGTAGTTATTTTTCACTCATTCATATTTTCCAGATGTATTCCTTCTTTGCCCTTAGCAAATGTGCTCCTCATTTCTTCACTCCCACTGCACACTGCAGACAGAACACTTGTTTTGAGATTAAGTATTTATTGTCTGACTTTCACCATCCTTTTGGCTGATCATAATTTTGGATCCATTGTCTTCGACTGAACAACACAATTCGAACATTCGAAGCAATATAATTTGCAATATATAATTTTTGTGCATGTGTTCATTGTACTAACGGGTTATCCATCACAGCTTTCCTATCATCTCCCAAATTAAATAATTTTTCAGCCTTTTTAATTCCTAGAATGTATTTTCTAGAGAGTGATTTTACCTCAGGGTTTATTATTAATATGTTACTCTTTAATTATTATAGCCAACAGCTGCAATGAATTTAAAAGATGGCACATTTTTTGGATAACAGTCCACCTGTCACCCTATTTCTATCCCAATAGTTTTGTAGATTGAATGGCATCCAAGTGGATGCTTAAGGAGCTTTAAGCATGTAGCAATGACAGGTCTCTCTTAAATTCACAGATTGTGTGCCTACTCAGAACCTCATGAGTATTTTATTGCACAATCTTCAATAAACTGTCCTTTGAGGCGAAAAAATAAGACCCGAAAAAAATGACTGCTTGACCCAAATGCCAATAAGCAGTCCGTGATTAACTGTTTTTCTGCATGAGTGAGGAGCAATGCATATGGGAACAGTGAGCGGACATTCTATTTTGAATCACTCTGTCCCCAGTTGTCAGGCAATAAAACATTGGTATTGTGATTAAAGCCCTGTGTCAACACGGTTATGGGTCCACATACTAACCCTTGTGTGCAGTTCTTAATCAGTTTTACTCAGCACCAAGTGCTGCCCACAAAAGCTTTGATAAAAAAAAATCTCTTGTGCTAAGCAGATTTGCTTTTGGCCCGGTCTGCTTTAGGCCTTAGTCCCACTCCCCTAATTGCCAGAATGCTCCCATCTTGCAGCCTTGAATGTCCTACATATGTAGGTCCTTTATCAGAGGTTTCCTGTCTCCGGATTTAAAGTGTGTACAATACTCAGTATTGTTCACAAACTCTATCTTAGCCGTTCTTCCCGTACTGAAATATTCGCACATTTACCCTTCTATGCATTGTTTTAAATCTCCAACTGAAGTATTGTTAATTGTCACTATTTTAAAAAAAAATATTGCAGTGTTATGTCTCTGATATCGCAGAAACCTCACAAAAAGCACACACCCGCCTGCTGTCCTCGTTCCCATGGGGGACACTATGGGGATAGACTGGATCCTCTGGCAACTTCCTGGGAACTGACTGGAAACTGGTGAGTGGCTGGCAGCGATCCACATGAGGTCGCCAATCATGCACAGCCTACTGCTGTCCTGTGAAATGGAACACACAAATGCAGGCCTGAACTAGAAGCAGGGGACAGAAGCGAGCAATGTGGTCCTCCACCCGTTTGGAGAAGAAACAGACAAGCCTGCCTTTGGTGCATTACATCAACTAAGTGTTTTAGCATTATGAACCTTTTTCAACATTCTGGTGATGTTGTAACCAAACTAGATGCTGGGTACACATGGATTGCTCCTCCCTCAGGACTGAGGAGGAACAAGTATTTACAATGCAATAGGTCTCACAATTGTGAGATTTTGAGCTATTGGCATTGTAAATGACAATGACTTTTATTTATGTGTTTAAAAAACCTGCAATAATAAAAGGCATTGTCATTTACAATACCAATAGGTCAAAGTTTCAAAAATGTGAGACCTATTGCATTTCAAATGCTTGTTGTTTACAAGCGCCCCATGCTGCACTTTTACGTTAATAGAGGCCACGCCCCTTTCTTTAGACAGGCATGTCAAAAGAAAGGACCGCGGCTGCTATTAAAAGTGAAAGCGCGGTATGGGGCGCTTTTACCCAAAAAAGCATTTGTTTGTCAATCTGACAAATCCTTTTTTTTGTACAAGCGCGCCCGTGAAAGCACGCATGGTGGTGCGCTGAATGTTGCAGGAAAGCAATTACTGCCTGCAGTAGGAGAAACTCATTAAAGAAAATAGTGCTTACAGACTAAATTAGACGTACCATGTAACAACCGAAGTAAAAGGGCCAGTCCTCATGGGAGGTTACAAATGAAGACAAGGCGGTACTAAGGAGGGACTAACAAGCCTATTAATAAATCAGAAGCCAGCATTTACGAAGGACAATGACACAAGCCAATGAAAAATATGGGTGGAGAGTGGGCGGGGCTTCAAGTACATACTCCAATACAGCCCAGGCTCGACCTAAAAAGGACAGTGCCCACGGTGGGCAGCAGTAGTGGGCACAGGCAAGTCTGGCAACTGAGGTCAAACAGTGTCACTTAAAGAGTGGCACCTCTAGGTATTTGTGGTGCCGCATGATAACTACTCCTTGTCCCATTCCAACATCTGAGAATAGGTTCGGAGATGGAGACTGTTGCAATAAGTGCTCTGTAGGAAAGCATATATCGCTGCTGTTTCAGGGCCACTTTTTATAAAACGTATACTCTGTAGGGAATGAAAGCATAAACCTGCCATGAGACTTACGGGGGAAAACAGAACAGACTGAAAACCCACTGTGCAGTTTTATCCATCTATTTGCTTAATCTTTCCACGAAAAACTTTGAGCTGGAGAACTTTAAGTAACATAAAAACTATTGGTATTTAATATAACTACACAATTGTAAAAGCATTCTATGTTTTTATACTATGTTAGATGCGAGGGGTGCCCAATACCGCTAAAAAGGATTATAAAACGTGAGCCCCACAGAGACAAGCAACCCACGGAGTACAATGATCCCAAATTCACAAGAATCAATCAATCAATCTTATTTGGACCAAGAACAACAGGAAATACTTTCGCAAAAAGGAGCGATTAATCAAAATTCTTAGTTTCCTGGCGTCAAGATATGGCGTGTTTATCAGGCACTGATGGTGTCAGGGGAAAGAAACGGTTACAGAACAGTTTGTAATTCTGATCAATAACAATCTATGGCATTCCACTCAATTAGTACAACATGTCTCAAAACAAGATTTTGCTAATAGAAAGTCAAGTCTTAGCAGAACCCCGACTATAATAATCAACATATTAAATGTAATTTGCCTCAGCAGTACAATCTTTCCTGTAAAGTAACAATAAACGTATATCCCGGTAAAATACATACATATAAAAAATAAGGACTTGTTTGCAAACAATGCTGGAAAAGAGTACTTCATTCTTACTGATTCAGATGGCGAAGACGACAAGAATGCCATCCGTGTGTCATAACATCTGAGTTGCTTTAGCTTAAATGCCATGCGTGTTTGTGCACACTACATGAGGCCCGCGGCAATAAAGTTCAGCATCCTCGGCCTGTAATCGTCTCCCAAGGAGATGGTTGGGATGCCAGGACGCCGGCGCGCTTTTATTTCGCAGCAGGGCTTCACTTGCAGCCGCGCTGCCCAAACCTTAAACAACACCAGCTGCGAGTGCGACACACAGTTGCACACAATTTGTAGAAGCATTTTAACAAAGAATGTTTAAATTAACTGGGAAATTAAATCCCATTCCTTTGTCTATGGAGGTGAATGACTAGAGCACTGAGGAACACTGAAAGGTATCTGAACACTGCCAAAATATCCAGAATGTTTTGAAAGCCACGCTGCAGACAAACTCGTTAACTGCATTATGGAGCAATGGAAAATCCTTTGGCTAATTGCACACACATCAAACGACCGTGACATGGCAGAATGGTCCAGTTGGTATTCATTATGCCGTCTATATACGCAAGCATATTCGACAGAGGACATTAAACGACCGTTTCTGTAGAGCTGCAAACTATGAGCGCTTCACAGAAAGGAACACATTTCTCGTCACCAATCGCCAAAGACCACAAGTGAATGATGTCGGGGAATACCTAAGAATCACACACCTAACAATAATGGACACCAAAAGGCTAGCTTAAGGTTAGCTGAAACTGGGCCTAACTCCACCGGCAGTCCCTTTTCCAAGGTGCTTTCTACGCCTAACCTTACTAGGCATGAAAAGCCCTCTTAGGTGCTCCAGGGGCTCGCCCTAGCAGAGCTTCCTCAGTTGTCCCCTTCAGACAGCCATCGTCCTGGAGACTAGCCGAGATTTTTTATTATATTTTTATTTATTTATTTTTTATTTAATGCGATTTTATATAGCGCGAACATTACCCGAAGGTGTCAGAGCGCTTTACAAAAGAACCAGTTGCGTTACATAAGGACTTTGGATTACATGAGTTACATAAGAGATACAAACAGAAATAAATTGCAAATGTAAAAGTTGTAAAGTCACTCAAGGAAGAGATACAAACAGAAACTCTAAAATCACATAGGAATGGTAGTAAGTACAAAGGTCTACTACATATACTAGTGGTTAGAGTTATATATATACAAATTGCAAATTCACTCAGGATTACATTTTAACAGCGATTAGGCTTGGACAATTATATATTACATATTTACAGAGCAGGAAATTCTTGCCATCGTTCAGCCAGGTGTTCAGGTGGTGTTGCACTCAAGGGTGGTGGTCTTGGGTCTGGAGGGATCCCCGAGTTGGAGATGTCCATAGGGGTAGAAGACCGGATGGTGGTGGGGGAAGCAGCATGCTGGATCCCCGGGCTGATCTTGAGATTGTCGATATCAGCATCATGTGCGCCGTCTGAGGGCCAGTCCCCGTTCTGGGGCAGATCGTCAAGATGGTGGAATCAGAATTGATTATTGGACGCAGGATAATTTACAGTAAGATACTGATCTTTACAGCGAAGCTCCGTAAAGGAAAAGGTAGAGCGCATTCCGTCCACTTCAGCCGCCATCTTAGGGTCAGGCGGTTATTAGTGAACGATCACCGCAAGGTTAAAAAGCCACACTGATCCTGGGGACAAAAGTTGTCTTGCCTTGTCGGGAAATAGGGCCGGTGAGATGCACTTTAGGCCCAATTATAACGGGAGGTGTTCATCCACTCAGGGCTACATTTAGGTGTTCATATCTCAAGGCTGCTATGAACCTCACACCTTGCTTCTTTCACCTTAATATTGTAAAAACAGAGGCTCGAATTTAGATGCGCATGCGTTAGCATCAAAAAGGGGAGAAGTAGTGGCAGACCATATTTTGGGCCATGTTTGGTGATAATTCTGTGTAATGGCCTTAGGGCTGTCAAACATTCCCTTGGGACAGACAGCACTTTAAGGATGCTGTGTTTTTAGATTTTATTATCACATAAATAGACAACGCTACATTATTCCACGGTACAAGAAATGCACAAACAGCCTGTATCAGAAAGGTTAACTAAATCACACACCAGCTTCTTCCCTTCACAGTACTGCTGTTTGGACAGGAAGGTATCGACATACTTCTCCATAACTCTTCGTTATAGCCGTAAGCAGGGATATAAAATCAAGAGGCAAGAATCAGAAAAGCAATACAAGGATTTTGATGGCTTACGAGTATGGGTTCCAAGACCTGACACATGGTCACTTTTATGACCAGAGAGAGGTATAAGAAGCATAAGGAGGTCAAGAGACAGAGGGGGAGACTGGAGAGTCATAGAGCAGAATAGTTCAGCTCTATGACTATTTATATCCTGCTTGCAACGGATGGAAGCTGGAAAAAATTACTTCAGGTGCCATCACCTTTTCAATAGTTATGCTTGGTAAAGGTATACTGATCCTCAGGACAAATTGAGAAACTCTGTGAAGCCCTCTTCTCTATGCCTTTTCACATTCCAGCTCTTCTATCATGTCCTGAATACTACAAAGATGTTTTCTTTTAAATAAGTTGAAGTTACCTACTTTTTGTAGCACTCTTGCTGCTGGATACTCTATTTACCTGCCGATTCCTCACCTTTAGAATATCTTCAGGTGCCAGACTGGATTCAGAGAATTTCAACAGGGGTGCACTCATACGCCAGCAGGGGGTGTCATGCAGCTCTGTGTAGGCTTCATACCGCCCAGGGCATAACAGAGCCACATATAAGCACCACACCTGCGCACCAACGTCAGTTTCTTGACTCTCTGCCTTTCCATGCCCTCAGATGCGGAGCACAGAACAATTATTGGCAACGGTGTGCTGATCTCTAACTTGGGATCTTTTTAGGTGTTAAAGAGGCAACTCCACAGAGCAGGGAGGTGGAAGGGCAATGTGGAATCTGCAGTTAGATAAAGTATCTAAAGATTCTGCCCGAAAGAGGGTTATCCAAGGTAATCAACTTGCTTTTCTAATGGATACTTCTAACCGCAGATTTCTCATCTTTAGAATAGATACCAAATCAGTACCTCCCAAAGGTGGAAGGTCTGGGGAGTAGTTCAGACCAAAAAAACCTACAAAAAAAAGTGAATGAAGTAATCCTCTTGTCGGAGTTGGCTATCAAGGCAGTAGTGCCTCCTGAATGTATGAACTGACCTCACATCACAGAATGGCACACATCAATAACTGCACTCGTTCTAATGCCACAGTAGCGACCCTGTATCTGGTGAAATGGGCTCTCAGACACTCCAGGAGCAGCTTTTTAGCCTGTAGGTAACTGGTGGAGAGGACTGTCCACCTTGACAGGGCCCTCTTCTGCACCGCCCTGCCCTTCTTTGCCCCTGAGAAACCAATAGAGAGCTGATTGTCTACCTTATGATCTTACAGCCAGTTGATGCAAAATCTCAACACCCGCTCTGGGTCAAGGCGATGAAGCCTCTCCTCCTCTTTGAAGCAATGAGGTGGATGAAAGAACGCCAGCTCATCTGGCAAAAAGGGAGTGTAAAGCTGCTGTACTGATAGCCCCTGCAGCTCATTCACATGGTGTGCCGATGTGATGGCAATAAGAAAGGCTGTTTTCAGAGTCAAGCTTAAGAAGCAGCTCTGCATAGGCTTGCACATAAGGAAAGTCAAGACCAGGTTAGGGTCCCATTGGGACATCACAAACATTTTGGGGGTTAACTTATGTGTCAAACCTTTAATGAAACATGTCACAACTGGTGAATTCAACAATGACAGTTAGTTGCATAAGCACAGAAAGGCCAGATAAGTAACCGTAGACCTTTCCCACGGAAAGATCTTGTTGGGCTAGGGTCAGAACAAAGGAACATGCAGAAGTTTAGCTTGTAAGGGGTCAATGTGTCAGGCATTATGTCAGGCAACAAATTTGTCCCAACACACAGTGTAGCTGGACTTCGTACAAGGGTGTCTAGCAGAAAGAATAGCATCCACCACCTCGGTCGGCAACTCAAATGCATTGAACTGCCGCTATTCAATCTCCATACATAGAGGTGCAACTTGTGAAGACTCAGATGCAGGAATCTATCTTGCTGCTGAAACAGAAGGTCCTCTCAGAGTAGAAGCCTGATAAGAGGGCAAATGCTCAGGCTCAGAAGCTCTGGGCCCCATACTCTCCTGGCTCCGTCCAGAGAAATCAAGATGATTCAGGTCTTGTTTTCCTGATCTTCTTCAGAAGCTGGTGCAGGAGAGGTATTGGTGGCAAGGTGTACAGCAGTCCCTCGTTCAACTCCAAAATGGGTCTCCTAATGTGAGCCTTGAAGGAAACTCAAGGGCACAACATTTCTGACACTGCACATTCTTTACGATGGAGAACGGATCTATCCAGGGCTCATTGCATTGTTCAAAAACGCACCACACTTCAGGATGGAGACTCCACTCATCATATGACGCGTGCTCAGTTAGTCCACTCTGGCATTCAGGGACACTACCAGGTGGCTGGCGACCAGAAAGCTGGTCCGTTGTTCCAGCCACCACCAAAGGCAAGGAGCATCCAGACACCATGCCCAGGACCTCACTCCACCCTCCTTATTGCAGAACAACAAGGTGGTGGTATTGTCCCTAAGAACCTGCACCAGCCTGCCTTTGATGGATGACAGGAAGGCTTTGATGGAGAAATTGATTGCATGAAGTTCGTGCAGGATGATGCGGAGGGTCTCCACCAGAGACTACTGATCTCCACTTCTCCTAGGTGCCCCAATCAACCCAGCAGTGACATGTTAATCACAACTGTGAGCTCTGTGTGGGGCTGGGACAGCAGCCTGCCATAGTTGGTACTGGCACTTGACAGCCACCACTGCTGATACTGAGCCATTTCCCTTGAGACCCGAATGGAGTCAGAGAGGCAGCCACAATGCTGAGCCTACTGAGTTTTTAGATTCATTTGCAGGGCTTGCATGTGCCACTGGCACTGTAGACTAGGAGGATGTATGAGGTCAAAAGTCTAAGAAGCTTCAGGGCCACCCTCACAGAGACCCAGGACAGATCACAAAACATAAGGATCATATCCTGAATGTCCTGGACTCACTGCGGTGAAGGGAAAGCCTTGAACGTCACTATGTACGGAATTGCCTCAATAAATGGAAATGTGTATGTGAGGTTCCGTGGGGACTTCAGCTCGATGATTGTAAAGCACAAAAATATCAGAAACAATTGTTCTGAGAAGGTCCTCAACTGCCTATGGCAAACCACACTTTAGCAGCTAGTCATCGGGGTAAAAGAATAAACGGCCTCCTGAATTCCAAAAATGAGTCACAACCATCGTCATCATTTTTGCAAACATTCGAAGGGCCTAGGTAAGGCCAAATGGGACTGCAGCGACGTGAACTTATTCCTGGCCCACCTTGAACAGCAGAACAGGTACGTGCCAATAGACGTCCAAAAAGTCCAGGGACATCATCCAGTCTCCTGGATCCAGGACAGATAAAAAGGAGGGCAACTGCAGATCTAAAATCTCAGCCACCCCCGGACAACTGAAGAAAATTAGGCACTTTCGTACATTGGTGGCCCATGTGGTGAGTGAAGCGCCTTTTCTTTTCAGAAAAAGTGTTTTAGTCGAAGGGCATTTTGCAAATCCAAGAATACTGCATCGTCACTATAGTAAAGGGGCAGTAAACCTTCACCCTCCTCTTCATTACTCTGTGTCCTGGGGCAACCTATGTGTCTCTTATACAGGTCAGAGCAAAAAAATAAAAATAAAATAGAGCCTCTGTTGATAATTGCATCGTGGCTGCAACTATCAGGTTTCATATTGACTGCCTGCACGTTGGTGACCTTGTAGTACATCAGTCAAACTGCAAATAGTACAAAACATGCTATGGAAAACCTTTATCATAAATAAGTAAATTATAATTTTTTTTTAAATCAAAGATTCCAACCTCAACAATGGGGCCACAAGCAAATGAATAAGGATTAATCTTCAGATGTCCTCCAGGTAATGAACATTCTGAAACAGGGCAAATCTAATGAGGATAGCCTAATTATCAAATCAATAACATGGAGTATTACTATAGTCCTCAATGAAGCCGAATTCTGATGGTAAAATCAAAAAAAGAACTTAAAACTGTACAAATTACAAGCCGATACTGTTTAATATGGTCATAAGATCTTAAGAAAGATATGGCCAGACATTTTAAGTAGCATTATCAATAAACTGATGTCAATTGATCAAGTGGGAATTATAAATAAATTATTTGAAAATATTAGAAGTCTTCTAGATACCATCAAAATTAGTAATATAGGATTAGTAAGATTAGATCACAAATTCATTTGCTGGTGTGGTTAATACAAAAAAAACATGCAGTAGTATTGCCTGGAAGTCTAACAGCACATCAACTCTGGGAGCTCATTACGCCTTAGTGTTAAAGTTGTTTATACAAGCACCATATTGGAAATCAATACCAATGTCTATCAATTCAGAAATTGATAAAGACGTTAAAACAGAGGGTGTTCTTTGTCACCTTCTAAAATTAACCTGTCATTGAAACCACTAAAAATTGCTACAGTTTACAGATATCCCATATGTTGTGTGAACTAGGTACCAGAAATAAAGAATTATTTGCAGGTGATATGCTACCATTTTTTCATTTTCAGAATTGTTTATTCCAGAATTACCTTCAGAAAAACAATTTCAAGCTGCCAGGACTTGGAAACACTACATTGATAACCAAATAAACCTCATAAAAAAACTGTGCTAGAAGTCAATACCAATAATGAACTTTTACTAAGGCATTTAATCAAATTGCTTATCTATATCAAAGGAGCCCAAGATATTATTAACACATTTGTTTAAAAAAAATATATTTGTGGTATAGTAAAAACGATAGTTAAGTTAAATCTAGGCGTGCCTGCCAAGACAGACACTAATGAAAACAAATGTGCTACTGAAAGCTTTATATCAATTTCAATACTGGCGTCTTGAAAAACGTAACTGTACAGAAATGCGGAAGAGTTTTCAAGAAATGTACACAGCACCCTGGTAGAAGATATGGTGAAAATGCCTTTGAGAAGAGAGGTAGTGGTTTTCCAAATTTAATGAATACCACCAATGCAGTTAGGTGTGAGTGCTCGCCACTAATACCACCCCAAATTAAATAAACTCCAAGATGGGTCAAAGTGGAGAAATTTCAAATGCCAAACGTACTTTGCGGGTGATATTAGTTAAAGACAATAATTAAGAGTTAAGTACCTTATAACAGAAGAACAAGATACTTACCTTTGGTAGCGCACTTTCTGTATATTCTACTGCAGGTTCCTCACCTCGTGAATATTGTCCAGGCGGCACACTGGATCCGGAAACGTTAATACTCCTGCGTGCTGGCAGACTGTGTTGTGCGGCTCTGCAATGAAGTAGTTCCCCTCTGAAGTGATGAGCGGACCCAAGAGCGCTACCCAAGAGAGCTGACGTTACTTGCTTTCTTGGGCTCTCGCCTCAGCTGCAGAGTCTATCGGCAGATTGGCATGACCCGTGTGCAGCTCTCTAGACTCTGACCTTTTTAATGGAAAAAAGAGCTCAGTTTACAGAACTGGGAGGCGGGAGGGTAGGTGAGGAATCTGCGATTAGATAGAGTATACACCTTAAAGAGCATTTCCGAAGGTAAGGAACTTGTTCTTTGGAAGGATACTTCTAACCACAGATTCTGGACTGTGGCTCAGATCAATAAGTCCTGCAGGACTGAATGGCCAAAATACCCCTGTCAACAGACCTGGCTCTCGAGGCAGTAGTGCTTCATGAGTGTATGTACTGACGCCCATGTATCTGCCTGACGAATGTCCAGGATAGGTACTCCCCATTTTAGCACAGTGGTAGCAGCCTTAGGTATGGTAGAATGAGCCCTCTGGGGGCTGCTTCACTGCACAGCAGAACTGTATGAAGAGAAAAATCCATTAGGAGATGGTCGGCTTTTGCACTGCCTTGCCCTCCTTTGCCACGGAGAAACCCACAAACAGCTGATCGTCCACCCCATGGTATTTGGTGCAATCAATATAAATGCTTATTGCTCTCTTGGGATTCAAACGATGAAGTTACTTTTCTTATAAGGAGGGGCAAAGAATGCCGGATGAGTAACAGCCAGCCTGACATGAAAAGAAGTGACCACTTTTGTTAGGAAGCTTGGGTCCTCAATACCAACTTATCTGGAAAGAATGTTGTTTAAGGTGGGTTGAGAGAGAGAGAGTCTGCAGCTCGCTCACATGCTTAGCGGACGTTATGGAGATGAGAAAGACTGTTTTCAGCATCAGAAGCCTTAATGGACAACTGTGTAGTGGCTCAAAACGGGTGCACATCAAAAAACTTGAGAACTAAATTGAAGTTCCACTGTGACATCGACAAGGGTGTGGTTGAAACAAATGTTGCAAACCTTTCAAAAGTCTCATCACAACAGATGACTTGTATAAAGAAGGCTGATCCGGCAACTGCAACAAAAAAAAAGCAGAAAGAGAAAATACATTGCCTTTAACAGTGTTCAAACCAAGGCCTTGCTGGACCAGAGACAAAACAAACAACAATGCAGACAACTTGGGTTCTAGTGGGCCAATTTATCGGGTGCCGTACATAGCTACAAATTTATCTCAATCACTTAAATACACTGATTTTGTGGAGGGACGCATCACAGCCAGAATGACATCAACGACCTCAGGAGGAAGGTTGAAGGAGATCAACTACTGCTGCTCAATTACCGAGCATGAAGATGCAAATTGTGCAGGTCCAAGTGCAGTACCCTGCACTGATGATGCGAAACAAGATCCTCCCGCAGTGGCAGCTTGATTGGAGAAAGATGCTCATGTCTAGGAGTTCCGGGTACCAAACTCTCCTAGCTCCATTCCTGTGCAACTAGGATGACTTGGGCCTGATCTTCTTCGAAACTCAAGGCATGAGAGGCAGCAGTAGTAAGGTATTCAGGAGTCACTTGCCCCACTCTAGGCAGAATGAGTCTATGAGAGAGAGCCTTCTTGGGATTTTCAATGTTCAAAAGTGCTAACATTGGTCTTCTTGGTGCTGGCGAAAAGATTGAGACAATGTTCTCAGCATTGATAGAAGACACTCTGCGCCACCTATGGGTGCAACTGCTATTAGTGGTCCTCGCAGCGCCAGCAGCTGAGCTCGTTCGCCCTAGTGTTTAGAGATCTCACCAGGTGATTCACAAGCAGACATGTCCAGGAGGACCAGCTAGTTCTACAGGTGTAGAGCCTCCAGGCACAGGACCCCACCCTACTTGTTGCAGTACCACATGGTAGTGGTGTTGTCCCTGAGCACCTGCACACACCTTCCTTGGTCGGTGGGAAGAAAGGTCTTCCATGCAAAGTGAATAGTCTTTAAATCAAAAAACTGATATGAAGTCACGCTTCCACCAGAGACCTCCGATCTCCACCTATCCTATATAGCTTCCCCAACCCAGTACCAATGCATCTACGACTACTGTCAATTCCGGATGGGATAAGGAGAGGGGTCTGCCACTGACCCAAACGCGGTCCAGCAGCTACCACTGCATATCTTTCCCACTTGATCTTCCGAAATCTGGGTACGATATAAAAGATTCTGTTGCTGCACTGGGCACTGGGACTTTAGATCCTGCTGCAGAGTCTGCATTTGCCATGCTTCACTAGCAGGATGCAGGAGGCCAACAATCCTCAGTAGCCTTAAAGTCAATGGCACTGAGATCACAGACAGAGGTTAGAACATCAAGATCATAGCCAGAATGTCCTGGACTCTCTGCTCCGGTGGAAAGGAAAGAAATTGTACTATATCCAGAACGACTCTGATGAAAGGGATCACCTGCGAAGGAGTCAAGTGTGACTTCAGCACGTTGATCGCGAACCCCATTGATACGAGGAGGTTCGTCGATATCTGGAGGTGGCTCACAAACTGCTTGGGGCGAGCAAGCCTTCAACAGCTAGGCATTAAGGTAAGGGAAGATTGGTATCACAAACCTTTCAGGTGCGTTGCAACCAGCACCATCACTTTCATGAACACCCAAGGGGCACTGATTTTTTTTTTTTTAAACAAATTTTATTGAATTTTGCATGTTTGAATAGGTACATTCTATGAAATGATCTATGCCAGAGTACACATAAGTCAATTAACGAAATCGTTACTGCATGTGATACAAGTATAGTAGCTCGGCTGCATATAGAATTCCCATCCCCCTACCCATAATCTAAGAATTGTGGTCAAAGCAATAACCATTTGGCGCGCATTTCGGCAGCATCGTGTATCCTAAAACATTTCTACCCTTCTAGAACTTCCCCCCCACCCATCCCTCCCACCAGGCGTGACACATACAATCAGTGTTTGATCTACAGACTGGGGTACTGCAGATTAGCTTCGCAAATGGAACTAAAGTAGTGCTTTGGGAACCAACCCTTACTGAGGGCGGGGGGCGCTTTGTGCTCAGTGTCTGGTTCCGCCTTTTCATACAGTGCACAGGGGCAAGCTACCTAATCTATCTCACCAGGAGCTTCAGCTGTGGGATCCTCGTCGCTATCATCATCCGGGATCTTCAGTAGCACCACCAATGTTTCCCATGCCCTCGCTGCCTCTAATGCCCTCTCACTTCCCGCTCGTTTTGCTAACTGCAGCCAAACAATTCCTTCACACTCCGCCCATTTCATTAGTTCCATCTTCCATATTTTTACATTGGGGTCCCTCTTTGCTTTCCAATGCATAGTGATATCTCGTTTAGCTAATAATAGACCCTTATCTAGGAATTTGCTTGTAATCTTATTTTTGGCCGTGTGGGGAAACCAATGTAAAAGACAGGGCCCCATAGCCGGCTCCAGTTCCCTGTCAGTGATCTCGGTCAATAATGCGACCACTTCGACCCAATAGCTATCCAGTTGCGGGCAATCCCAAAACATATGCCAAACGTCTGCCCCCTCCCTATTACAGCGTGGGCATGCTGCTGTGTGGGTGTCAAAATATTTGTTAATCTTCGCCGGGGTGAGAAATGCTCTATGTAAAACATAAAAGTGCACCAGTTGGAATCGGGCATTCCTGGAACTCTTCCACGCCCGTACCACAAGATCAGCCCAGGTCTTTTCCGGAATCTTCTCCCCCAGATCATCTTCCCATTTTAGCCGCAGCGCAGTCAAGGGTACTAGCATTTCCTGTGTCATGCACTTATATAGACACGTGACCGCCTTAAAGGTTCCTGCCGCATTCACTAGATATTGACACCTCATCGATGTCTGTGGTTCAATGAGGCCCTCCCTCCAATGCTTCCGGATAGCCGCGGTAAGCGCAGAGAGTAATAAAAAGTCCCCTCTGGGCAAGTCATATCGTTCCTGTAAGTCATTGAAGGGAATCATAGTATTGTCCTCATATAAGTCCCCTATTGTGGTCAATCCCCGCTCTCTCCAGGTTGCTAGTCCCTTCCAGGTACCCCCATGCGGCAATGCATCACACATGGCCAGGGGGATTTCAGGCGCATAGGGATATGTAATCTGTGCTCGCTTCAGGCTCCTAGTCCAGGATTGCCGTGCTGTTCGTAATTCTCCCGGTATAGCATGAAGTCGGATGGGTAACTTCAAAACAATTTGGGACAGTACCCGCAGCGACGGAGCCCCGCCTCTGCACTCCTCCATCCCTCGAAGCCCAGACGCAACCTCCTGCGTGAGCCATTGTAACTGAGCAGCCAAGTAATAAGCTTCAAAATCGGGCACTGCCAGACTCCCCTCTGATCTTGATCTCATAAGGGCTCCCAGTGCTACCCTCCGTCTACCAGGTCCCCATAGGAACCCCGTAACCACTGTCTTGAGTGAAGTAAAGAATCTCGCCGATATCCAAATCGGCAATGTCCCAAAATAGTACAGCAGTCTCGGGAGGGTCACCATTTTAAGTAGGGCCACTCGGCCAGCTACTGACAGAGGCAGTGCCCCCCAAAAATCAAAATTGCCTTTCATTCCCCCAATGGCTCTGCAGATATTGCCCTCCAGCAGATCACCCTGCGTGTGATATATTTGGGTCCCCAGGTATGTAAAACATCCATACTCCCACTTCACTCCGTCAGTTTCTTGCGGGCCAGCGCTAACTTCGGTTGTCGGGAATAGGCAGGACTTTGCCCAATTTACTTTGAGCACTGCTACTCTTCCAAGGTCGCGGAGTAGATCCTTTGCCCCATAGAGCGCTTCTCTCGAGTTCGCCAAAAACATTAATAAGTCGTCCGCATAGAGCGCAATGTGGTGAGTCTGCCCATACACATTAAGGCCTTGATAATGTAGACCCGTCCTGGCATTAGCCGCGAGTGGCTCCATGGCCCCATGGCCAAGGCAAACAAGAGGGGGGATAACGGGCATCCCCGTCTCGTTCCCCG
Organism: Calotriton arnoldi; assembly: GCA_963921515.1. Taxonomy (NCBI): domain Eukaryota; kingdom Metazoa; phylum Chordata; class Amphibia; order Caudata; family Salamandridae; genus Calotriton; species Calotriton arnoldi. The sequence continues at coordinate 1,135,059 of CAWUFW010002724.1, read as the reverse complement.
GCCTACTTTACAGGTGTCAGATATCAACCCACCCGTTCTAACCCTTGCAGTGGAATTTTTATATAGTAGGGCTGTCCAAGCTACAAATTTATCCCCTAGTCCAAATTTATGCATTACCCAGAACAAGTAAGGCCATTCTAGACTATCGAATGCCTTTTCTATGTCCACTGCGAAGACAGTCGCAACATCTTTCTGATAGGAATCGGCCTCTAAGACCCGCAGGAGGAGCCGTACATTAATAGCCGTGTTCCTGGTTGGGATGAACCCGGATTGATCCCTGTGTATTAGTGTCGTCATATAGGGAAGAAGGCAGTGGCTAAAATACGACTCAGGATCTTGCAATTCGTATTAAGCGTGGAAAGTGGGCGGTATGCAGATCTGTCCCAGGCCGGTTTCCCGGGTTTTAACAGCGGAATGATTGCCTCCCGAGTTGTTGCGGGCAGTTGTCCCCCCTGTTTGGCATCGTTGTATAGTTTTACCAGTCTAGGGGCCAGCAGCTAAGTGTACACTAGGTAAAATTCAATTGGTAGGCCATCTGTCCCTGGTGTCTTGTTCCTAGCCATGTGTTTTATAGCCCCCCTCACTTCTCCAAGCTCGATATCCCGACCTAGTGCGTCCGCCTGTTCCCCACCTAGGTGCGGCAGGCCCTCTGCATTTACAAACCTATTGATGTTGTCTTCTGCCAGGGTCAATTTACTCTTATACAAATCCGTATAATAAGCAAGGAACCGGTCATTAATGCCTTGTTGGCTATAACAGACCTCCCCAGTTTGTTCTCTAAGCTCCAGAATTACCGTTCCCCTCCTAGCCGGGTTAGCTAGCCAAGCCAAGAGGGCTCCGGATTTGTCTCTTTCAGTGTGGGTGCGAGTGATGTATTTTTTATAGTCGAAGCAGCGCAGTCGCTCTACCTGTATTGCAACTGCCTCTTTCGCCACTATAAGCTCTCCCTGTGTATCAGGTCTCTCAGGACGTTCCTGTTCTACCTTTCGTAAGCGCTGGTCTGCTTCCTGTATGTCTCGCAAGAGCACTTTACGCACTCCCACCATTTCTGAAATGCAGCGTCCCCCAATGACTGCTTTAAAAGCGTCCCATTCCACTGAGGAAGCCGTCGCTGTGCCAGCATTCTCTAGAAAACATTGGGTAATGCCAGTGCCCACTGCTTCACGGAAAACCTGATCCTCCAAGGCATCAGGGCGTAGGCGCCATGTAGGTATTTTAGGCCTTGTGCGAGACCACTGTACCCTTAGCAGGATCGGGTTATGATCTGAGATTGTTCTAGTGAGATATTCACTACTTTGTACCACTTCATGCACATCAGGGGAGCACAGAACAGCATCCAATCTAACATGGAGGTCATGTAGAGCAGAGAAAAAGGAGTAATCCCGAACCACTGGGCGCTGCGCTCTCCAAGAGTCCATTAAACCCCATCGCTGTTGCCAGTCTCGCCTTGCTTCCACTATTTTATGGATGGGTGCATCGGGGAGTGGAGGATGGGAGCGGTCCAGGACAACATCAGGAATACAATTGAAATCTCCCCCTAATATTTCTGACCCTGTTAGTATGGGCGCCAAATTCCCAGAAAGATGTGACAAAAAGGTAGGTAGCTCCGTGTTGGGGGCATAAACGTTCCCCAAAACTATATCTTTGCCATCTAGTTTCCCAGATACTACAACATAGCGGCCTTCCGGGTCTGTAATTTGTTTCGTGCATTGAAAGGGTATCCCCGCCCTTACCCAAATCAGTACTCCCCTGGAGAATGCAGAGTAATTGGTGTAAAACGCTTGGCCTCACCATCGGCGCTGTAGGGCCGCTCCTTCCTGTGCCATTATGTGAGTCTCCTGGAGCAGCGTAATTTGAACCCCCCTGCGGACTAAGTATGCGTGTATTTTATGGCACCGCAACATTGAATGCATCCCCCGCACATTCCATGAAATACATTTTAAATCAAATGGTGTACCCATCCTTTTAAGCTAAGCATTTTGCCAGTCATTGCTTCGAGTGTGACACGCCTGTTCCCAATTAATAACCCATCAAATAACCTAAACCCCCAACTCCCCCACCCCAGGACAGGTACTGCAAAACTAGTCCCCATCCAAACTGTGTGAAAATACACAAAGTCCTCTAGTGGCTACAGAGGTGCAAGGGAGCACGATTGCCACCAAAGGTGCCCCTACGGTGGTTCCGGCAGTAGCCCAAAGCACATCAGCCCTGAATGGTCGATTCCACCCCCACCCAGGGGTGCGCCCCGCCACCCCGCCCATGCTCCCCGGTGCCCCTCAATCAAAGAGGAGAGAAGAGAAATGTCAAAGTGTGGGCGAACACATATAGGAGAGGAGAGAAAGGGTAAAAAGGGAAGGAGTAAGGCAAAATGAGAAACCGGCAAGAGTCCAAATATGCAATCTCGTCAGCAGTGCCGGGGGTCACACGTGGCATCTTAACACTGCCGCTTTGAGACGTGTCTAAGTCTGAACCACCAGTGCCTCTCTCCGACCCAGTGCCTCCCTCCGTTGGCGTTCTTTGTCCCTGCAACATGGCCGCCACCGCCTGTAATGCCTCTGCTCTCTCCTTCTCCGTCTGCGAGGAACTCGGCTTCTTTGGAAGCCCTCGCCGCAGTCGTCTCCGATGTCTCTTCTCAGACTCCTGCCCCCTGGGAGGAGTCGTTCGATTTTGCGTTACAGGCAGACTATCTGTTTTGTAGCTTTCAATCCAATCCCACGCTGCTTTGGGATCAACGCAGAAGTGTGTCTGTCCGTCTAGGATTATCCGCAGACGGGCCGGGAACATCGAGTATTGAATCCCTTCGCCTCGCAAAGCTTTCTTAACCTCGAGGATGGAGGTGCGGCGCCGCTGAACTTCCAAGGTGTAGTCAGGGAACAGCGGCACTTTACTGTTGTCTACCAGGAAGGGCCCTTCCGTACGTTCTTTTTGCAACAGCATGTCTCTGTCCTTGAAATGGAGCAGTCTAGCCACCATGGGGCGCGGGGGCTTTCCCGGGGCCGACGGCCTAGCAGGAACTCGATGCGCACTCTCCAAGGTGTAAAACTGGGACAGGCCTTCCGGTGCCACCACATCGCGGAGCCAATTCTCTAGGTATACAATCATGCTGGTGCCCTCCACTCCTTCCGGCAGACCCAAGACCCTAACATTGTTCCTCCGATTTCGCCCTTCGGCGTCTTCGGCTCTCTTTTCCAAGACCTGGACTCTATGGGATATTTCCTCTGCCAGTGAGGACTCAGTCTGTGTTACTCTCTCTGCCAACTTTGTGTGTTCTGCTCTTAGGAGACCCACCGCCACATTACTTATGTCCTGATGAAGTGTCTCCTTGGTGTCAGCAATAGCCTCCAGGATTTGAGCCAGTTGCTGTTGGACTGGGTTTTCCAAGGCCGCCTGACTAGGTTCCATCTCCTTCTGATCTGGTACAGTTTCCTCCTGCTCTGGGGGGACTCCCGGCTGCTTACCTCTGGGTTTCCCCATCGTCGAGTGGCAGTAGTGTCCTTCTTAGGGTTTGGGGCCCCTCTAACTAGGCCACCAGGGAACAATTGGAAGGGTTGCAGCTCGGTTGGACTCTTCGTACCCCTCTGGGCTAAGCCTGCACACCTTCGCAGTGTCCTGTTGCGGCCATACTATCTACGCCAGTTATTCAGACACTTCCAGTGTCTCTACGAGGTACCCGCCTAGCCTCTTTGCCAATACCCCACGACAATGGCTCACGTGGGCAGTGCCTGAGCATTGACTCAGTCTTTCCAGTCGGTCCTGTCTCTGCCAGTGAGATGCAAGGGGAATGGCATACCCCTGCAATGCTGTCCCAGCTCGCCCAGTGCGGCTCCGCAATAGCCACTCGGCCGGGTCATGGCCCACAACTCCCAAAGTGAACTCCCCGTTGCTCGTCCTCGATCTCCCGGGGCCGCTGGGTATCACAGAGACCCCCCACGCGCCAAGGTCGGCCGGGGCGGACGCTCCAATGTCCCTGTAGTTATATACTACAAACCGATCTATTAGCAAGGAGTTCCCAGGCGGTGGGTCTCCGGAGCAGCAGCTACAGTCACAAACAAGCCCACCCAGTGTCTAGAGAGCTGCACGGCGCCCCTGCCGTCCGAGCTCCGTAGCAATCCCCTCAACACTCCAGTCCCAACGCCGTGCCCAAGAATGCGCAGGACTCAGCCGTCACCCCTACTGCCTCCGAATTACCTCCTCAATCTGCAGCCCTTCGATGTTCAGGCCCGAGTCATCTCCTCTGCCTCCAGGCCGCCAAGAGCACAAGCCGCCATCTTGTGCAGGTCACAACACCCCTCACATACATGCAGCTCCGCTCCTTCATCGTCAGGGAAGAAGGATCACGCCGTGGGGAACCTCCGGGCAGCAGAATCCGGGCCGAGGCCCCCTCTGATGGCAACGAGTGTAACTATAGTACCGGGAGGGCGCCCCAGGACGGCAGGATGACTCCAGTCTATCAGAATTAAAATGTTCTCCCCAAAATCACCTGGTGTGTAAGTATCCAGTGGGAGGGGTAGTACATCAGTCCTCTACCGTCGGGGGCCACAAATCATTCAGGTGCCGGTGAGCACCGCGAGAGCGGTCTGCCATGAAGCTCCCCAGCCACGCCCGGGCACACTCGGCTGCTGATTAGCAGCGCGGGGCTCCCACGCTCAGGTCCGCCTCCCGGAACGATCCTCCGCACTCTCGGCTCCAGCTCGGGATCGCACGGTGAATCGGACCTCCGATGCTCTACGTCTCTCTGCCAGGTCTGTCGCGATCATTCGTAAACGCCCAGTTTCAACTCCTCTCCTCCTCCAGCAAGGCCTCGGAGCTTGAAGGCGCCATCTTGCCTAGAACGGACCGACACTCCACTCCGAGTTATTTCACTCGCCACAGCACTTTAGGATCTCGGAGGCATCAGGGCATGTTCCGGGACACTTCCAGCGCTCAGGGGTCCCCTCGGCGCGCCCCCGGGTCCGGGCCGACACAATAATAATCAGGATAAATGATCTGGCCAGAGCGGAGCTCTCGGCTCACACGTCCGCCATCGTTGGCTCACAAGCCACGCCCCCACACCCAAGGGGCACTGATGAGGCTGAAAGGCAACACTGCAAACTGAAAATACACCTAGCCCACTGTGAACTGTGGGTCTGCAGGGCAGTGATATAGAAATAAGCATCCTGCAGGTCCAACACCATCATGCAGTCTCCGGGGTCTAGAGCAGTCACAAGGAAGTGGTAGGGGAAATACCCAGTTTCCATTTCCGAGGCCGTAACCCTCTCTATGGCCCTTTTGGCCAAAAGGGTCTGCACTTCCTGCTACAAAGTGGACAGGTGGTCCTTTGTCAGCCGCCCTAATGGTGAAGGAAAATGAAGCTGAATAGAGAGAAATGGAAGTGCTTAACCCGATTTTTATCTACCCACTTATCTGAAGTGATGACTTGGCACCCTTGGAGGAAATATTAGATCATGGCTCCGACAGGGTGGTTGTGTTGTGGCAAGGACACAAAGCGGTTTTGCAGTTGCGGCTGCTTGATGGTTGGGGGACTGAGTTGGAAATTGCCCCTGTTGTCCTGGCATTGTCTTTGAGAGCAGTGGCCTCTTTCACAAAAGGGGCAAAGGCCTGCTGGGCTAGTAGTAGGGACAGACTGTGGTAAAACTGAAACCCCCTGCCACATCCACGTAGAAAGATAAAGTATTGGAATTGTCTGTGAAGGGGGCAGGAAGACCCAAAGAATGTGCTGCGGCCCTGCTTTCATTAAACTGTTCCAGGTCAGAATCTGCATTGTTGCCAAAAAAGTGAGAACCATCAAATGGCATGTCCATCAAAGAACACTGGGCATCCACGGAGAAGCCTAAAGACCTCCAAAGTGCCACACCCATCGCTTGAGCTAAACAGTCAGTCATTACCAAACCAGACCATATTATAAACTTTGCTGAATCGCAGCCATTGTGGATGGCTTGGCTCAGGGACACCCCGAGGTAGACAAGAGCATCAGGCAATATTGAGCCACTGTGTCCCATAGGACATGGGAGCAGGGACCTAGAAAGCAGCTGGCATTCACTGAATGCAGAGCAAGGCACATGGAAGAAATGATACGTTTGCCAAGAGTTTCTATTCTTTTAGACTCGTGATCTAACTGGTGGATGCCTGCACCGCCAAACTTCTGTCTGAGACCCCGCAATCCACTTTTAAGCCTGTAACCATCCTACATTAGGCTGTCTACCACCTCCTCTTTCAATCTCTGGAGAGGCTGGGAAGGAGCCTGCTGAGTCCTGGTTCCCTGGGATCTTCCTGCCACCATGCAATGAACAGCTGCCTCAGAGCAGGCCATCTGCGTGAAGGCCCAGAGCTGCTCGGAAGCTGCCGGGACAGGCAGACGGCCCATGGATCACTCAGAGACTGTAGCAGAGCATCATGGGGACTGAGGACAGGCTACTCGTGCTCCTCCATTGGCCTTTTTGGGCCCACGCCTTCCAGACTGAGTGCAGGTTGTAGCAGGAGGTGAGGAGGACCACGCAGTATACAAAAAGTAGAAAAGCTGCCACAGGATGACATGCCAGGCAGTGCCTGCTGTGTAAAACAAATTTTGACGAGAGGAAGGTGCCCCAGTCAGAGCAAAATGGTGGATGGATTGCTGGGGGCATAGACTGTTCATGATGTTGGCTCGGAGAGGCCAGTCAGTGGTTGCTGGGATTTGTCTCTTGAACCCTGTTCCTCCCTCCCCAATATTTAGTTTGGTGGTGAAGGGAAGAAGAATCCACTAAGGGAGTGCAGCAAGAGGCCTGCGAAGTCAGGCACAGTGAAGGAGGGTTGGCTGTGAGCCTCCTGTTTTTTAGGGGGCACCTTGTGTTGAGTTATGACTGAGTACTAATGACCAGACAGTGAGTGACCGAGGGCCACTTTGTGGTCTTACAGTGGCCCATGTCTTGGTTGAGGGGTCACGTGCCTGGATACTGGTGATGGGACTGATCCTAGGAAAAGAGCCCCAAGTGTAAGGTGACAATCCTGCAGCAGTCGGACTGAGAGGCACAGTGCCTTCGGTGGTTAGGCTTTCTTACCCTTCAACGGCCTGCCTGCAGAGACTAAGTGCAGAGGAGCGGTGAAGGTGGAAAGACAGGTGGAAAGACCCCCATGGTTGACTAAAGTGGAATGGAGATGGCTGTGGGGATTGGAGATTAGGAGAAGGGCGCTTTCATCCCAGGGTGGGCAGTAAATGCCACCCCTGGATACTTGCATATAAAGATCTGGTCGGGAACAGGCCCCTGCGCAGGAGACATCCCTGCTGTGCTTCTTATGAGATAGGTGCACCTAAACTGTTGCAATGGTGAAAAGTGGTGGGGCATCAGCCTCTTCCTAGCACAAGATCGCCTGTTTCCATTATCCCGAAGAAGGAACGCAGATTGGTCCAACCAGGAGGAACCAGCATTAACCCAGAACACCCTGAAGGAGATTTAAAGTCCACATCAGCAATCATGCAAGCAATTAGAGAATCCAGTGATGCCCCAGTGGTCGGCGTAGAGAACACTTTCCTTCAATAAGATCTATGTAACATGGCAGACCGTACAACAGAAGTAGGGACCCATGTCTCCTCAGCAGAGGATGAGCCGTGTTCCTTTAAACTGGATTGTCAAACTCCAAGAGGCGATGCTGCAGTTGGAGGGGACTGAGTGCAGATTCAGGCGTAACAACTTGTACCTGGTGGAGGTCCCCAAGAATGTCGAGGGACCACAGTCAGAGTATTTCTTCTCCAAACAGTTCAGATCCAGGGTCCCAAACAAGACTTGTCACACTGATTCATGTTGAAAAGGCACATAGGGCCCTTACCAAAGTCGCCGCCAAGCGCCCCACCGTGTCCCATCACCCTGAGGCAACTTAGATAGGGATGCTTTACTTCTAGCAACACTGTGCAAATGCTCCTCCTCGAGGCCACCAAGCACTTGATTTTTCCAGACTATACTGCCTGAGTCCAACCGCAGCTGGAGATTGTTGCTGAAGTTACGGTTAAGCTCAGAGCAATAAAAATGAAATATATTCTCCTCTACCTAGCGAGGCTTAAAGCAATCCATCAGGGTACAACACTTTTTTGATAGGGTGGAAGTGGCCTGGAACTGGGTGGAGGAGAGGGCCCTGGGAGTGTAACCTCGGACATCATGCTCAATTCTCGAGTCAGAATCTAGGAGGATTGTTTCACCTTCCTAAAACTAGACATATGACACACTGTGGAAGCGCCCAGTCTGTGCAGGGCAGAGCAGGAATGGACATATAGGGGGAATCTTAGGCTTCTGATGGCAGAGGGTTGGACCTCCAGGGCCTATCCTGAGCCTGAGATGTAGACTTGATGGCTTCTAGAATGGAGCCATCTCTCAGCAGACCAGCCATGGAGATTGATGATGATGCTCATATACCTGTGGATCCATATCACAAGAGACCCACAGTTTTTTTGGGATCTCAAAATACCTGCTAATGATCCCTACCCCTTCATAAGTGAGACAATTGGTAGAAAGACCAGGCTGCAGCGTGGAATGACGTGGGGGCCTGCTCTGATGGGGTTCCTTCATTGGTGGTTGGCATTTTTCTATGTACATCACTAGATATCAACCAATTTCAATGACTTCTCGATCAGAGCTGAGGGGGGAGCTGTGCATGGGGGGGTTAGTGGTTTCTTATCGTCCCTTGGGCAGACTGCTTTTTGACCGACCCAGTCTCCCAGTCCTTATTCCCTGACTAACAGAACTACTTATGTTTTCTTTTTAAACTGTTACTTATTAGTTGGTGAAATCATGTTACTGGGTGACAGGTGATTCAGTTCCAGAAGTGTAGGGTGGGGTGAAGTTGGGTTGGGTTGGGTAGGCTTTACTAGTCGCATCCATTATTAGGTAAATTTGGAGTGAAGGTTTTGTTTACACTGCCCCACACTTCTGGTCCCATTCTACCACATGCGCTCACACTATAGCACACACTAGGATAGAAAGACACCACTGAATCGTTTCCTGGAACGTCACTGAGCTAAATAATAAGTACAAAGCGGTGGCGGTCCTTAAATATGCTAAAATATTGCCCCCCAACGTTCTCTTGCTCCCAGAGACTCACCTACTAGGAAACAATTGGGACTTCTTGGGCAGATACAGTTAAACCTGTATTTATCACATTGTGTACACAAGAGGGGCTAGGGGAGAGCTATCTTTCTTTGGAGATCCTTTCCATTGATTCCATCAGTGTTTCACACAGACTCACTTGGTCGCTTTGTAACACTCATGGGCTCATAAGAGGATCATACTCAGTACTTTGTAAATGGAAGAGTACCGGTGCCCAAAGCTCTGCTCAGAAGGCGATGGTCGGTGCAACTGAATGATGGTACAGTGAATACCAAGGCTGGTAGCCTTCAATCCACTACCAGACACTCCCTGCTCCTTTTTCTCGCTCTTGCAGGTTCCTGCTTTCTCCCTTTGAGATGGTTTTGCAGTCTTTCTCTTCCTCCGTCTTTCCGACATGTGTGTTTCTCTTTGCTTGCACTCAGAAAATATCTGATGTGGAAAAATAAGTGCTGGTCCCCAAAATAAGTGCTGGTGCCCAACCAGCAACCACCAGCTTAAATTAAGCACTGGTCATACCTGGTTCTTTATCTGTGTCTGCAAATCCCTAGCACTGGTGGTGTCTACCCTGGCTGCTTTGGCTACCCAACAGACCCAAGTCCCAGCAGGAGTTTTGATTGTGGGTGGTGATTTTAATGCAGGAATGAACATGGTACTCAATACATTAATTGGCAGATTGACTCCCCTTGCAACATGGACTGACTTTCTGTGAGTATGTGGAGGAAATGACACCCTGCAGAAAGGCAATATACTTTTTTTCCCCCACTCCTCATTCTCTCGTCTAGACTACTTTTGTATGCCTGCACCGGATATGATGGAAGTTAGAGAGGAGAGGGTACTCTCCCGTAGCCCATCTCATCATTCCCCTGTAGAGTTTCAGTACGTGGTTGTCAGGTGATTGATAATAGGTAGCTGGTGTTTCAACACATGGTGGCTTAGCTATGAGAGTTTTGCCAGTAAGTTTCGAGAGGAGGTAACCTACTATTTAAACATCAACTTGGGATCTGTAGAGTCCACAGGTATCATTAGCGAGGCTTTTAAGTCAGTGTCCCATGGCTAAATCAAAACATTAAAGACTGGGGCTAAGAAGGACAACAGCAGGGCAGTTGGCCCCTTAAAAAGAGAACTTCTCGAGCTTGAGATTAGGGCTTCCCATTCATAGAACGATAATATCCTTAGGTGGCTTGCCACTGTGTAGAAGAACTTTGCATCTCAGGTTGGGCATGGTTAGGCTTCAATGCTTGGCTATTCACTGTGTGACCTATACATGGGGAGGAAAAAATAGGCAAGTTATTATACTGGCTGGCAACGCAAAACCTGGAACTCCATGTAATCCTAGACGTGTCTGGGTGATGGAGAGTTGGCAATGAATGCCATCTGGAAGACCCTGCAGATCCATGGGGCCGAAGATATGCCAGAGGGAACCAGTAAAGTGATGAAATTGCGCAGCAAGGCTTCTCTACAGGTCTCCACTTGCTGGGACATCACTGACTGACCTAGAAATTCAGGGTGCATCAGGACTAGACTCGGAATTGGCTCTGATAGAGATCGGGAGGGAGACAGGAAGCCATGCCGATGCCCTTGCGCCATTCTCTAGAGTTCAAGTGACAGGAAGGAGCCAATTCTGCGCTTCAATTTCTTATGTTTCTTTTTTTGACATACCCAAAGATTTTGACTGCGACAAAGATCTGCCATCCTTTTCAACTTTGACCAGTCACGGAACAGAGTCTTCCAATGTTTGCTGACATACAACTTCACCTCGAGGTCCCATACAGCCTTCGGATTCATCTAAGTGCAGTTTTTACAGGGCCTGCTCTATATCCTAGGCATCATAGGTATTCTTCGTTAGGGTCTGTCACAGACAACTGTTGCGACAGTTCCTACAGGGCTTGAACCATTTTGTATTAAAAGGGTGACATTTTCCCTTGCACACACTGTAGAAATTTCAAAGAAAGCGTTTAAAAAGACCAAGGAGTAGCCCCTGCTCCCTTTGTGAAGGCAAGGAAAGAATGGAACTGACATCACTGTGCATGGGTGGTGGTCTTGTCACTTCCGAAGTGGAACAAAGTTGGAGTGGAACGGCACAAGCCACATACCAGCGCCCAGGAAAACTGCTTTAAAGTTTCCTGATCCAATCTGACGACTGTGGGATTTTCACAAGGTGAGGAATCTGTGGTTAGAAGTATCCATCAGAAGGTGCAGCAAGATAAATTTTCAAACTAGTTATGCGTTAGAAAAATGAATGATACCAATGTATTATACTACCCTAAATCATGAGACGGTGAATTAAAAAGCCATCTTGTTTAAGGTACTTCTCAATCATCTGCGCTTGACTGACAGAATTCAGGAATTGGCCGAGGCTAGTGCAATATCTGGAGGAGGTCCTTTCAAGGACTAAAAATAGCTGAGGATTGTAGTGAATAATCTAGAAAATGTGTACAGATAATACACTTACATCTCCTGAAGAAAATAAAAATTAGATTGGAAACTTGAATGATACAAGCCTAATCGGACCCGCTTTAGGAATAATAATTGGCTGTGGTAAATGAAAGTAAAATTGCAAACAGTGAACACCCATCAAAATACCATTGTGTTATATTGGACTCTGCTGAAATGAAAATGAATGACTTTAAAATAGATTGCAGTTGCTGTGGTTTGTCCTCTGATGCTGACCTACGTCACATTTGAGGAGTACAGTAAAATGGAAGCAGTGGAAGACTGGTGGTGGAGGATGTCTAGTAACATCTTTAAAACTAAAACTCACAAAACAAGCAATTTTATTGAATGACATTTCAAGTTGGAACATAAATATGAGTCACCATGGGGCAAGGGATCTGGGACGGTTAAACACACGGCAGGAGCAAAATGTAATACTTTTGGCGAGTTTAAAAAAGTTGTTGTGGACGAGGGGGCTAGCAGGAGTCATCATGGCAACGTCTGATGTGTTATTTTGGCTCGGTTAGTGAAACACGAGTCATTCTTTGCATATCATTTCATATGTGTGTGCATGAAACTGCTAATCCGTCTAATATAAAAATATAAATATATGTGATAAAAAAATTATTTGTCTTTTAACTCCACTCTCCCAAATTCACTTCATGAATTCTGTATTCTGTTCTCACACAGACCCCGCATACCTTAGTTGTCCAGGAACACCCCACTACTGTTTAAGATGCTGTTGTAACAAAAAAAATGTGTAAAAGTACGTAAGTGCTCCCCGCAGCCACGTACAAGTCATGTAAATTACCTAAAACAGAGGAAACTTAGGAAGCCAACCAGACGAAGGTTATGTAGTAGGCTAAAAGGGAAAGAGGTCTAGACTAGCGACTCGGACAAGGTCATAGGACAAGTCAGGGATGTAAAAAAAAAAAAAAGAATCAGGAAAAAATTACTATCGAAACCATTGCCTAAAATAATTGTAATATATGCACAATGAAAACAGACTACGAAGCTGAAGATGTAGACGAGTACTGGGCCTATCTTTAAGTCATTGGTGTTGATATAGTGTGTAGGATACATTCTGCTACTGGGTTTTATGTACAATTAGCACAGCCAACATGAATGGATCTGAACTTTTAGTATGTTGCTGTAGCAAGCGGCAAAGACAGTTTTCAACGAATAATAGCAACAGACTAATGTGATCATAAATAATTCTATCATTTTACCACAATTTGCTTCCAGATTTCAAACCACAGTCTTAAAGTAACATGTCGTAGTTCAACAAATATCAATCTTTATTTCAAAGTAAGCTCGTTGCCAGTAGGAATTACTTCAGCTATAAACAACACATAACTGGCAGTTTCTAAACACTTGCATTGATCTTCATCTTTTTAACTTCTCACAACAATTTAGTCAAAGTAATTAGCAAGTAATTCAATATTTAAGTTTCATCTTGTACATTTCTACAAAACCAGTGAAGATATTTGTTTCAGAACTGTTAGTTTTCGCGTCAGAATACAATTGCAATGCAATTTAAGGCAATATTTTATTTCAGTCAATTTAATAAAAACAATGAGTAAAATGAAGAAAAGAAAGTCTTTCACCCATGTAGGCATAATGGATGATCCTCAGCAGAAGAACAAACCTGGACTTGCAGTCTATTACATGACGTCAAACTCAACATACAAACACGAAGTACTAAAATAAATAAATCAAACATGCTTCTGTTACAACATATAAACAGCTCTTCAATTTTATGAGCCGGTTTTGTGGTTAACAATATGTTATGAGATGCGAAATGATTTACTCTGCAAGTAACTGTACAAGATCCAAAAGTCTGGTCCTTGTAGAGTTTTGTGGCCTTTATTTCCAAATTGAATTGGCTTGGTGGGGTTCATGACCTGACAGACGTTTGGCAGACACTAAATACGCGTCTGTATCATAGAATAATTTATTGGCCAAAACAGGAAGAATAAGAGAAAAAAAACGGAGTTTCAATGAAAATCAGAAGAACACAAACAACAAGACACGCAGGTGTTTAAAATTTTAAATGCCATGAAATAATCATTGAGGTCACAGTGGCCCTCAAAATGCATTCTAAAAGGTGGTGATTTCAAACTTTGAGAATTATGTTGTGCATGAAATATTACTTATGATGACTACATAGCAGAGGCAGGACATTTTAACTGAAGCGTGGTCAGACTGGAGGTGTTAAAGTCAGAAGGCGAAGTTTCCAGAAATGAGAGAGGCAGAAGGGAGACTCATGGACTTTGTGAGAAATGGAAGTTAGTTATTCTTTAGACCTATTCTGGAGAAGAAGAATTGGGTTAAAGATTTGGGATGATGTTCAAATTGAAACTGGACATTTGTGCAGAATAATGTATTCAGAAAGTAAGTGACTGGGGCAGGAATGTAAAACACCAATCACACCTGGGTGTGGATGCGTAACTAAGTGCTATGGTGAATTAGCACAGCAAAGGCTATTTGGGTTGAGTTTAATAAATATTTGGAAGTCCACCCCTCAACAGCATGGCGAGCTGTGCCTTGAAAAAGTGAATGCTTTATACGTGCACTCTTGCAAGATGTAAGTTATTTTAAGAGATGGTGTCATGAGTAACATATGTGTCGGAGCCCTGAATGAGGCACATGAAGAATCTGACCAGCCCATCAAATTGCTCTACGAACATGCACAAACGCGTCTATCTGAAATGTGCTCTGTTTTTTCCCTTCAGGCGAGAGGCCTTGGAGTAAATCTGATGTATACGCCATCATAGCAAGTAGATATTCTTAAATTAACTGAATGTTGATATTTTCTTAATGAAGTTTGGTTACCTTTGATATCCAGCTAAACCCAAAACTGTGACTGTGCTTCAAAACTGAAGGTGGAGAAGACAAACTGATCTAAAATTGACAATGACATGCCTGCACGAGTGTCCGATATAGGCTTTTTTTAAATAAATAAAAAGGACTGAGAGCACCAATAGGGGCTTCAGTAAGATGTACCTTACGACTTACTTAAATTATTTTTCAACATTTATTGCATTCCTGTACAGAGTTTACAGACATCTAAAAGATGTCGTGAATACCCCCTCCAGGCTTTTTCTGTCAGTCACAGAGACAATCTGCCAATATTAAAGGTGAGACTGCAGGAGTTACCCACTAACCAGGACAGTTCATTAGCAAAATAAAGTGGTCTTTCTAAGCATTGTTGTCTCACCGGATACCTTGATTAAGCAGTTATGGCCCGGGTCTAAGGAGGGGGTAAGATGGCTGAGTCCAGGTACAGTACTACACAATTACTAAAGTTAAGTGTGTACTTACTTACGCTCTCTGAACCGATCCACCTACCCCAAATCAGTCACTGACTGTATATTTTCCTTTGACCGACTACAGGACTTGACCGCTTTCCAGCCAGATTTGTGATATACAAATGCAACATATATACATACAAATCCATTAAAATGTAATGTCAATCAAGAGTTATTATACTGAGTTAGCAAACATCACTTTAATGATAACTCATGAACTGCAGCCCTTTTGCATTCATAGAAGTTGGATGATGCTATCAAAACAAAAGATCATCAGCATCCTTATGCTGCATTAATGCAATACAATTTGAATCCAAGCACGGACATCTTCATCATTGTAGGAGCCATTTAAATTATGTATTTTTATTAGCCAACTATGCATTTGCCAAAAGATATGTCAAGGTCCTGGCTAACAGAGTCCTCAAGGTCATTCACAAACTGACTCACTTGGACCAATGTGGATTTATGCCTCAATGCAGTACACTTACAAAATAAATATGTTCCTGGAGGATTTATTTCAGCGAGATAATTTTGTTTCTAATGGTCCAATGATCCAATACCATCAACACAACCTTCATGTATAAATGACATAAAGCTGTTTTCACAAATATGTATTTTTTATATAGAGAATCCAATCAGTAATATATCATATTCATTTTACATAGACACAATCCAGATTAAAGATAATATTTAAATCAGCAGTACAAAAAGTAAACACACAGACACCCCCTTAAGATCCTTAACTCGACATTCACTCAATGTTTAGGATCCAAAGGATATAATTATGCAAGAAGGACTCCAAACACCATCAGGTGTGATGTAATCTTGTTAGAGAGGAAAAGATGTCGACGTTTCGGTTACATATGGCATCCAAGCTCCGCGAGACCATCTTCAGGACATAATGGACCAAATCCAAATAGTACTTGCTGCCTAATTAGATCCAAGACGAGGGCAAAATCAGTGCCCTATCTATCACAACATGACTGATAAAAAAGTTGAAAGAAACCATGGATCGCATTACACTGACCATCCAACTACAGGGGCATTTGTTCGAAATAAAACTAAAACCTGTTTTGAAATCTTCGAAATCTACAAAGATTATAGGAATATTGCGCACCTGTAAGCCTACAGGAATTATATTAGCATTTAAACAATCAGTCAAGAATTTGGCATGGAGTTCAGTCCTAATCAATTTCTTATGTAATCTTCCAAGGTTGGATTTAGTGGAATCTTTTTGTGTATTGATAGTTATTTTATGTTGGCCTAGTAACAAAGGGCCACTAGCTATCCTAGCAATAGGGCAACCCGGTATACCCCCTGTTTGGTTAAACATTATAGCGCAGACTGCTTGCCTGCAAGGGCCCTTTTCAGATTAAGTGGCTGCATACATTTTTTTTAACTTTATAAACTGTGTTTCATGTATTTTAGCACACTTAAGAAGACCCACATCTGAGTGTTATGTAGTTATTTCTTTTTATTGTGTAGAATTTCTTATAATTCTGTTGTTGTATTTGCATTTGTTGAGAGGTGCAAATGTCTGAGCAAGAAACCCTATCATACGTGATGAATACATTGCTAAGATAGCTAGTGGCCCTTCGTTACTACACAGACGATGTGTTGCTTTTTGTGCTGACCCAGAGACCACGGGACCGAGATTACTGCATATGTTAGAACTATATGGGTAGGCCTTGGGCCGGCCTGTCAATTGGTCCAAATCGCTCCTGGTTCCCTTAACTGGATCCCTGCCTTAAACATAGCAGATTCAAGTGCACATCTGTAGATTGAGTTTCCTTTACTTAGGCATTTATATATCACTACGCTCACTTGGTCTTTGAGCCTGTTACCACTAGTCCGCAAGATGTGGGAAGACCTAGAGAAGTGGAAACATCCGCCAAATAATATATTGGGGAGGGTAGCTGTTTTTAAGATGATGATACTACCTCATTTTTTATATCTCATGCAAAACTTTCTACATCCACTCCCCAAACAATGGTTCGCGGGGATACAATCCAGAGTGCGCTCCTTTCTTTGGGATGGTTCGGTGCTGCGCACAGCCTTTGGGAAATGTGTGCAGTCTACCTTTGACAGGGGCCTAGTAGCAGCAGATCTGCACTATTAATGATCCTCTCAGCTGGTGGTCCTCAATGAACTGCTTCATGGAGGTAGGGACGATCCAGCTTACAAAGTTGAACTACGATCACTTGACCGGTATGCCATAGTAGACAGGCTTTATGGTACTGAGGAAAATAAAAGGCCCAAGAAGGCCGGCCAAACCGTCATGCGCACTTAAATGCACATATTTACTCTTCCCCTGCTGGCTGTGATGACAGCCAAGCCCCGCTCCAAAACTGGATTCAACAAAGAAAAATAAAATAACGTATTATCATTTTCCTTTTTTTCACTGCTTAAAAGCAGTGGGGCGACACTCCTCCGCCTTAGCAGTTAAGCTGTTGCTGGATGTTTCAAATTGTATAGTGGATGTGTCGTTGAGTGGAGTGTTGGTAAGTGGAGTGTTACAGAGGATAGTGGAGGATGGTGTTGTACAGAGTAGTGTCGCACAGTGGAGGATGGTGTTGTACAGTGTAGTGGAGTACAATGGAGTGGTGTGGAGTGGCGTGGAGTGGCGTGGGGTGGTGTAAAGAGGAGAGGCGTGGAGTGGCAGAGTGGAATAGCATGGAGTGGCTATAGTGGAATAGCGTACAGTGGAGTGGTGTATAGTCAAGTGGCATAGAGTAGAACAGCGAGAGTAGAACAGCGAGAGTAGAACAGCGAGAGTAGAGTAGCATACAATGAAGTGGGATATAGTGGAGTGAAATAGCGTACAGTGGAGTGGTGCAGTCAAGTGGCATAGAGTGGAGTGGCACAGAGTGGAGTGGCATAGAGTGGAGTGGCACAGAGTGGAATACCGTACAGTGGAGTGGTGTAGGGTGGAGTGGCACAGAATGAAATAGCGTACAGTTGAGTGGCATTTAGTATTGAAGCATAGAGTGGGGTGGCGTAGAGCAGAATAGCGTAAGGTGGAGCAGAGTACAGTGGAGCGGCGTAGAAGAGAGTAGAATGAAGTGGCATAGAGTAGAATACCACAGAGTGGAGTGCCATACAGTGAAATAGCGAAGAGTGGTGTGGAGTGGCGTGGCATAGAGTGGAGCAGTATAGTGTGGAGTGGCGCAGAGTGGAGCAGTGAAGAAGTGGAGTGGCATAAAGTGGAGTGTCAGAGTAGAATAGCGCAGAGGGAGAGTGGCACAGAGTAAAGTGGCACAGAGTGGAGGGATATGGAGTGGCATAGAGTGGAAAAGCACAGAGTGGAGTAGCAAAGAGTGGAGTGGCGAAGAGTGGCGTACAGTCAAGTGGCACAGAATGGCATAGCACAGAGTGGAGTGGTGGAGAATGAAGTGTAGCGCAGTGCTGTAGAGGGCAGCGGCGTACAGTGAAGAGGTGTAGAGAGGAGAGACAGATTGGAATAAAGTACAGGGAGTCAAACAGATTGGCGTAGCATAGAAAGTAATAGCGTAGAGTGGAATAGAGTAAAGTGGAGTGGCCTACAGTGGAGTAGCAAAGAGTGGGGTGGTGTACAGAGGAACAGCGTAGAGAGAAGTAGCATAGAGCGGAGTGGCATAGACTGGAGTGCACAGCATGTAGTGGGGTAGAGTGGAGTGGTGTACAGTAAAATAGAGTGGAGTGCTGAAGAGAGGAGTGGCATAGATTTGAATACTGTGGAGTGGTGTAGAGTGGCGTTGAGTACAGTAGTGTAGAGTGGAATAGCGTTGAGTGGAGTTGCATAGAGTACTGCGGCGTAGAGAGCATGTGAGTGGAGTGGCATCGAGTGGAAAAGGGTACAGTAGAGTGGCGTTTTGAGGAGTGGCATGTCGTAGAGTGGAGTGATGTGTGTTTAAGTGGAGTTGCGTGTGGTAGAGTGGAGTGGCATGTCAGAGTGGATAACTATAGGAAAAGATAAGTCAGTTTATATAAGTGTGTAAAGGTAAGTAAAATTTGTTTTACTACTTTATATATTTAAAAATATATATATATATATATATTGCTGAGTACCGTGCTACTACCATATTGTTTAGACCACATTTAGTCTGCTTTCTGTGTTTTAATAGTAAATATAGTGGGTTTTAAAAAAAATTTGCACATAATTTTATAATAATTTTTTTTCTTTATTTTCTTAAGTACACTGTACTACACTATAATTCCCCTTAAACCCCAGAACGCATACAAAGTGTAGTCGAAACAATATTTCGTCCTTGCAAAATTAAAAGTGCAAAATATAGTTTACACCATAGTTAGTGTGCATTCTGGGTTTTAATGAAAAATATAGTGTAGTACATATTTTATTACATATTTTAATTTAGTAAGTACACTAAACGACACTATACCCAGAACGCAGACTAAATGTAAAATATTACAAAAAATGTAATATGTAAGAAAGGGATGTATGATGGAACACATATGCCTTTACAACGCATTTGCCTTTACCACGCATGCCTTTACAACCAATGTCATTGTAAAAGCATGAATACTAAGGGCATATGCGTGGTAAAGGTTTTACAAGCAATTCTAAGCATTTTACAGATATATATATATATCTATATTCATTGAAAAAAACCAAAGGTTAGAGGGATGCTATAGTTAGATTTACATTTCACTTGTACAAAAACAGAGAAATTCAGCAGTTATAGTTAGCTAAGCCAACTATAACTCGTGCCCCCACAATGCCCTGCTTATGACCTCACATCTAACATCACTCATGAGATGGTCAGTGACATCACTGATGACATCTCAAATTACATCAGTGATGGCATCATCCACATATTCACTGACACACTGCCATAAAACCTTTTATACACCCACTCCAACTCTACCAATCTCAAACCCTTTCATACACTCAGACCAGTACTTACACACCCACTCACTGATTCATAAACCTAAACACACATCCACTCACTCATCCATACAGCTACTCATACACCCACTCAGTTACCACTACAGCCACTGGTAGATCTACTCATACACCTATACAGACACTCACAGACTGAGTCAGTCACCCATAGAGCTAGTCGCACACCTAGTCACTCTCATATACAATCACATAGCCACCTAATCGCCCATACAGTTACACACACACCCACTTAGCCATAGATACTAACACAAACCCACTCACCTATACAGTTACTGACACAAGCACACACTCACCCATACAGCTAGTCTCACATTCACTCACCCACCCACACAGTCACTCATATACCCCATCACTCACCTTTAATGCTTTTCACAAACATAGTTACTCACCCATATACCACTGACACATCCACGTACTCACCCACACAGCAATACACACTCACCCACACAGCCCCTCACCCACCCACTAACCAATACAGCCAATTACTCACCCACTCACTCAACCATACAGGCAGTCACACAGCCCCTCACCCACCCACACAGACACTCAGACACCCATACAGGTACTCAGACAACCAATGAATCACCCATACAGCCACTCACGTACCCACTCACACACCCATGCAGCCACTTAGACACCAACTAACATACGGATACAAACATTCACATAACCAGTCACTCACCCATACACTCACTGAGACACCTAATCACTCACTTATACAGTCAGTCACGCACCCACTGAATCATCCATACAGGAACTCATATACACACTGATTCACCAATACACCTCGATATATATATTTAACACAAACGTTTAAAAAATACTCACAGTCAGTAGATGATGTCACCTATACTATCCTTAGAGATGTCATCAGTGATGTCACTGACTATGTCACGAGTGATGTAATATGTGAGGTCATAAGCAGTGCATTGTGGGGGGGCACGAGTTATAGTTAGCTTACTGCTGAATTTCTTTGGTTTTGTATGAGTGAAATTTAAGCCTAACTATAAAGTCCCTGTAACCTTTGTTTTTTTCAGTGAATTTCTATGGTTTTTCAAAATCTGTTTCCTAACTATAACATCCCTGTAACCTTTGTTTTTTCAGTGAATTTCTATGGTTTTTCAAAATCTGTTTCCTAACTATAACATCCCTGTAACCTTTGTTTTTTCAGTGAATTTCTAAGGTTTTTTTATTCTAGGATACCTTTGTAGAACTGATGTCGCTTTTCCCTTACACTGTTTTGATGTACTCTAATATATGCCAAAGACAGAAATGGAAGTGGTCAAATCAATTCTGTCCACAGATTGACAAAGCCAGGAAACATGGTAATAAAACTGTTTCTGCTTCCCTCAGACACAATAACATGGGCTCTATCTACAACAACAATCTGCGTTTTGACATGCAAGGAATATATAGAGGTGATGGAGTTCACTTTACAGACGAAGGGAACAGAGTGTTTTAGGCCACCTGAAACTTTGCAAACAGTCTTATATGTAGCTGTCTTATACACACACTAAACACAAAGGCTCTTGTCAGAGCCACCCAAGTGGCCAAAATGTTGTCATTTTCTTGTAAAATTATTTTTGGGGGGAATTTTTTAAATTCGTGGAGATGCCGCGATGCTCCCGATCGTGTCACAAAATTGCAAAACAAATGCAAACATTCAACGGCCACCAGCACATAAAAAAATTATAACTTAAAAAATTAATTCTATTACAATGCACACATTACTAACTTAAAGAACATGTTTGTACACATATATTTGTAGTAACTTTTTAAAAAACTGTGTTTGAACCCTACTACCTGTTCTTGCGCTGACGCCGAGTCTCGCAATGACTTCGGTAACCACGACGATCAGGCCTTTTTTAAGAGGTGTAAAACACATATGCACACATTTTACAGTATTTTAGACACAAGGCATTTATTACTGCACTGTTTAAAGTCATGTTTGTGTCTGGAGTTTGTATAAAAACAATCATTTGAACCGATTTTCCGTTTTCGCGGTGACGCCGGGCGTCACGATGATATCAGTAGCAGCGATCGCTACTTCGCGAAATGACAAAAAAAATGTAGACATTCAATAGCCACCACCGCATTCAAAACTTATAACTACAAAATGGATTATAACTAACAAACTAAACACATTACTATCTAAATGGTAGTATAATAGCATGTACAACTCCCTTAATCTCTCTATAACAGTGCATAACTTTTTCAGTGTAATCTATAACTACATGCATCACTGTATCAGTAAGTCTCTCATTCACTGTATCAGTATTTCAGTGAATCTGTAAGACGGTGCATCAATCTATCAATGCTTCTGTAACAAACTGTGTGACTGCCTCAGTGCATCTAAGAGTGTGTGCATCAGTGTCGCAATGGGTCTGTGATTAGTTGCATAAGTCTCTCACTCAATCTGTGCGTAGGTGCATGAGTGCCTTTGTGCATTTGTAACTAACTATATAACTATCTGACAGGATCTTTGAGTGGATACATGAGTGTCTAAGTAGGTCTGTAAGTGAGTGCATAAGTCTCCCAGTGGATCTATCACTACCAGCGTGAATGTCTGAGTGGTTCTGTCAGTAGGTGCGAGGGTCTCCGAGTGCCTAACTGACTGGGTGCATAAGTCTCTAAGTGGGTCTATGAGTGGGTGTGTGAGTGACTGTATGGGTGTGTTAGTGTCTAAGTGGGTCTGTGAGTGGGTGTATGAGTGTCTCAATGGGCCTGTGAGTGAGAGCATAAGTCTCTGAGTGAACGAGTGCATGCATGAGTGTCTGAGTGGGTGTGTGTCTGTGTAGGTCTGTGAGTGGATGCATGAGCTTTGAGTGGGTGAGTGAA